>JARQOD010000002.1:30096561-30200417 GCA_033576555.1 Oophaga sylvatica | reverse complement strand
ATTGCAGTAAGTGCCCTTCCTATCCTTTTCTATTTAGGTAGTTTGGGCCCCAACGTTTGCTCATACTATTTTCTGTCTGTGTCAGTATTTCTTCTTGTCTAACCGGGATTACATGTTTGGGGGCTTTCTATGTTCTTTGGGGATCTGCTCCGGGGCAGATAGCTTTCCTCTTTTTAGGTAGTTTGGGCCCCAACGTTTGCTCATACTATTTTCTGTCTGTGTCAGTATTTCTTCTTGTCTAACCGGGATTACATGTTTGGGGGCTTTCTATGTTCTTTGGGGATCTGCTCCGGGGCAGATAGCTTTCCTCTTTCTATCTTTAGGTGTAGTTAGTTTCTCAGGCTGTGACGAGGCGTCTAGGACCAACGTAGGAACGCTCCACGGCTGCCTCTATTGTGGTTAGTCAGGGTACTGCAATCTCATAGATTCCAACTGCTCTGGTGTATTGCCTTTTTTACCTGCACTCCTCAGCTACCGAAACATAACACTCCACGTTGAGTTTTACAAATTGCCCAGAGTGGATCAATTACATAATCTCTTTAGACCTATTAAAGACCCATTTAGTCACGCACCTGTGTCTTGGGATTGAGACTCTAGTGTGCTGTGTTTTGTATGCTCCATTATCTGTACTACCGTGTTTCGATTTGCATCCATCCCTGTTGGGTTCCCCTCCATCTGTCCGTCTGCTCCTGAATTTCCAGTTAATCCTAGTCCACGCGTCCTCTGGGAGCTGCAAAAACACGTGGGGTCCATGTGCCCACCTGGACCAGATGCTTAGTGGATCCACCTTACCCGATGAGTCCTTATACTAATTAGCTCCTCTATCTATGTATTGGAGTCAGTGGTTTGGTGATCTGAGACATGTACCCTGTGGATAATATGTGCTTGTGCTGCTTTACAGGTGCAAGCTGCTGTGACTGCTTTTTAGGCCGGGGTCAAACTTGCGAGAAACTCGCACCTCAATACCTGGCACTGCCGCCGGCACTCTGGACCGGAGCATTCATCTGCATAGAAATACATGCAGCCGCACTCCGGTCCCGAGTGCTGGCAGCAGTGCCGGGTATTGAGATGCGAGTTTTTCGCAAGTGTGACCCCGGCCTTAGACAAACCAAAGCATACAGCAGCACTCTGTAAGCACTAAAATGACTGCAAACAAAGAATATATGAAATGTAAACTGCATTACTGCTTTATAGAATATACCGGTAGTTTTAAACTGAGGTCATTTAGTGCACAGATTGTACAATTCGTGTGTGCCCACCAGCCATGACAAAGAAACTTTTTCTTGATGGGACCCTAACCATTTCTATCATAAATGCCTCTCGTGGGTCAACAGACTATAAATTTAAAAGGCTGGTGGAATTCAGTGCTAATGAAATACAGCCTTATATTTACACTCCTGTTTTTTAGCGTTTTCGCTGTCTGTGTTGGACGGGGACTGCACATGTGCGTTGTCTACAATAAATGTTTAATAAAGCTAGTTTTATTCATCAAAAACACAGTTGCATTTTTTCACTTTCTCATTGCTTTTTATGGATGAAAAAAACTCTAAAAACGCTGAAAGAATTTATATACTGCAGATTTCAGAAACCTTGCACTAATCAAATTTAGTCAGGGAAGAAAAACCAAGCAAGTGCATGAAAATTCTGAAATTCATCGCTTTTGCTTGTACTTCGCATGCATCTTAGCTCTTACAGAGTGCTGCTGTATGCTTTGATCTGTCTATCTGTCTCATATCATTATCTATCTATCTATCTATCTATCTATCTATCTCATATCTATCTATCCCATATCTATCTATCTATCTATCTATCTATCTATCTATCTATCTATCTATCTATCTATCTATCTATCTATCTATCTATCTCATATCTATCTATCTCATATCTATCTATCTATCTATCTCATATCTATCTATCTCATATCTATCTATCTATCCATATCTATCTATCTATCTATCTATCATTATCTATCTATCTATCTATCTATCTATCTATCTATCCCTTATCTATCTATCTATCTATCTATCTATCTATCTATCTATCTATCTATCTATCTATCTATCCCCTATCTATCTCATATCTATCTATCCCATATCTATCTATCTATCTATCTATCTATCTATCTATCTATCTATCTATCTATCTATCTATCTATCTATCTATCTAACTATCTATCCCTTATCTATCTATCTATCTATCTATCTATCTATCTATCTATCCCTTATCTATCTATCATATCTATCTATCTATCTATCTATCTATCTATCTATCTATCTTATCTATCTATCTATCTACTATCTATTCTATCTATCTATCTATCTATCTATCTATCTATCTATCTATCTATCTATCTACTATCTATCTATCTATCTATCTATCTATCTAATCTATCTACTATCTATCTATCTATCTATCTATCTATCTATCTATCTATCTATCTATCTATCTATCTATCTATCTATCTATCTATCTATCTATCTATCTATCTATTCTATTGCCATATCTATCTATCTGTCTATTTACCTGCTTAGCATATGACTTACTGTACATTTATTTTGGACTTCCAGGAACATGGTCATTCTCTCTGTATATGAGTTCCAAGTCCCCTTCTTCTAATTTATTATGTTTTTGAATAAGACTTGGAAAAATCTGACGTTGCCTATCCCCTTACTTGGTGGCGATTTTATTTTCATTTTTGTTTTTACTCCTTCTTCCAAGAGCAAAAACTTTTTTTTATTTTTAAATGAATATAGCCGTATGAGAGCTCGCTTTTTGTGGGACAAGTTGTAATTTTGAATGACATCATTCATGTTACCATGTGATGCGCTGAAAAATAGGAAAAAAAATTCAAGTTCATCAAAATTGCAAAAAAAAGTGCAATTTTTTTTTAACGATGTTCACTTTATGGCAAAACTGACCTGTCAATATGACACTCCAGGTCAGTGTGAGTAAACAGATACCCAGCATGTATAGTTTTGTTCATATTTTTTATAACTTTTTTCCACTTTTCACTGTATTTATTAGTCCCCTTAGGGGACTTCAAGCCGGGATTGTCTGATCGCTTGTGCTACACATGGCAGTGCATCCGCCCTCCTATGTAAAGAGAAAATCGCAATCTCCTATGCATGCCGGCTACAGGCTGGCTTTTACAGGAGAATTGTAATGACTGACACGGGGGTCATCAGCAGATCCCGGCTGTCATAGCAATCCATTTACATCCCCCGATCACATCACAGGTACCCCAATGTGAGCGTGGAATGACTCACCCTCCCTCCCCGACACGTGTTAAATGCTGCTGTCAGAGATTGGCAGCAGGATTTAACAGCCACTGGCTGAGCTCAGCTCCACCTGCAGCTGTTGGAGGCACATGATGACCGAATATATCAGCCATCATTTGCCAGGAAAGTTGCGGATAGGATAAAATAATGTGTATGTTTTTGTTCCTTTAAGACGAAGAATGTGCGTTTGTGCTGGACATCTTCAGACACTTTAGCATGTTTATTAGAGCAGATGATGATGGAATATTGTGTTCACGTTGAGTCACTGTTTCTACCTTGTATGGTCTCGGCTATTCATAGTCCTTCTTCTGGTGTGATAAAATCAAACTGCATTAATTAAAGAAAAATATTTTATCTCTACAACTTGTAGATGAAATATAATTTGACTGGCCAGTGCCCTAATGTGGAAACCACGGTCATCTTCTCGTCAATCCCATTTATGGTTATGTTTATGAGTCATTGTTTTGATTTTAACTCCTGATGACCAGGTATCTCTGGAATGTCTCATCTTCTGTTTGGGTCTTCAAGCTTCCAAATGTTGTTTTCATGACTTCCTTGGTTAGCGCCAATCCATGTTGTTACTTGTCATTCTCTTCCTCTGTCCTTTAAAGCAGGGTTCCCCAACTCCAGTCCTCAAGGCCCACCAACAGGTCATGTTTTCAGGATTTTCTTTGTATTGCACAGGTTATGTAATTATCACCTGGGTAATACTAAGGAAATCCTGAAAACATGACCTGTTGGTGGGCCTTGAGGACTGGAGTTGCGGAATCCTGCTTTAAAGGTACAATAACTCTAGAGTCCTGCAGCCGAAAACACGTACTTTAAGAACTTTGAGGTCTGAGGACCTGTCTATTTTACTAGTCGTCTTAGTCGTATTACTTCTTCCCGCCCCGATCGAACTTCTGACCAGATGCCCCAGGTCCCCAGACAAGCACCTCTTTGAACCATATTGGTCTCAATTTGACATAGATACAGTTGGGTTCTGTGGTAGACTTTTATCCTGTAGGCCCATGGTCTACAAGACATTGGAATATACAGAGCAATTACATGAATGCGTTGTGCCCGGGTGATCCTTGTGCAAGGGTCAAAGGGCCTAGTCTCCGAATAAGATGAATATAAAGATTGTTTTTTTGGGTTGGCACAAAGGTGGCATTATTTATTTTGGAATGGGACCTTAAGACCCTGAGGCTATGTGCACACGTTCAGGATTTTTCGCGCTTTTTAAGCGTTTTTGCGGTGGTTTTCCACTGCAAAAACGCTTAAAAAACGCATGCATTAAGCATCCTATTATGTTATGTTTTGGTAGCTGAGGAGGCAGGAGCAAAAAAAACGCATAGGCAGCCAAACACCAGCGAGGTTGCAAACTAATAGGCTGCAGACCCCTAAACTAACCGCACAACTAGAAGCAGCCGTGGGACGTTCCTACGGTGCCCTAGACGCCTCGTCACAGCCGGAGAAATTAGCTATCCCTTTAGATGGAAAGAGGAAAGCTAACTGCCCCGGAGTAGAGCCCCAAAAGAATAGGAAGCCCCCAAACATATAATGGCGGTTAGACAAGATGAAAACACGAACACAGACAGAAAATAGAGTGAGCAAACGCTGGGGCCCAAAACTGTCTAGATAGGACAGCTGTCATGTATAGTGTACAGTTCCTATAGCGTCTTGTGCTTGGGTGCGAGGAAACACAGGAGACATAGGTTGAAATGAAATGACTTGTATTACTTCATACAAGCATGCTGAAAAGTTCACACAGTTTGCAGGAACAGCGACAGGAGACACAGCAGGCCAGAGTAACTTCAAGCACTACAATAAATCTCCAAAGCAGGTTCAGGATCTCTTCTCTGTACCGTAATTCCTCTGCAAACATGGATTCACCAAACAGCAGGTTTCCAGAGTCCAAAAGTGTTCCAAGGTTCCTCAGTAGGGAATAGCTGGAGTACAAGTCCAAGGCTTCCAGGAGTCAGGTCACAGACTGATTGAGGCTTGATTCAGGAGCACTGATTGTTCAGCTGAGGCTGCTTAAGAAGCAAGAGGGAAGAATCAGGGCGGGAACATGAAAACTGGAAACTCCATATTAACTGAGGGCAAGAGCTGCAGAAAGACAGAAAGCAAAATGGCCGACGGAAAACTGAGTTTCAAGGAACATGTCAACAGAGACAAAGAACCTTACATTACTCCCCCCTTAGGGACAACCTCCGGATGACCTCAGACCAGGCTTGTCAGGGTACCTCTGATGAAACTGGCGGAGCAGGCGAGGAGCATTTACATTATTGACTGGTTCCCATGAGTTGTCCTCCACATGGGTAGCCCTGCCATTTAATCAAATATTGCAACTGATTTCTGTACAACCTGGAATCTAGAATCCTTTCCACCATAAATTCTTCCTGACCATCGACCAGCACTGGGTCAGGGCAAGAAGAAGAACGTCCAGGAAACATATTGGGTGTTGCAGCCTTTAGTAGGGTTACATGAAAGACAGGGTGGATTCTCATAGTTCTGGGCAGTTGAAGACAACAAGCAACAGCACTTATAATCTTATTGATCTTATAAGGTCCAATGTACTTATGTCCCAATTTAGACGATGGAATCTTTAATTTAAGATTTCTGGTTGACAGCCAGACCAAATCTCCTACCTTGAAAGCTGGTGCAGGTTTACGAAATTTATCTGCTGCTTTCTTGTACCTTTCCTGAGCCAATTCTAGATTTTCCTTTAGAAGATCCATATTCTTTTGTAAAGAAGTGATTCTTTCAGCCACTGCCGGCAAGGGCGTATCTATGGGAAATCGAGGAAGAATGTTAGGATGATAACCTAGATTGGAGTAAAAAGGAGACTGCTTAGTGGAGGCGCTCTGAGAGTTGTTATAAGAGAACTCAGCCAGTGGAAGTAGATCCACCCAATCATCCTGTAGGTGGCAGATAAAACAGCGGAGATACTGCTCCAGGGTCTGATTGGTTCGTTCTGTCTGTCCATTAGTCTGGGGATGAAAAGCAGAAGAAAGGTTTACTTTAATGTCCAATGCTGCACAGAAATTTTGCCAAAACCTTGAAGTGAATTGCACCCCTCGATCCGAAATGACCTCATCCAGTACTCCATGTAAGCGAAACACATTCTTAATCATCAAGTCTGATGTCTGTTTTGCAGTGGGTAAGCCGACACAAGGGATAAAATGAGCTGCCTTTGTTAGACGGTCAACCACCACTAGAATGGTGTTCTTCCCTTGAGAGGTTGGTAACTCCACAATGAAGTCCATAGAAATGGATCCCCACGGGCGGGACGGGGTGGGAAGAGGTTGCAACAGACCAGTTGGTGAGGAGCGAGGTGTTTTGCATCTTGCACAGACTTCACATGAAGTGACATAGTTTAAGACATCTTTCCTGTAAGTGGGCCACCAAAAGAAACGAGAAAGAAATTCTTGTGTCTTTAGAATTCCCCTATGCCCGGCTATCTTGGAATCGTGGATGAGTTGCAATACTCTCAATCTGACTGTTTCAGGTATATACAGACGTTGTCCCTGAATCCACACACCATTCTTAAAAACAAGACTTACGTCCCTTGGGGGTTGAGCCAACAAAGAATCCGCATGGTATGCTTCCTTGATGTCCTTAAGTAGGTCTTGATTATAAATCACTCCCAGGAATCTAGAGTCAGGAAGAATAGTCTTAGGAGGAGTAAGTGGACGTGTCTCTGCTGAATGAATCCTAGAGAGTGCATCAGCCTTTCCATTGCGCGATCCTGGTCTATAAGAAATGACAAAATTAAATTGGTTTAGGAAAAGATTCCAGCGAGCCTGGCGAGGAGTCAGGCACTTAGCCGACCTGATAAATTCAAGGTTACGATGGTCTGTCAGGACGACTATTTGCTGTGCAGCTCCCTGAAGAAGGTGTCTCCATTCCTTGAAGGCGGCAATAATGGCCAACAATTCTCTATTGCCAACATCGTAGTTCCTCTCAGCCGAAGACAACTGCTGGGAAAAGAAGGCACAGGGATGCAAGACATTCTTCTCACCTGTTCTCTGAGAGAGTATAGCTCCAACGGCACAGTCTGAAGCATCCACTTCTATTATGAAGGCAAGCTCGGGGTTGGGATGTACTAAGATAGGTGCGGTGGTAAATTTATCCTTTAAACAGGAAAATGCTTCCTAAGCTTGCGGGGTCCAGGAGAACCTAGACTGTTTCCGGGTAAGTTGGGTGATAGGTGACACTACCTCAGAAAAATTCTTAATGAAACGTCTATAGAAGTTGGCAAACCCGATGAAACGCTGCACCTCCTTCACATTTCTAGGAATTGGCCAATCCTTGATGGCTTGGGTCTTGCTTCCATCCATACTAATCCCTTGCGTAGATAGTACATACCCCAGAAATTGAATTTCGGTCCTATGGAATTCACATTTTTCAAGTTTGATGTAGAGATGGTTTTGTCTTAGGCGTTCTAAGACCATTCTCACATGTCCATGATGTTCCTCTGTGGAGTTAGAAAAAATTAGAATATCATCCAGATAAATCACCACAAATGTATCTAGGAGATCCCTGAAGATATCATTCACGAAGTGTTGGAAAGTGGCTGGGGCGGTACTCAGACCAAAAGGCATAACTAGATATTCAAAGTGTCCATAGCGTGACCTGAAAGCAGTCTTCCATTCATCCCCAGGTCTAATACGGACCAAGTTATAGGCCCCACGGAGATCCAGTTTAGAGAAAATTTTGGCATGCCGCACTCTCTCCAACAACTCAGGGATTAAAAGCAATGGATAACGGTTTCTAATAGTAACCTTATTGAGTTCCCTATAGTCTATGCAGGGTCTCAGAGATCCATCTTTCTTCTTCACAAAGAAGATGGGTGCACCTGCGGGAGATGAAGAGGGGCGTATGAAGCCCTTGGCTAAATTTTCGTCTATATAATCCTTCAAAGCTTTTAGCTCGGGCCTCGCTAGGGGGTAGATCTTACCAAAAGGTATCTCGGCTCCAGGCAATAATTCAATTGGACAATCATATGGACGGTGAGGAGGAAGCTGATCAGCGTTCTTCTTGTCACATAAATCCACATAGTCCTGGTATACACCTGGTAGTTCAGGGACTGACATGGTTCCTTTAGGAACAGAGCAAGCTGAAACTCCTTGACTCATCTGTTTCTCCGGAAAGTGTAATTCCTTGGTCTCCCAGTTAATCGTAGGATTCTGCGCCTGCAGCCATGGTAGCCCTAGAATAATGGGAAAGTGGGGAGAAGAGATAAGCAAAAAAGACATTTTCTCCTGATGATCTTTACCCATAAGGACCCTCAAAGGCTCTGTTTCTTGATCCACTGGTCCAGAAGTCAGTAGAGAGCCATCCACAGTCTCCATCTGTACTGGAGTAGCCTTCTTCACTGAACGTATCCCCTGTTTCAGAGCAAAGGAGATATCCATAAAATTTCCACTTGCTCCTGTGTTGATCATAGCAGAGCTAGACACCCAGACTGAGTCAACCCAGAGTTTGATGGAAAGGAAGCAATGAGAATTGTTTCTTTTACAACTCAGCTGGGACACCGCTGAGGAAACTTGAAAAATTGCAGCGTTTATACCGTCATCGTCCCCAGAACTAACAGAGTTTAAGTCTGAGAAATCAAGATCTCTTGCAGCAGATCTCTCTGGAGCCTGAGGCTCGGACATGACAGAGCTCCTCTCGCAACACTCACAGTGAATGACTGCTGCAGTAGTCTTACGAGAACGGCTGGGGCAGTTTATAATGAAGTGCCCTGACTTACCACAGTAGAAACATAGATTTTCCTTTATACGATGTTCTTTGCGTGCATCACTAACCCGTCTTTGTAAAGAGTCCACCTGCATGGGTTCAGGTTCTGGTTCCTTGTGATCCTACTCAAAGGTTCCTTAGCTGAGGAGGGAGGTAGTAAAAGGTTAGTGCGATTATTTTCGAACCATCTCTCTTGTCTGCGTTCAGTCAGACGAGCATCAATACGGATACAATAGTTAATAAAGTCACCTAACGCAGTGGAGGGTCGGCACGAGCAAGTTCATCCTTAATCAGTGGAGACAACCCTTTCCGAAAAATAGATTTTTTAGCGGAAGTGTCCCAAGTGGTATCAAGAGCCCATCTCCTGAAATCCAGGGCATATTCAGCTACTGAATGCTTACCTTGGCGCAAAGTTAACATGGCTGCTTCAGCTGTTGCACCTCGATTGGGGTCATCAAACACCTGCCCCATGACTGAAATAAAAGCATTAAGGTGATTCAAACAATCATCCTCAGTCTCAATCAGAGGGTTTGCCCACATCAAAGCCTTATTGGTAAGCAACATGATTATAGTAAGCACTTTGGATCGTTCAGTGGGAAATTGTGAAGCATGTGCAGAGAAAAATAAATTGCATTGATTAATAAATCCCCTGAATTTCTCACGTTCACCGCCAAAACGAAAAGGAGGTAATTTGGGGATCCCAGAACTCGGGGTTATGGCAGGAGCCTGGGCTCGTTCCTCTAGAGCCTCAATCCTGGCTCGCAATTCCTGGGTAGTCTGTCCAAACACTTGCAAATTATGATTAGTGAGGTCCTGTAGGCTTGCAAAACGGGTTTTTAAAGTCTGTACATCTGAAAGGATTGTATCAGTCACTCCGCAAAGTTCCTTTATGCAGGCCTCCATCTTCCAGATCTTTTAAGGCAGAAGTGCTGGAAGAGGAAAGGAAAAAAAACAAAACAAAAAAAAAACAATAGTGTTTACCTGTGGTAACACTCCAGAGTAAAATTTTAAGGGAATGCGCTCACCTGGAATGGTTGTGAGAAGTCACAACCACTGTCATCACATAAGGTATTAAACGGACATCTGATATCCACAGTCACAGCAGACACGGCTTTCCCAGACCCAGCAGACACTAAACATTGGCTCCTGAATCTTGTCATGTATAGTGTACAGTTCCTATAGCGTCTTGTGCTTGGGTGCGAGGAAACACAGGAGACATAGGTTGAAATTAAATGACTTGTATTACTTCATACAAGCATGCTGAAAAGTTCACACAGTTTGCAGGAACAGCGACAGGAGACACAGCAGGCCAGAGTAACTTCAAGCACTACAATAAATCTCCAAAGCAGGTTCAGGATCTCTTCTCTGTACCGTAATTCCTCTGCAAACATGGATTCACCAAACAGCAGGTTTCCAGAGTCCAAAAGTGTTCCAAGGTTCCTCAGTAGGGAATAGCTGGAGTACAAGTCCAAGGCTTCCAGGAGTCAGGTCACAGACTGACTGAGGCTTGATTCAGGAGCACTGATTGTTCAGCTGAGGCTGCTTAAGAAGCAAGAGGGAAGAATCAGGGCGGGAACATGAAAACTGGAAACTCCATATTAACTGAGGGCAAGAGCTGCAGAAAGACAGAAAGCAAAATGGCCGACGGAAAACTGAGTTTCAAGGAACATGTCAACAGAGACAAAGAACCTTACAACAGCACAGGAGAGAATACTGTCTGCAACCCAGAAAAACCCTAAGAAAAACTCCAACACTTCTTAATCCAAAAATACTGAGACCACACAGTCTCGACCACCTATATCAGATCTCTGATGTGGACACGTAGCTACCCAGCAGTAAAATATCACAAGAACTGAGCAAATGAACAAATACAAACAGCGAACGGAGACCAGCTCAAGCCTCCCAAAATGGGACCTGGCTAAACTCAAAAAGCAATGCAGCAAGAAACCAGGAAATTCAAACCACAGTAAAAAAAATGAAAGTGACTTATCTGAATGCAAGCAGGACACAGCAGAAAAGCAAGCTGAATTCCAACCTAGACCAGGAAGAACAATTGATCACCAGCAAGAAACCATGGGAGGTCAGCTTACTTATATCAGGCCAGTGCGTACCACCTGATAACCAATCGTCAGTTGCAGGTGGTGGATTTTTGCTGTTCAACATAGGTTCAATACCCTCAGTAACCACTAGAGGGAGCTTCAGCTCTGAAGTCGTCTCCAACACGTTCACAACACTATTATTAGAATGCATTCTGCAATTGTTCACTCTTTTTCCGGAATCGCGGCGATTCCGCCGCCTTAGGAATGCATTGAACCGCTTACTTTCTGCATGTGGCTATGCCCACCATGCGCAAAGTGAGCGGTTCATGTGCGGATGGTACCCAGGGTCTGGAGGAGAGAAGACTCTCCTCAAGGCCCTGGGTACCATACCCTGGTAAAACAATAATTAAAATAAAAAATAGTGATATCCTCACCTTCCGGCGGCCTCCGCAGCTTTCCCGCTCCTCAGTGACGCCCCCGGCAACTCCCGTTCCCAGGGATGCATTGCGACAATGACCCCAGATGACGTAGCGGTCTCGCGTGATGCTACGTCATCTGGAGTCATTGTCGCCAGGCTTCACTGGGAACGGGAGTTGCCGGGAGCATCGCGAGGACCAGGATGGCTGCGGGGGTCGCCGAAGGTGAAATATCACAATTTTTTACTTTTTTTATTATTTTTAACATTAGATCTTTTTACTATTGATGTGGCATACAGTGGTGGCCAAAAGCATTGGCACCCCTGCAATTCTGTCAGATAATACTTAGTTTCTTCCTGAAAATCATTGCAATCACAAATTATTTGCTATTTTTATCTTCATTTAATTTGCTTGCAAGGAAAAAACACAAAAGAGAATGAAGCAAAAATGAAATCCTTGATCATTTCACACAAAACTCCAAAAATGGGCCAGGCAAAAGTATTGGCACCCTCAGGCTAATACTTGGTTGCACAACCTTTAGCCAAAATAACTGTGAACAACCGCTTCCGGTAACCATCAATGAGTTTCTTACAATGCTCTGCTGGAATTATAGACCATTCTTCTTTGGCAAACTGCTCCAGGTCCCTGATATTTGAAGGGTGCCTTCTCCAAACTGCCATTTTGAGATCTCTCCACAGGTGTTCTATGGGATTCAGGTCTGGACTCATTGCTGGCCACCTTAGAAGTCTCCAGTGCTTTCTCTCAATCCATTTTATAGTGCTTTTGGAAGTGTGTTTTGGGTCATTATCCTGCTGGAAGACCCATGACCTCTGAGGGAGACCCAGCTTTCTCACACTGGGCCCTACATTATGCTGCAAAATTTGTTGCTAGTCTTCAGACTTCATAATGCCATGCACATGGTCAAGCAGTCCAGTGCCAGAGGCAGCAAGCAACCCCAAAACATCAGGGAACCTCCGCCATGTTTGACTGTAGGGACCGTGTTCTTTTCTTTGAATGCCTCTTTTTTTTTCCTGTACACTCTATGTTGATGGTTTTTCCCAAAAAGCTTGACTTTTGTCTCATCTGACCAGAGAACATTCTTCCAAAACGTTTTAGGCTTTCTCAGGTAAGTTTTGGCAAACTCCAGCCTGGCTTTTTTATGTCTCGGGGTAAGAAGTGGGGTCTTCCTGGGTATCCTACCATACAGTCCCTTTTCACTCAGACGCCGACGGATAGTACGGGCTGACACTGCTGTACCCTCGGTCTGCAGGGCAGCTTGAACTTGTTTGGATGTTAGTCGAGGTTCTTTATCCACCGTCTGCACAATCTTGCGTTGAAATCTCTCGTCAGTTTTTCTTTTCTTTCCACATCTAGGGAAGTTAGCCACAGTGCCATGGGCTTTAAACTTCTTGATGACACTGCGCACGGAAGACACAGGAACATTCAGGTCTTTGGAGATGGACTTGTAGCCTTGAGATTGCTCGTGCTTCCTCACAATTTGGTTTCACAAGTCCCCAGACAGTTCTTTGGTCTTCTTTCTTTCCTCCATGCTCAATGTGGTACACACAAGGACACAGGACAGAGGTTGAGTCAACTTTAATCCATGTTAACTGGCTGCAAGTGTGATTTAGTTATTGCCAACACCTGTTAGGTGCCACAGGTAAGTTACAGGTGCTGGAGATTACACGAATTAGAGAATCATCACATGATTTTTCAAACAGTGCCAATACTTTTGTCCACCCCCTTTTTTAGGTTTTGTGTGGAATTATATCCAATTTGGCTTTAGGTCAATTCTTTTTGGGTTTTTTCATTGAAGACAAATTAAATGAAGATAATAATACCAAGAAATTTGTGTTTGCAATCATTTTCAGGAAGAAACTGAGTATTATCTGACAGAATTGCAGGGGTGCCAATACTTTTGGCCACCACTGTAGGCAGCATCAATAGTAAAAAGTTGGTCACACTTGTCAAACACTTTGTTTGACTCGTGTGACCAACCTGTCAATCAGTTTTCTAAGCGATGCTACAGATCGCTTGGAAAACGCTAGCATTCTGCAAGCTAATTACGCTTGCAAAACGCTAGTTTTTAGTGGGAATATGCATACCAATAAAATGCATATTTCCCGCGGCAGGGAGGTGCGGGAATCCCGCGGAAATTTCCGCGGCAATTCCCGAACGTGTGCACATAGCCTTACTCTTAAAGGGTCAATATTCCAGGGTTATGACATGCACTAGTTGCCTTGCACCTGGTGCTGACCATCAGTGCTACACCAATCCAATCTGGTCATTGATTTGGAAGGTTAGGCTTCTCTTGGCCACTTGTCTGAGTTTTCGCTGCCATTACGCAGCACATATGGAAGTCTATGGAGCCATACTGTACATCTTATATCCCTGATTTCATATATAAAACAAAGAAATAATCATGGCATGTTCTCTTGGATGCCTTAAGATTTTAGGATAGATTGACGGTACTACAGTGCCATGTGGATGCACAAGGAGTGCCATCTACTCTATAGTATGGAGTCTTATAGGCTCCATGAAAACAGATCGGCCATGCTCTTGATGCCTAATTATGAGAAGACCATGTTTACGGCAGATCTGCTGGGTCGTCATGTTGCTTTTAGTCACATTTCCCAGGCCAGCTAGCCATGCCTTTTTTACATTCAAGTGGGGAAAGTAAAGGTCATTGCCCCTCTCGGAGTTCATTAATATTGCGTTTAGTGATAAATTGCCTAAGTTCTGCCTTTTCTCCTTGGTATAGTTCATAAAAGCCAGGAAATGCCTTTTTTTCTGAAGAATTCCAGCTCATGACTCGAATATTATAGACCGGTCGCACATTCTCAACTAAATGCTCTGGTGCTTCTATTTCTGTCGACGGCCTATCCACAAATCTGTCAACTCGGCACTAAATTTATTGTGCAACTTGAAAGAAATCTATATTTGGAATCAATATTTTGTATATGAAACATGAGTGCAACTTAAATGCCAAGTGAGATTTGTGATGCCGAGAGGGGCTGTCATTGGAAAAAATAGGTTCTGAAATATATTCGGGCCTCACAGAAAACAATGTCGAAAGTACATCTGTTTTCTAGCAATATTTTTTTTTTTTCGTCTTTATGAATATTTTTTTTTTAACATCTGAATATTTTATGGATTTTATCATTAGATAGAAATGTTGAATGTTTTTAACAACTTGACTTCACATTCAACTTTCCATAAAGAAGAAGGGCCTAGGCCACCCACTTACCAGGACTGATAGAAGTTTTAGAAGTTTCTATGCTGGACAGAATTATAAAAAAAATATGATTAAAGTTTAGTTACTCTTTAAGTTATCCCCTACCTGTAGGCTATAGAATAACTTACTGATCTCTAGTGATTTGACCACTGGGACTCTCAGCAATCTTGAGAACGAAGCCTTGTCGGAATAGAGTAGAGGTCGAGCCATCTCCAGCAGTCCCATAGACACTGTGTGTGCACGCTCGACCCGGTTCACTGGGAGGGGGTCCTATCAGTTGGACCCCAAGTTTAGTTACTCTTTAAGTTATCCCCTACCTGTAGGCTATAGAATAACTTACTGATCTCTAAAATATTTAGACTTGAGAGTCCTCAGTGGTTGATACCTTTTAATGGCTAACTGAAAAGATGGTAACAAATTGCAAGCTTTCGAGACTACTCAGGTCTCTTCATCAGGCAAAGACTAAAACAAAAACTGAAGAATCACATATTTATACACAAGAGGACACAGGAATAATGCAATAGGTAAGACATGTGACGTGAAGCAGAACTGTCATTATGGCAGAGGGATGAACATAAATATTGGAACAGTTCATAGATAAGGAGTGAGAGTTTTATTGCCCTCTGATTGGGGTCTGGTATTGTGTTTTGATGCCCCCAGGTCAGAGAAGCAGATTCCTTAATTGATGTACACAGACATGAATCCATGTGACACGTTCATTCCAGCACTAAGAGTGTCAAAGGTCATCATAAGTTTATATTCCCAAATCTTTCTATCTTTCTCAGATTTGAAGTTAGCTTTTAATACCAGTAATTCCATATCCATCATGCTATGACCGGGCATACAAAAGTGTTTGGCCACAGGTAGATCCATTCTTTTTTCTCTTATTGTGTGGCGATGAGAATTCATCCTTGTTCTCAGTTTTTGCCCGGTCTCCCCCACATACAGACCCCCAGTTGGACATTTCGTACAAATAATTAGGTACACCACATTAGATGTGATGCAGCTGAAAGTACCTGGGATCTTGTAGTCCTGATGGGAGTTGGGGAACTAAAACCACTTCTGAAGAAACGCGCACAAATGGACAGCGACATTTTTTTCTTATCTAAATGCAAAAAGGAGAATCTTATTCCCAAAGGACTCTGGATTACAAACCCAATTCTTCACACCTACAATACCCATTATGCAAAAAACCTTTGTCACAGGACGTCTGAGAGACTTAGGAACCATCTTTTGCATGTCTGCTACAGCATAAGGAGTAAAGTCCAAGGGCAATTTGAAACTCTGAGGAAAACACTTACAGAAAGCACAGAGCAAAAATTACAACAATACTATAACAAACTACGGACCTTTCTGATTCAAAACAAGGAAAAGAAACTACACAGACTGCGCCTCCATTCCGGACTCTATACAAACAGATACAAAACAAAACCAAAACCTGACAACTCTGACAACCACTCCATTCCAGACACAAAAGCATCTAACTGTGTCATCAATCTCTCAGATTACAAACCCAACAAAGTGGAGCTTGCCGTGCTTTCTAGAGGACTCTCATTTTGTCCTACTAAGGCCCTGGATAAAACCAAACTCTGCAGTGATATGGAACATTTTTTCAGGAGACTGCGCCTGAGGGAATAACTTCAATGATACAGAAGATTCAGAAAACACTCGGACTGAAGGAAAAGGGATCCCAACAATCAAGAAGAGATCAGACTGGACACCTCCACCTGGACGTAACCCTCATTTGGATAAATATATAGACTCATTCAGACATTTGATAAAATCCACTATCATAGCCACCAACAAGAGACAAGCCTCCAACATCAGTGCCCAGGAGAGAAAGGCCATACAGTCTCTGAAAACCAACAAAGAAATCATCATTAAACCTGCTGACAAGGGAGGTGCAATAGTCATGATGAACACATCAGACTATATGAAGGAAGCAAACAGACAACTTACGGACACACGCTACTACAGAAAACTGTAGTCGGACCCTACACAGGACTATTACAAGGAACTAAGCAAGTTGGTATCTTGTCTGTCTGACAAATCCATAAGAGCTGATGACCTGATACCAGAAAGTCCAAGAACAGGGACGTTTTACATGCTTCCCAAAATCCACAAAGCTGGGAATCCAGGGAGGCCGATTATTTCATGTGTGGACACCCTTACTGAGCAGGTATCTGGATGGGTAGAGGGTATTCTTAAACCCCTGGTAAAGGATACACCCAGCTACATTCAGGACACAACTGACCTACTGAATAAACTAGCAGCAATAGGTCCCTTACCAGAAGGAACCATCCTGGCCATCATGGATGTGGAATCTTTGTACTCTAATATCCCACACCAGGATGGATTAAATGCCTGCAAAGTCTTCATGGGAAACACCGCGAATGATGCTGATTCTGTGGTGAAACTCACAAAATTCATCCTCACCCACAATTACTTTGAATTTGACAACAAGATATATCTTCAGGAGACTGGCACAGCGATGGGAAGTAAAATGGCTCCACAGTATGCAAATCTTTTCATGGCCAAGCTTGAAAGCGAAATTTTGTCCTCATGTCCCATCAGGCCTCGGGCCTACTACCGCTACATTGATGACATTTTAATCATCTGGACGGAGTCTGAACAACAGCTAAAGACGTTCCATGAACAGTTCAACCAATTTCATCCCACCATCAACTTAACACTTAACTACTCCAGCACTGAAATTAACTTTTTAGACACCACCATTAAGCTAAAGAACAATGAAATAGAGACATCCCTGTATCAGAAGCCAATCGACCGTCCAACATACCTTAAATGGGACAGTTTCCATCCAAACACATAAAAAACTCTATTGTCTACAGCCAAGCCATCAGATACAATCGTATATGTTCCAACTCTATGGATAGAGATGAACACCTTATTCGCATCAGAAAGACCTTTTGAACCAGGGCTACCATCCAAGAACAATTGAGAACCAAATTACAAGAGCCACCAGAATATCAAGGAATCACCTGCTACATTACAAAGCTAAAGAAGAAAATAACCGGGTGCCTTTAGTGGTCACCTACAATCCAAATCTGGAGATGCTAAGGGGAGCTGCACGGAAACTACAACCTTTACTACAAAAAGATGCCCGATTACAATCCATATTTCCAGACCCCCCACTACTATGTTTTAGGCAGCCCCCAAATCTAAGAAACATCATTGTCAGAAGCTCCCTATCCTCCCCAACAGCTGCAGAAACCTTTCCTTGCAAACAGAAGAAGTGCAAAACCTGTCCATCTATAATGACCACGGACAAGATAAAGATCCCCAACTCCATCAGGACTACAAGATCCCAGGTACTTTCAGCTGCATCACATCTAATGTGGTGTACCTAATTATTTGTACGAAATGTCCAACTGGGGGTCTGTATGTGGGGGAGACCGGGCAAAAACTGAGAACAAGGATGAATTCTCATTGCCACACAATAAGAGAAAAAAGAATGGATCTACCTGTGGCCAAACACTTTTGTATGCCCGGTCATAGCATGATGGATATGGAATTACTGGTATTAAAAGCTAACTTCAAATCTGAGAAAGATAGAAATATTTGGGAATATAAACTTATGATGACCTTTGACACTCTTAGTGCTGGAATGAACGTGTCACATGGATTCATGTCTGTGTACATCAATTAAGGAATCTGCTTCTCTGACCTGGGGGCATCAAAACACAATACCAGACCCCAATCAGAGGGCAATAAAACTCTCACTCCTTATCTATGAACTGTTCCAATATTTATGTTCATCCCTCTGCCATAATGACAGTTCTGCTTCACGTCACATGTCTTACCTATTGCATTATTCCTGTGTCCTCTTGTGTATAAATATGTGATTCTTCAGTTTTTGTATTAGTCTTTGCCTGATGAAGAGACCTGAGTAGTCTCGAAAGCTTGCAATTTGTTACCATCTTTTCAGTTAGCCATTAAAAGGTATCAACCACTGAGGACTCTCAAGTCTAAATATTTTTCTATCTACTGGCTAACACGGTACGAAGATATACATCTTTCCTATTACTGATCTCTAGTGATTTGACCACTGGGACTCTTATCAATCTTGAGAATGAAGCCTTGTCGGAATAGAGTAGAGGTCGAGCCATCTCCAGCAGTCCCATAGACACTGTGTGTGCACGCTCGACCTGGTTCACTGGGGGGGTCCTATCAGTTGGACCCCAAGTGATTAGTAAGTTATCACCTATCCTGATATAACTTTGGTATACATACTATGTCACCGATTCATTAAAGCAATTTTGCTTCTCTCATAAATTGACTTGAAAAAGTCAGAATTGCACCAAAATGTTGCCACTTTTGATGTTTTTTTTCCAACTCTGCCAAAGTTGACATAGAGTTGGGGCGGGACGGGGATTGCGGCATGGGTATGACATCACAGCTCGTCTAATTGTGGTGTTCCCTACGCCAGTCTCTGACGTGGCACATGGCGGTGCACTCCTTTCGCCAGACTCTTACATGCCCCATCATCACGGCTGGCGAGAAAATTGTTGGTCTTGATGGATCGAAGTCTTAAGAGGTGGTGTCTCTTGTGCAAAAGAAATATGTTTTCTTAGGAGGGGTAGTCTACAATAATGCAATATTGCTATAACTTTCTAAAAACTTTCTGCATAGAGAAACTCGGAGTGGTAACCTTTTTTTATCGATGGCTTAGAATTGGTAAAAGTTGAAAAGAAGCACCGCACTAATCCTCCGCTGATCCTATTTTGACCTTGGTGTGTTCTCCAATTGGTCTCTGCCTCATGGATCCATCTTTACACACAGAAAATTCTTGTAATTGTCAGCTCAGCCGTCTATTGGACACAGGGGGAACCCTTGCAGCCGGTCAGTGATACCTAGCCTTTCCTGTGCGGAGACGGAACTAGTAAGTATAAACTATAGGGGACTCAAACATGTTCGGAACGAGAGCAGCAAAAATCGGTGATATGAGTATTGATTCTCTTACTGTAAGCCATTCATAAAAAATTATCTGCATTTTTTATATTTCTCATATATTGGAGTGCACTCTCCAAAATAATAAAATATGCTACAAAATAGAATAATGATGAATATGCATTTTTAATTATTTATTTTTTTACAATTTAGAAAACCTGCACTGACCTTTTTTCTATTGGTTGTACAAAAAAAAAAGCTTTTGACCACACCCTCAAACTTAAAAATATTTGTACTTTGCACAGTAATACCTTGGTGATGACTGATGTAACTGGTTGCATTGTTCTGCATATGAAAACTCAACACTTTTTTTTTGTTTTTTGTAAATTATTAATGATTTGCGAAATTTTGTAGAAGTTGGGTAAACTGCCATGTGAAATGAAAAAAGCAATTTAACTTATTTTAAGATTTTGTTTGCTTCAAGCTTTTTTTTAAAATTTATTTTACAGATCCAGAATGCCAATGACGTTCTAATATCCCCCTGGAGAAGTTCCGAAAGGAACAGATTGGTGCGGCAAAGGTACATTTAATTTTAGAAATTAGTTATTTACGTGCTCTTTGTCTCATTTTTCAAGTTTTTATTTTCCTTTTGCATTTTTTCGATTTATTTATTTTTTTACATTTATTTCATATCTTGTCTTTTGCTTACCATTATGTATGTCCAATGTTGTACTGTTATGTGCTGTACACTTCCGGACTCCTCTGCTCACTGTTCACTCAGTGGTCACTGTATCAACAAATGTTGAAATAAATCTATAGCACATGTGAATATTAGAAACTTTTTAATATATTTTAGCAGAGACATGTTCTTTTTCTCCACTTATGAGTCACTTCTGCCCACCTCTAACACCTTGTTTTTTTCCCACGGCTCCTCAACTGATTATTCACTCTGTAAAACTGCTCAAATCTGTCTTTATTAAAGAGAGGGAAATTTGCAGGTCCCTGAGGAGGGATTAGATAACAGATTCCTATTGAAAACTATGGAGATGGGAGGGGTAGGGGGAGTAGAGGGCGGGAGGCATAGACACCCTGATCATATTGCAGCTTTTAGTCTCACACGAGAGCTGGATTCACTGCTACACTGCTCAATACGGCTGTATAATGTCCATGTGGCTGGAGCTTCTGAGCATGTCCTTCGTAGAATCAGAAGAGCAGGAATGCCTCATGTCTGTGTGTTCTGTGTATGTGTGACATTATAGTAGCTAGTTTCCACCCACTAACTCAGAGATGGCTGAAAGTTAGACATAGAGCATACTGAGGGGAAAACTGGTGCGTAATGCAGGATACAAGCCATATAATGGCCAGAAATAGTGTATTTCTTATGTACACACTTGACAGCTTATCATGAGCAGTCATCTGCCAGCCATGAAAGTAATTTTTAAATACTTTGATGCATTTATAGCATTTGTCCTACAAGCGACTGATATATAGCGCATGTCCAGAATGTAAGTGGTGCATGTATAGCGCTCATCCAGAAAGTGACTGTTGTGTGGCGTGTTTCCAGCAAGTGGGGCAGGCCTTAAATATTATGCGTGAGTGGTGCATGTATGGCAATTGTCCAGCAGGTGACTGCCATGTGGCACATGTCCGGCATCTAAGTGTTACATGATATGAGTAATTTGTGTGAGGGGCGCATGTATAGCAGTTGTTCAGCAAAGAAACACTGTGTGGCATGTGTCCCACGTTTGGGTGGCTCATGATATGAGTACTATGTGTGAGTGGCACATGATATGAGTACTATGTGTGAGTCGTGCATTATATGAGTACTATGTGTCAGTTGTGTATTATACGAGTACTACTGCATTTTTCGGACTATAAGACGCACCGGACTATAAGACGCACCCTAAATTTTCAGGGGGAAAAAATTAATGTGTCAAATGGGGGTCTGTTTTATAGTCCGAATTCAGCTTACTGGGAAATCAGTAGCGCTAGTGGAGCGTGGTCACAGGGGGTGTTCGGTGGTCCGGCAATGATATGACTCCCAGAAAGGCTGGTGCGGCATGTGCGGTGGCCTCCGGGAAATCCCATCCCAGGCTGATGCGGCAGGTTTGGTGGTGGTGCTCGGGGCTCCACCGGCATCTTATGAAAGCCCGGAGGTCCTGCATATCCATTGCTGGGATGTGATGGCCACTGAGAAATCCCATCCCAGGCTGGTGCGGCAGGTTTGGCGGTGGTGCTCTGTGGTGCGGGGGGCTCCGCCGGCATCTTGTAAAAACCCAGAGGCCCCGCATATCCATTGCTGTGATGCGGTGGCCTCCGGGAAAATGGCCGCCGGGGGCGGCGCATGCTCAGATTGAGATCTTAGCAACGATCTTGGGAGACAAGATCTCATTGCGGAGATCTCAAACTGAGGATGCGCCGCCCCCGGTGGCCATTTTCCCGGAGGCTACTGCATCACAGCAATGGATGTGCGGGGCCTCCGGGCTTTCATGAAATGCCGGCGGAGCCCCCACTGCACCATAGAGCACCACTGCTGCACCAGCCTTGGAAGGGAGTGTGATCATCACCCAGAAGTGTCGTCCTGGGACCACCACAGAATTGCCCGACTCCTGCTGCCGCCACAGTATTTTTAAGTATATTCCGACAATAAGACGCACCCCTATTTTCCCCCAAAATTGCTGGGGAAAAAAGTGCGTCTTATAGTCCGAAAAATACGGTATGTGCGAGTGGTGCATGATATGATTACTATGTGCGAATCGCGCATGATATGAGTCTTATGTGTGAGTGGCGCTCTATATGAGTCTTATGTGTGAGTGGTGCATTATAGGAGTCTTATGTGTGAGTGGCGCACTGTATGAGTCTTATGTGTGAGTGGTGCATTATAGGAGTATAATGTGTGAGTGGTGCATTATATGAGTCTTATGTGTGAGTGGCGCACTGTATGAGTCTTATGTGTGAGTGGTGCATTATAGGAGTATAATGTGTGAGTGGTGCATGACAGGTGCCAGCACACACCTGTTGCACACGAATGATCCACTGACATTGTTAACGACCTCAGATTGAGATTTCTAGTGGTCATTCCACAGCTTCATACAAACATCCTTATCTGGTTAATGAAGGAAACTGCTTTAATTCCCATAATCGGTAATGATTGTGGCGTGGCTGGCAGGAACACAACATTTGTACCAGGCTCTGAGGATCTCCCCGCTAATGCTTGGCGTTCCATCACTGCACGACGTTGGGCTGTGTCATGGAGCTAATGCAGCAGAAGAGATTTATAAATGGCCCGTCCTCTCCCTGGAAATACGGCTGTTTGGATTTTTCCCATCGTAGCTCAGGTCCCTTCTGTGGCGTTATTTAATGTTGCAGCGAGACACAATTACTTCATGATATGATTGTGAAGTCAGTGATAAGAGGTTTAATCATTCCGCTTGTCCCTGGGGGACGGGACTGCGAGCAGCTATGCAGTAAATGTATATCTGAGAAGAACTAAAAAAATATCCCTCTTTCATTCTTGTATAATATGATGGAGCGATAGTCTGATCCCAAAACCGCTATCTATGAGAAAAGCTGACAGGCGGCAAAAAATGTGACTGACTCTCTATAAATCATCGCTCTGTGATTCCTTAATTCGGCCATAATTACACTTCAATAATGAATATTCTTTAATATGCAGCTGAGCGTTTGCTATACTTGAAACATACCCTCCTAAGCAATGAAATTTGAAGAAAGTGACCCAAATACTACAGTTAGCTTTTAATTTGAACAAAATATGAAATAACAAATAAAACCGCAATACATCACTCCATAACACCATTTGTACGTCGATGCAGTTAATGTCAGACTGGGCTGCCAAAGGCCCACCAGTAACCAACTCCAGGGCCCCACTTTTCAGCTACATGCAAATGTGACATTATCCTCAATCACAAATTTATGTAGCAATAAACTGGGCAGATTGCTAAACGGAACCTGTCACCATGTTTGGACGATATGAGATGCAGCCACCACCATTCAGATCTGATATACAGCATTCTATAATGCCCTATATCTGCCCCAACCCGATCTGGAAGACAAGAAAAAGAGCTTTTATGATACTCACCTGCGGGGCGGTCCGATCCGAGGGGCGTCGCTCTTCTTTGTCCGACGCCTCCCTTTTTCCTGCGATGCTGTCATCCTTCTTGCTTCGTGTGGATGACACATCCCTACATCATCTGCACTGTTTCCCCGACATCACGCTCCTGCGCAGGCGTACTTCTCTGCCATGACTAGGGCAGAGTAAAGTACTGCAGTGCGCATGCGCCGGGGCCCGTTCACCTTTCCCCACACCTGCGCACTGCAGTACTTTGCAGACTGTGTGGATGACGTAAGGACTAGTGAAGAGCGAGTATACTCGTTGCCTGGGTTTTCCTGAGCACACTCGGGTGATCTCCGAGTATTTGGGCTTGCTCTGAGATTTAGTTTCTATTGCTGCAGCTGCATGATTTGCGGCTGCTTGACAGCCTGAATACATGTGGGGATTCCCTGACAAACAGGCATTCCTCACATGTATTCAGGCTGTCTAGCAGTCCAAATACTCGGAGTTCACCCGAGCGTGCTCGGGAAAACCCGGGCAACGAGCATACTCGCTCATCACTAGTAAGGACGCGTCATCCACATGAAGCAAGAAGGACGGCGGCATCGCAAGAAGAAGGGAGGCCAGCGACACCCACTCGGATTGGACCACCACACAGGTGAGTATAATAAATGCTCTTTTTCTTATCTTGCCGGTCAGGTTGGGGGCAGATAAACAGCATTATAGAATGCTGTATATCAGCCCTGAAAGGTGGTGCCCGTATCTCAAATCTGTCAAACCTGGTGACAAGTTCCCTTTAAATGAATAAGATGCCGCCTTTGTCTGTACATAGTGATTCAAGTATATTGTGGCAAGTGCTGCTCAAATACGAGGGTGGTGGCTCACTCTTTGACAGGGGCCCCCAGGAGGATTCTTCTCCGTAAGCCAAGCTCACAGAGGAGAGGAGCTTGTAGGATATTGTAATGGTAACGTCAATCAGGGGCGGGTATGGTGGTTAAGCACAGGAGTGAGTATAATGGAGTCAGGGGCGGACACAGACTGTAGTGGGCCCCTGTGAAAGAAATTTTTCGGCCCCCCCCCCGCACTTTATAGGGCAACAAAGCTATGTAATCATATAGATTGTAATATTTATTTAGAACGCAACTATCAAATCTAAATAGTAAAGTTGTTTAATATGATCATAAAAACTAATAGGGAGATAGATGATACCTACCTGCCCGTTCTACCTACCACTTGCATAGGTCAGTCACAAACCTCAGTGGGCCCCTTTAACACAGACCACGATTCATGATGCACAGATACAGCAGAGAAATATAGGTACAGTACAATGCCAAATACTTCACTTCTTCCATTACATGAGTGATATCTATTGTAAATTCTACAATAGCTCAAAAACCGCCAAATCCTCACAGCGCACAGAACAGACTGGACAGCACAGTCCTCCATAAAATATTATGGGCACCACATAGTCTCCCCCTCATCACCCATATAATACCCCATGCAGGATGTCACCCCCCATATAATGCTCCATACAGAATGCTGGACCCAAAATAATGCTTCATACAGAATACTGGACCCAATATAATGCTCCATACAGGATACTGGTCCCCATATAATGCTCCATACAGAATACTGGACTCAATATAATGCTCCATACAAAATATGGAGCTCTCCTCTGCGCTGTACTGCGTTCTGCACTGTTACGGCTCAGGAAAGGGCGCTGTGGAAAGACTCCCCATTATCATCATGATTGCCTCCCCATCATCATCATTGCCTCCTTATCATCATCATTGCCTCCTTATCATCATCATTGCCTCCCCATCATCATCATGGCCTCCCCATTATCATCAATGCCTGCCCATCATCATCATCATCTCCTCCCCATCATCATCAATGCCTGCCCATCATCATCTTCTCCCCATCATCAATGCCTGCCCATTATCATCATCTTCTCCCCATCATCATCAATGCCTCCCCATTATCAGCAATGCCTGCCCATCATCATCTCCCCATCATCATCAATGCCTGCCCATCATCATCTTCTCCCCATCATCAATGCCTGCCCATTATCATCAATGCCTGCCCATTATCATCATCTTCTCATCATCATCAATGCCTCCCCATTATCAGCAATGCCTGCCCATCATCATCTTCTCCCCATCATCAATGCCTGCCCATTATCATCAATGCCTGCCCATTATCATCATCTTCTCCCCATCATCATCATCAATGCCTCCCCATTATCAGCAATGCCTGCCCATCATCACACACAGACAGCACCACAGCACACAAGCACTCTCTCACATACACACACACACACACACACACACAAAGCACCGCACTACATACACACAGACACACACAGAGACACACACACACACACACACGTCTTACCTGTCCAGCGTCCGCGCTCTCTGCCACAGCCGGCCGCTGAATGAAGACGTCATTCAGCAGCGCTGCAGTGAGAGGAAGCGCCAGCGCCCCCTGGAGCCCGGAGCTGCGGCAGTGGAGGCACGGGAGAGGTAAGTATTGTGCCAGCTGATGCCGGGGCCCTGAGCAAGCGGGGGGGGGGCCCAGTGGCGGCGCTGACACCGCTAACGGGCGCGGGGTGCCAGACTGCCAGTGGGCCCCCCCGCCTGCTCAGGGCCCCGGCACTTGCCCGGGTGTGCCGGGTGCTGACACCGGCCCTGCCTCCTGCAGCGCTGCTCTTCTCCTTGTGCCTCTGCTGCGTAGTGCACCACATGGCTAATTTGAATAGGTAAATAATTAGCCATGCGGTGCTGGAGGGGCCCCCTCTCCCCTGGGGCCCCCGTTCAATGAACGGGCTGCACGGGTGGTAGGTCCGCCCCTGAATGGAGTCATTGGTGCCCTGAAAGTTTACTGCCTCTGCTTGAATGGCCCCAAGTGCGTGACGCCCCTTTATGGCTGCCTCTCCTGGTGCTGTATGTCAGACAGCTGGGGACATCACAGTACTTGTGAATCCCAATGTACTAGTACTTCACCTGACTCCTACTGTAAGTGTTTAAATCCTGTGATTTCAATATAGCTGTGGTCATTTTGACAACCAAAATATTGTGTTTTGTGTATTTATTCCAGTGCCTTGGTTTATTGTAGTTATGGGTGTTTTTAAGATGGAGGTCCGTCCCATATCCAAAAGTCAATGGTGGCCACACTTTATTTTGCTCAAAAACAGTGTTTACTAAGTACCCCAAGGGTACGTCTCCACGGGCCGTATTGTCTGCGCTTTGGACTTAATGGAAAACCCGCTCTGCCCAAAGCGCCGCCCCCTTCTGTACATGCGGTGATTCCGGATGTGTTTATTGCTTTTTACTTACAGTAGGGTATTATTATTACCTATTGCTATAGCGACATTTATTCCATGGAGCCTTACATGTGAAAACGAGTATATATAACAAAAAAAGTACAATAATCTTGAACCAAACGAGTCAGCGACTGGTAGAGGAGAGAGGACCCTGCCCGCGAGGGCTCACAGTCTACAAATGTGTTGATTTTGTTTCTGTCTTAGGAATTGTTTGTTTAATGGCTTTTACATGTAGCACATATGCCAACTTTTACTCCAGTTCTTTCATTTTTACTACATATATAGTTTTTACCTTTTGGACATGGAATCGATCTTTCATCTAGAGATGAAGAAGGGAAGATTGTGAAGTAAACCAGTTGTGATATTGGTACCACTGGAGAGAGACAGATTCATGATCGGGGAGGGCATTGGATAACTGAGATACGTAATAGACATCAGTCAATGACTGGCTGCCATATATAAGGTGCGGAATATGGTATAAGACAATGGGAACTCTCCTGCCCCAGCATCTACTACAGAGTCAAGAGGCAGGAAAGTTTGGAACAGGAACCGGGACAGGACAGGGTGCCCTAGTTTGTACAATTATTGTAAACATTGAAGCAAACCAGCAGCTGTGAAAACCATTAGGTCTTTACAGATTTTAGGCCCCTAGATATAAAATGGCATTCATTAACAAAACAGCGTGGTTCTTCTGATGAAGAAATTGGTTCAACTTCGAAACACGTTGAGAATAAACCGCATGATCTAATCCTTCACCACTTCCCCTGAGTCTCTTGAATATAACACACTACTACTCCTATCCTCCCATCAATTATTTGATGACAAGAAGCAGAGTTTTGTAAAATAGTGAGGAACTATAACACCAAGAAAGTCAAGAGACCAATTTATAGTAGTAGTAGTAGTGATCGGTGGCAGCCGTTGCAGTAGAGTCCTGTAGTAGTCATAGGTTTCCTGTGGATGAAAAACAGGATGTGTCCTCTACAGTAAATGTAGAGACCCCAGGAACTCCTGAAGGACGCGGCTGGCAGGACTGGTTGCCTTATTTGGTCAGTGTCGTCCATGGTCCACAGCTGGTTGTATTGATGAGCTCATCCCTGTGTGGGCCAAAATCCTGTGATTCTTTCTATCTATCCAGTCTGTTAAACATTATTCTGCTCTAGTGCCCCTGACCTCCTCTCGAATTCTCCGCCACATCAAAGGAGGTTGAGACATATTTACGCGCCATAGAAATAACTGAAACTAAATTGGGTTTTCTGTTTGATTGATACTTAGTAGCTGTTCGCATTATTTCACTGATATTGATATTTTTGGATAAAATGGAAGACTTGAAGCGTAAAAATAGCTTTTGTTAAAGAGATTTTTAGAGTCCACATGGAGGCATGGAAACCTTTGTTATGAGGCAGAATGTCTCCTTAGGGTACACGGCACATCTGTGCATTATTTTGGTGGCCATTCATATGACTGGCCGGTATGCAGGGGAAGCTAAGGCGGGTTTATGCCTCAAGACTTGCGCCAGTTAATGACCTTTGATCAGCTACTTGTTTGCTGATCGATGGTTATTTATCAGCCTGTTTACACAGGTAGACCACATAATAATATGTGCACATAACGATCTGTAATAAATTGTTCAGTGCTCATACGCTGCCATTGTTCTTGGTAGCACAACTCCTGTTTATATGTGCTGCCGAGAACAATAATCTTTTAGGCAAGCCAAAACAATAATTTAATTCGATGAACAAGCGTTTAGCTCGTTTGTCGAGTGATCAGCAGCCTGTTTCGATTGCACAATTATCAGGAAACAAGTGTTCTAGGCACGTTTGTTCCTATTAATGGTGTAGTCTGAACGCACCTTTAGGTTTGTGAAGGCCTCCAAAGTTTGTTTAAGAACAATAAGAATCAAAAAACATTATGAGAACCAAGGAACACACCAGACAGGTCAGGTATAAAGCTGTAGAGAAGAGTAAAGCTGGGTTAGGTCATAAAAAATAACCCAAGTTCTGAACATCTCACGGAGAACTGTTCAATTCATTATCCAAAAATGAAGAAAGTATGGCACAACTGCAAACCTACCAAGACACGGCGGTCCACCTAAACTGACATACCAAGTAAGGAGAGCATTAATTAGAGCAGCAGCCAATAGGCCTGTGGTCAGTCTGGAGGCGCTGCAGAGATCCACAGCTCAGGATGGAGAATCTGTCCACAGGGCAACAATTAGTCTTATAAGCCACAAATTTGGCCTTTATGGAAAGAGTGGCAAGAAGAACGACATTTTTAAAAGCAAGCCATAAGAAGACCCTTTTGTGTTTTGCAAAACATCGTGTTGGGGACTCAGCGAGCAGAGTTGCTCTAGTCCTATGTGACTAAAGTAGAATTTTGGGGCCTAAATGCAAATTTCTATGTGTGGTGGTCAACTAACACTGCACATCACCCTGAAAATCTCACCCCCACTGTCAAACTTGGTGGTAGTAACGTCATGCTGTGGGGACGCTTTTCTTCAGCAGGGACAGGGAAAGTGGGAGGAGTTAATGAGAAGATGGATGGAGCAAATGCAGGTCAGTCCAAGAGGAAAACCTGTTAGAGGCTGCAAAAGACTTGAGACTGGCGCGCAGGTTCATCTACCTGCAGAACAATGACCCTAAACATACTGCCAGAGCTACAATGTATGGTTTAGGTTAACGCATATTCATGTATGTGAATGGCCTAGTCACAGTCCAGACCTAAATCCCATTGGGAATCTGTGAAAAGACTTGAAAATTGCAGATCACAGACATCTTTCAATCTCACTGAGAGAGCGAGTGTGCAAAGAAGAATGGACGAAAATTTCAGATTTATAAGATCTTTAGAAAACTGTGTATCATTTCCTTTACAATTCACAGATACTTGCTACTTTGTGTTGGTATATCACATAAAATCCAGATAAAATACATTTATGCTTGTGGGTGTAATGTGAAAAAATGTGAATATATATTTATTTAATAATTATTTCTCTATTTTTCTGTCTAACTTCACTGAACTGTCTCTGACCCCCTGGAATCATCTGTTTACTCTCCTAATCCTTATAAGATCAGAATCTAAAGCTGCTAATAATATGCAGCTATGATCATTCATTAAAGTGAATCCCCCTGCCTGGCATTAGTTCAGATTAATAAATAATCCGCTATGTATTAAATGCAATGTAGCTGCGGCTATACTCTTATCAGCGTCTGGACAGAATCCCCTCGACTTCTGCTTTTTTCCTTGCATTAGGTCTTTAGCTGTTTGAAATAATAGAATGACTTCATAAATAAGATTTGGATGGGCTCAAGGAAATGTCAGTAATGAATATTACCAAGTATGCATCAGTAGTAATAGAGCTCATAAAGTCTAGTACCGCTCCATCATAGGGACGTGGTTGCTTTCACCTTAAAGGCTATGGACAAAAATTAAAAAAATATTTTTGCATATGTAAGTGGTTCTCTTAAGTTAATAACATGTCTCTATGTTTCAGTCTGCAATCTTAGTTCCTGCAGTCTATTTTAGAGCATCTGATATGCACTTTGTGGTTTGATCCAAGTTTCATTTTTTTCTCTTGTGGCAGTGTTCCTCTCTGTAATATACGTTGGCTTGCAAAGGTATTCATCCCCACACCTGGAATTTTTTGTGTTTTCCTTCCTCACAACCTGGAATTTCACAGGTTTTTTGGTGGGTTTGCATCAGTTCATGTAAAGAAGATGCCTACCACTGTGTACATATTTAGTTTCTGTCGATGCAGCTGCATGATTTGTGGCTGCTGGACAGCCTGAATACATGTTAGGAATGCCTGTTTGTTAGGTAAGTCCCACATGTATTCAGGCTGTCAAGCAGTTGCAAATCATGCAGTTGCGATCGACAAAAACTAAATCTCCGAGCACGCCAAAATACTCGGAGGACACCCAAACATGCTCGGGATAACCCGAGCAACGAGTATACGATCTCATCACTAATAGCTAACACTAGAAAAGACAGAGAAAGGATTCAGAAGGATCTAGATAAGCTTGAACAATGGGCAGCAACTAATACAATGGTATTTAACAGGGAGAAATGCAAGATTCTACATTTGAACAAGAAAAAAAACTATATCTACAGAATGGGAGGAATAGAACTAAGAAACAACACGCGTGAAAAAGACTTGGATATACTAATAGATCACAGACTCCACATGAGTCAACCGTGTGATGCAGCAGCAAAAAGGCAAACACAGTTCTCTGATGTATTAAGAGAAGAATAGAGTTTAGATCGCATGAAGTAATTAGTCTCCTCCACTCCTCGTTGGTCAGTCCTCATCTGGAATACTGTGTCAAGTTCTGTGCATGACATTTTAAAAAAGACATCCAAAAATTGAGCAACTTCAGAGAAGAGCTACCAGGATGGTGAGTGGACTTCAAAGTAGGATCAGTTAAAGGATCTGGGAATGGTTAGTTTGCAAAAAAGAAGGCTAAGAGGAGACTTAATAGCTGTCTGCAAATATCTGAAGGGATGTCACAGTGTAGAAGGATCATCCTTTTTTGTATTTTCACATGGAAACACGAGAAGTAATGGAATGAAACAGAGGAAGGAAGAAGATAGAGATTAGATATTAGAAAAAAACTTTTTGACAGTGAGGATGACCAATGAGTGGAACAGGCTGCCATGAGAGGTGGTGAGTTCTCCTTCAATGGGAGTCTTCAATCAGACACTGGACAGACATCTGTCTGAGATGGTTTAGTGAATCCTGCATTGAGCAGGCGGTTGGACATGATGACCCTGGAGGTCCCTTCCAACTCTAACATTCTATAATTCTATGAAAGCCAAATGTTCACAGTTGAACGCATGTTCTTTATATCAACTGATGGAAACCCTAACAAAAAAAACTGTGAAATTCCAGGTTGTTGGATAGCAAAACACAAAAAATGTTAAAAGGGAGAGGGGAGAATCATTTTACAAGCTACTGTATAGCAGATAAATATATATTATAGTGATGTTTATAGTTTAATATTTTGCTACAGCAGAAAACAGCTCCTTTTTGCTTCTAAGAAGCCGGCACTACTTGGATACAAAGGAAGACATTTTAGGGATAAATATTTAGAAATGCCAATGACATTATGAACATCCCGTGTAGTGACTTCAGCTCTGGTTGAGGTCCTGAGAAAGTTTGACATTACAGAATGTATTTGCTTCTCATACACACTTATGTGAGATTGTAAAGCCCAAATGACAGCTGCATGGTACATGTGTGTTTAACATGGAGGTCTATGGGCAACGAATGCCACTGTATGCAAATAAATTGGTAAGCACAATACTTTTATTGCAAAGGGTAAACAATATGTGTAATAAATATATTCAAAAGTATTATCACATGTAGACATCCCACCAACAGAAACTTTTATAACCTCTCATTCTACAGCCCAAAACAGATGAAACACTGTGTAAAATGTAAAGAAAACAAGAATGCAATGATTCGGAAATCTCGTTGAACATAGATTGGTAGGTCAACATTGGGCAGCTTTCAATTTCGTTTCAAAAAGTTAAATCATTTAGTAACACATGTCAAAAAAGTTAGGATAGGGTTAACAAAAAGATGGAAAACTAAGCTGCATGTAATAAAACAACTGGAGGGTGTGACGCTAGTCAATACTCATGGACTTTCCCGTGAAGCAGGATAGTAAAGAGGTTCGGGGTCAGTACCTAGAAGGCTCATAATAGACAAAGGCGTAGTCGGGTAACAGTCCGAGGTCAGAGTATCAGGAAGGTAGTGGATCAAGACAAAAGGGTAAGTCAAACGGATGGTCAAAGATAAATCCAAGGTCAGCAACAAAGATCAGAATGCTGCTCAGAGCATTGGGCAAACACACACAAGTTGAGCAAAGCTACAATTGGCAATCGTCTGACCATTCTCAGAGTGTTATATAGCCCTGTAATCACCCATAACAGATGACACCTGGAGGAGATTCAACAGACCAAGCCAGATAGGACAGCTTGCCTCAGATTGGGTGGTTGAGCTGTCACTCACAATCCTGGCAGCTTAGCAAGCCCTTGATCCAAAGGGCTGCAGAGCTGTCATTCACAGCGTCCATAGGACACCGTGAGTGGTGGAATAGTGACAGAGGGTAAATTTTCAACTATGTCACATGATAATTTATAAAAAGAGCAGAGAGAGGCAGAGTCTCCTAGAAGCAATGATGGTCAGAGGTTCACAACTGTATCTAAAAATTGTGAAACATTTTCAGAAAAATATAAGCTTCCCTAAATTTGGACTAGAGGACAGACCCCCATTTTAATTATCACTTTTTTCCTATTTACATCCTCCAAAATTTGAGGTGCGTCTTATGGTCCAGTTCATCTTATAATCAACAAAATACAGTAATATCATCAAAAGATTCAAAGATGCTGGAGAAATTCATGTGCACAGAGGACAATTCTGATGCATCCATCACAACAGCATGGTTCCTCAGAAGAGTTCTAGTGATGAAATGCTCATCTGTAGTCCAGACTTTTCACCAATAGAAAACATTTGGCGTATTATGAAACACCAAAATCCGGCAAAGAAGACCCTGAATTGTGGCGTTGTGAGAATCCTACATCAGACAAAAATGAGACAACGTTCTCCCAAAAGTCCAGCGATTGGTCTCCTCACTTCCCAGACATTTACAGACTGTGTTCTGTTGTGAATAAAATATGGCTCTAAGAGATTTATTTCATTGTATTCTTGTTTTCTTTGTTTTACCCAGCGTCCAAAATTTCTGAATTTAGGTTTTTAGCCTAGAACAATCCCTGAAAAATAAACACACAGCATTATCTCTCCTCCCCCAAATTTAAGCGTGAGTCGTCACTCCACCGAACACGTTTCCAACGCTCTAGAGTCCAGAGTTGGTGGCTGTACAGTAATGCATTTTATGTATGGCATTGTGCTTGGTGATGTCAGGCTGGCATGTAGTAGCTTGGCCATGGAAACCCATGTTAGGAGTGCGGTGTTTGTGCTGATGGTTATGCCAGAGATCTGCATGGCATGGTGTGTCCATCACTGCACAGAGTCTATTGATGTCAACTTTACACCACTTCATCTGACGCTCGGCATTGTTCTTGGTGATGTACGGCTGTGTGCAGCTGCTCAGCCGTTAAGCTCCCTGCTGGTGCACAGTGTTTGTGCTGATGTTATTACCAGAGGAGGTCTGGACTCTGCAGTTATGGAGTCAGCAGAGCGTCGGTGACTTTTTCTGCCCTCAGCACTTGTCCCCCCCGCTCTGTAACGTTACGGGGTCTCCACTTCGTGGCTGAGTTGCTGCGGCTCCTTCCACTTCTCAATAATATCACTCACAGGTGATGGAGGGAAGATGTAGGAGGGAAGAAACATCATGAACGGACTTGTTACCCCAGTGGCTCCTATTACAGGACCGCGCCGGTATCAGTGTGTTCTTTAGATACATGTATAGTCTAGATACAGTACAGACCAAAAGTTTGGACACACCTTCTTATTCAAAGATTTCTCTGTATTTTCATGACTATGAAAATTGTAGAATCACACTGAAGGCATCAAAACTATGAATTAACACATGTGGAATTATACATTACACTTTACAAAAAAGTGTGAAACAACTGAAAATATGTCTTATATTCTAGATTCTTCAAAGTAGCCACCTTTTGCTTTGATTACAGCTTTGCACGCAGAAAAGGTGAACGGATGGACTCTACATGCCTGGTTCCCACCGTGAAGCATGGAGGAGGTGGTGTGATGGTGTAGGGTGCTTTGCTGGTGACACTGTTGGGAATTTATTCAAAATTGAAGGCATAGTGAACCAGCATGGCTACCACAGCATCTTGCAGCGGCATGCTATTCCATCCGGTTTGCATTTAGTTGGACCATCATTTATTTTTCAAGAGGACAATGACCCCAAACACACCTCCAGGCTGTGTAAGGGCTATTTGACCAAGAAGGAGAATGTTGAGGTGCTACGCCAGATGACCTGGCCTCCACAGTCACCAGACCTGAACCCAATCGAGATGGTTTGGGGGGAGCTGGACCGCTCACAGCTTCAATTTTGAATAATCCCCAACAGTGTCACCAGCAAAGCACCCCCACACCATCACACCTCCTCCTCCATGCTTCACGGTGGAAACCAGCCATGTAGAGTCCATCCGTTCACCTTTTCTGCGTGCAAAGCAGTAATCAAAGTAAAAGGTGGCTACTTTGAAGAACCTAGAATATAAGACATATTTTCAGCTGTTTCACACTTTTTTGTAAAGTGTAATGTATAATTCCACATGTGTTAATTCATAGTTTTGATGCCTTCAGTGTGATTCTACAATTTTCATAGCCATGAAAATACAGAAAAATCATTGAATGAGAAGGTGTGTCCAAAGTTTTGGTCAGTACTGTACATGTGTATGAAACTGTAAATAAATATTAGATCCAAGATAGATATTAAATATTTAGCTGATAATTATCTGTCCTTCTTTAGAGGTGATATTTTTATTATTTTAAGGGTATGACTGGGGCTGACTTATGGTAAATGGTATTACAAAGTAATAATACAATGACTGCTTGATACTGCGTGGTGATGATTAATACGTGACATCAGGAGACCTGGAAGTCTGCGGGAATATCCGATTTCAACAGCAAAAGGAATAGAAAAAAAGCCTTTTGTTTGCAGATTGAGTAAAATAACAGAAGTTATTTGCGGTGGAAGAGAGTCCAACAATTCTAGAAGTGGAATGTGCTAAAGACCATAACTTGCCATTTCCCGCTAGTAAACAGGTTTTATGACTGAGATTGAAACAGCAGGTGCCCGAATGATCTGAGAAGACATTTACTGTACTTATGGGAAATCAAACTTATTTTCACATAGATTTTGTTCAAAGTAACAACCTTTCACATTGCTGCAAAGTAGAATCTGATTGGTTGCCATGGGCAACTACTCTCCGTCTACTGGGGCCTAGTTAGAAAGTCTCCATGTGTCTGAGTCAGAAGATCCAGGACTTTCATTAATGGTGGTCAGTGAATGAGATTCTTTTAGATCTGATGAACACATTCTACAAAAATAAAACTTCTTCAGTCCTTTCCTGCCTCCTTGCCCTAACAACAGGCTCACCTCCAGGCCCTAGCAGCAGGTCTGACCAATGGCCCAAGCTACAGGCCCTTCTCCAGGCTTTAGAATGTCCCAACCTCAGGCCCTAGCTACAAGCTAGTCTAAAGACTGTAGCAACAGACCTATCTCCAGGCCCTAATAATATACTCAATTCCAGGACCTAGCAACAGGCCCGCTTCAAGGCCATAGTGACAAGCCCATCGCCATGCCTTAATAGACCCGAATCCAGGCCCCAGTAATAGACCCAAGTCCAAGCCTTAGTAACAGGCCCACGTCCATGCCCTGGTTACAATTCAAAGTCCTGGCACTAGTAACAGGTCCACCTTCAGGCCCTAGCAATCAACCCACTGTCGTGGGACAAGGAGTACAAGAGATAGAGGGAATATCTCCTGTATTAATTTTCCAAATTTTTTTTTACTTACACTTTTCCTAATTTGTATAATCATTATATGTATTCTTGAAAAAGATGTAGCTTAAACGATGATCAAGCAAGATCCAGTGCATGTGCAGTAAGGCTAGGTAACTTGCCCTAGCTTCATCAGCACAGTTTTTCATGTGCCAGAGATGGCACAGCGGGCTGAACTTCGCTGAACAATAAGGACTAGGACAAGAGGCTGCCAAATGGTACAGGTGCCCCAGAAGACACAACACCAGAGGTGTAGACAAGCACAAGAACTGAAGAAGATATATAAACAGTAAAGGAATAGTATCAGCATTTGTAATGTGAACTAGTCCAGAGTAAAGTTTGCAATGCTTACAGCAGACATAGGTTTTACAAGCAAATAATGGATAGCCACTGGCAGCAGAAATGAAAAGGAAAACTTGCTTATGGAGAAGATACACTCTATTGCATTGCTCACCTATCAGACAGATGTCGATAGTAATGCAAACTGTCTCTAGAAGATGAGTTTGTTTACAGCAGATGAACGGTTAACCAGCAGGTCTGAGCCAGGAAGCAAATGTGAGTCTTAGCAGCAAACTGGCGTTTGATGGGATGATAACAGCTGAATAAATTGGTTGGACAAACTCCTAGACAGAAGTAAACACAAGGCATATACTGTAGTTCTTAATACTCAGACATAAATGTGTCCAAGTTAGCCTTAAAAAGGTTTTAGGTAATGAAATAACTGGAGTTTGCTATGTAACTTCTGAAACCCATCGTGGAGCACCACAAAGGGCGGCGGTCATTAGAGAAGGGAGCAGAGCCCAGCGCTGGAGCTGAGACAGATGTTACCCATTACCTTTCTGCCACCCAGTGACCCACAAAATAATAAAGTTTATATTCTCCTAATCTGAATGGCCAAATCTTATTTTCCCCTGCATACAGAGCAAGCCAGCATAGGTGGCACAATGCTGTGACGTCACCTTGTTGATCCTCGAACACCTTTCTGCCTACAGGATGGAGAGTGGTAGATCTGGGAGCCTAGGACTCCCTGTTCTACCAAAGGATGTCAAAGAAATTAGAAATCAGAGTGTGAAGGAAGCTGCATTCATTGATACAACCACTACTAGAATACTCTTCCTTCTATAGATTATCCCTTTAAATATTCCCCATTACATCAAACAGCAAAGCAAATTGGTGGCTGGAAAACACATCAGGCTGAGATGGTGGAATAAGGAGTATGAAATCAATTACTTCACAAGGCTTCATATGAAGAAAATATGTCATCATGCCGCACATTCCAGAATTCTCGTCTGTCGGCTTTTGGGAAGTAGATTAAAGTCTGAATGTCACAATGCTGAGACAGTGATCAAGCAGGACGTACCCCCTTAAAGGAATTTTCCCACGAACAGAGTACATTTTAATTAATAGATCTTGGAATAAAAATAATTTCAACAATTGGATGTGTTTAAAAAAAATGTTCCTGTGCTGAGATAATCTTATAAATTTGCCCCTGCTGTGTACTATGTAATGGCCGTGTCTGACCGTACAAGGACAAGGTCTCATCATGCCACAGCTCCTGTGGAGGGGAGGAAGCAAAGCGTATATAGACAGGACAGTGGCGGAATGCATGAGAGTATACAGACATTGCAGCAGGGTAACTCATGAGAATATACATATTATTGACTTGAATGACTTCCTGTCATGGTCATGCTCTGTCATCTGTGCAGAGGTCACTATGCGGAGAGGGGGTGAGCTGTACTCGCCCTCTTTTTTCTGAAATGTCTAGTTTTTGCTCTTATTTGATCCCCGCTACTACCAGTAGTATTTTTTTTTATTTCATCATACCGTTCCAGAGATAAGGGCCTTTTTATCTAGTTCTACTTTTTATGGTAATTACAAGAGGGCAGTGCTCACAGGGTAAAGCCACATTCACATGCTAAGTATTTTCCATTTGTAAGCGAAAACAAGGAGTGGAACAATCAGAGGAAAAGTATAATAGAAACACGTCACCACTTCTGTATTTTTCACCCATATTGACCAAATACTTGGCGTGTGAAAGTGGCCTAATAATGCAAAGCAGCATAAAGACACACCCACAAATAATCTATAAGTCATGGCCCTTTGTATAGACCACAAATGTAGCACTAAATAAAACTGCCCACTTTTGACCTTATGGCAACACTTCTTTTTTAATATTCCAGGATTCAGTCCTACACTGCTTAAAGGGGTTGTCCAGTCTTGGGATTCAAGTCTGCAGTCGCTCTATATTACTGCAGACTTGTGAATCCTCACAGTGTGCTCAGTGCGCGCTGTCAGGATTCTTCGATGCCAGGAGTGAGTGGGAACATGATCACAAATATCCAATTTGCATGCTTGCAGTCACGTGCCGACTAGGCATGCATGGTCTCGATCAATACAATTGAATTGAATGAGGCTGGACATGTCTAGTCGGCACATGACTGAAAATATCCATGTCGCATACTTGGAGAATCCTGGCAGCGTGCACTGTGCGTGCTGTGAGGATTCACAAGTCTGCAGTCATGTAGAGTGAAAGCAGACTTGAAGACCAAGCCTGGAAAACCTCGCTAAACCTACAAATATCAACATGCCCAGAAGATCTCATAGCTTAGGTCTAACCATAATTGGAAATCAGGTACCCAGGTTCCTATAATCTCTGAGTTAATGACCAATTAGGACTAATCCCAGACCATTTTATCTGCCTTTCCAGTTATAGTGAAGGCAGAGCCCATCTGATCCTTCAAATTTTTAGGCGTACAATATGTTTAATGCTTGAAACCACAGATCCCTGTATGCCCTGTAGATTTGGAAGGGCATACAGAGACTATGGGAATGCTGATGATTTGCATCTACGATGGAGAACATTAATAGATGTCTCATATTTCACCACCTTGTATGTTGGCTTTAGTGGTCCTTGAGGAAGGCACGTTAAGCTTGTTAGTCGGTAATTACTATTGCATGCCGAATGTTAATGTTTCGACTTTTATGTTTTTAGGAAGGAAAGAAGAAGTTTGACAAAGAGAGTGAGAAATATTATTCAATTTTAGAAAAGCACTTGAATTTGTCATCGAAGAAGAAAGAGGCGCATTTACAAGAGGTACATTGTTCTTCATTTTCTCCTCGTCTTGGCAAAGACTTCAAATACACGTTTTCTAGGTTTAATCATGTGTCTTTGCCCACGACATCGTCGTATATTCGAGAACTGAAGAAATGCTATCTGGGCTGATGGGAGTACAAGAGATGAGTGGTAATGCTTCTTTCCGTCAAGTAATAATTACATGGTCGATGGATGGCTAAAAAGACGATGACTGCTAGGAAGGGATGAAAGGTGCAATTTTATATAGACGAGTATAATTATACCAGTAGTTATCAAATAACTGATGACTCCATTAGACTGACTTACAAATCATTTCACTTTCACCATTTTTTTACATTAAAAAAACAAAACTTATACAAGGTTTGAAAAACAGCAAAGAAAAACCTTGAAGTTTTGGTAAACTACTGGTGTCATCTGAAAAAATGTAAATTAGGACTAGTTTCCGGAAGACAACCCCTGTCCATATGCCGTCTTAGGGCATGTGAGTGTCATAGCAGGATCCATTTTACTGATATTCCAAAACCATCAAAAGTGAAAGTGTAGGCCCCTTAAAAAATTGAGGAAAGGATGGTTGTAGATAACGAGGAAAAAGCTAATATATTACACACCTTCTTCTCCACGGTATTCACAGTGGAAAATGAAATGCTAGGTGAAATGCCGAGAGACAAAGAAAACCCTATATTAAGGGTCACCAATCTAACCCGAGAAGAGGTGCGAAACCGGCTAAATAAGATTAAAATAAATAAATCTCCCGGTCCGGATGACATACACCCACGAGTACTAAGAGAACTAAGTAATGTAATAGACAAACCATTATTTCTTATATTTAGGGACTCAATATCGATTGGGTCTGTTTCACAGGACTGGCGCATAGCAAATGTGGTACCAATATTCAAAAAGGGCTCTAAAAGTGAACCTGGAAATTATAGGCCAGTAAGTCTAACCTCTATTGTTGGTAAAATATTTGAAGGGTTGCTGAGGGATGTTATTCTGGATTATCTCAATGAGAATAACTGTGTAACTCCATATCAGCATGAGTTTATGAGGAATCACTCCTGTCAAACCAATCTAATCAGTTTTTATGAAGAGGTAAGCTATACTGTAGACTAGACCAAGGTGAGTCATTGGATGTGGTATATCTTGATTTTACCAAAGCGTTTGATACCGTGCCATACAAGAGGTTGGTACACAAAATGAGAATGCTGGGTCAGGGTGACAATGTGTGCAAATGGCTTAGTGATACAAAGCAGAGGGTGGTTATAAATGGTATACTCTCTAACTGGGTCACTGTGACCAGTGGGGGACCGCAGGAGTTGGTGTTGGGACCTATTCTCTTCAACATATTTATTAACGATCTGGTAGAAGGTTTAGGCTAAATGCACACGTTCAGGAATATTTGCGTTTTTTTCGCGTTTTTTCCACGATTTTCCGCGGTAAAAACACGAAAAAACGCAAGCATTACGCATCCTATACATGTTAATTGATTCCGCATGTTTTGGTCACATGTTGCGTTTTTTTCCGCGAAAAAAACGCTTCGCGGAAAAAATAGCAACATGTTCATTAATTTTGCGGAATGTAAGCGGTTCATGTGCGGTGGTACCCAGGGTCTGGAGGAGAGGAGACTTTCCTCCAGGCCCTGGGTACCATATCCCTGGTAAAACAATAATTAAAATAATAAATAATGATATTCTTACCTTCCGGCGGCCCCCGCAGCTTTCCCGCCTTCAGCGACGCTCCCGGTCCCAAGAGTCCTTTGCGAGAATCACCCAGATGGCGTAGCGGTCTCGCGTGATGCTACATCATCGGTGTGATTTGCCGCAAAGCATCCTTGGGACCGGGAGTTGCCGGGAGCGTCGCTGAAGGCGGGAAGGCTGCGGGGGCCGCCGGAAGTTGAGAATATCATTATTTATTATTTTTTTTATTATTTTTACATTAGATCTTTTTACTATTGATGCGGCATAGGCGGCATCAATAGTAAAAAGTTGGTCACACGTGTCAAACACTATGTTTAACTCGTGTGACCAACCTGTCAATCAGTTTTCCAAGCGATGCTACAGATCGCTAGGAAAACGCTAGCATTCTGCAAGCTAATTACGCTTGCAAAACGCTATTATTCTGGCGGGAATACGCATACAAAAAAAGTGCGTATTTCCCGCGGGAGAAGTGCGGGATTGCCGCGGAAATTTCCGCGGCAATTCCGCAACGTGTGAACTTAGCCTTACACAGTAAAATATCGATATTTGCAGATGATACAAAACTATGTAAAGCAGTCAATACAAGAGAAGATAATATTCTGCTACAGATGGATCTGGATAAGTTGGAAACTTGGGCTGAAAGGTGGCAGATGCAGTTTAACAATGATACATGTAAGATTATACACATGGGAAGAAGGAATCATTATCACCATTACACACTGAATGGTAAACCACTGGGTAAATCTGACATGGAGAAGGACTTGAGGATCCTAGTTAATGATAAACTTACCTGGAGCAGCCAGTGTCAGGCAGCAGCTGCCAAGGCGAACAGGATCATGAGATGCATTAAAAGAGGTCTGGATACACATGATGAGAGCATTATACTACCTCTGTACAAATCCCTGGTTAGACCGCACATGGAGTACTGTGTACAGTTTTGGGCACCGGTGCTCAGGAAGGATATAATGGAACTAGAGTGAGTACAAAGGAGGGCAACAAAATTAATAAAGGGGATGGGGGAACTACAATACCCAGAGAGATTAGCAAAATTATAATTTTTTAAGAATATTTTTTTTATTATTATTTTCTTAATATTTCATTACAACTTTACGTCCTCTACATAGTTAAAAGATTCTCCCAGAGGAAGCTTGTGAAGTGCATACAAATATTTAGAGAGATTTTCCATTTTCAAGTTCTGTCCCAAGCTGCAGGTTGCTTAATATAAATCCCTCTGCTTTACTTAGCCCTCCTGAGTCCAATTCTGAGTCTCTGCCACTGCCCTGGTTTGTGTAGATTGTCTGCAACGCTGACGTCATGCTGACAGCACTGCAGCTAATCACTGATCTCAGGTACTCTCTCTGAGTTCAGTGGCTGAACTTTTCTAAAATTGGAAAAACTATTTAACCACCTGCTTGTGCAGTGTCGACAATTAATCCCTGCTACTCTTTACTTGTTTTACAAATACTAACCACTGCAGCCAATCACAGGGCTCTGCTGTTTTGAACCAAATGATTGGCTGTAGTGGCCATGTGGATGTACCGCCTGTCGAAAAGTCAACAAAGGTCAACAGGAAATACTGGAACATTGGCAATGGAGCAGAGGGGGCTTCACAGGGGGAGTATAGGTTATTTTTTTATAGGTAGGTTACATGGCAACATTCAATATAAAATGGTGTCTTTCAAACTAATATTTTTTTTTTTATAGGGTGGATTTTTACTCCAAATTAGTTTCTAATATACTTTTTTCCCATTAGCGTGAGTTTCCTAACCTACATCACAGCAGGCGGTGTAGTCTACCGACATGAATCATAAACGACGGGAACCAGAAGATACATAGAATATTGGAACAAGTAGTTCTCCTTCAATATTTGTCATTTTCTATCATTTTTTTGGTGTCAGTTCTTGAATTGTCATAACAGCGTTGTATTTTCTGCATCCTCAGGAGCGAGCGTAGAGCGGGTACAAGCCGTGGGATTTAGCCTAAATAACAGACATGAATGAGCAGATGAGTAGTTTGGCTCTGCTTCTCTAAACGTACATGTCATTTCCAAATGTGGCCACCTGCCCAGCAAAGTGGAGCAATTGCTTGTGGTCTGACATCCGTGCCAAATATACAATGAATTATGCTTAGTTTGTCGAACACCGGACCTTGCTATCAGCACACAGATTAATTCTTGCAATAATGGATGGAATGTTCAGCATAATCCAATACAAGACAGTAAGGCTGTGTGACCACGTCACGTTTTTGCCGTGCAGATTTGTCACAAAATCTGAAGGAGCGTTGGCAATCCTGGTAATTGTAGTTGGGGTTGATGTCATCTGTGAACTGTCCAAAAATACATCTGACATCAAGCCCTGGTGCTAGTAATGGAGAGATGTCTATCAGACTTCCCCATTACTAACCCAGTAATAAAAAGGAAACACACACAAAAGAATACTTTATTGAAATAAACACTCTCCCTGGTTTTAACCACTTTATTAATAAAAAAAAATCCCACACAGGACCGACGTAGTCCAGTGATTCTGTCATAGCCCAGCGAATCTGTCATAGCCCAGCGAATCTGTCGTAGTCCAGCCAATCTGTCGTTGTCTAGACAATCTGTCGTAGTCCAACGAAACTGTCGTAGTCCAGCCAATCTGTCGGAGTCCAACCAATCTGTCGTTGTTCAGCGAATCTGTCGTAGTCCAGCGAATCTGTCGTAGTCCAGCCAATCTGTCGTTGTCCAGCCAATCTGTCGTTGTCCAGCGAATCTGTCGTAGTCCAGCCAATCTGTCGTAGTCCAGCCAATCTGTTGTAGTCCAACGAAACTGTCGTTGTCTAGCCAATCTGTCGTTGTCCAGCGAATCTGTTGTAGTCCAGCCAATCTGTCATAGTCCAGCGAATCTGTCATAGTCCAGCGAATCTGTTGTAGTCCAGCCAATCTGTCGTAGTCCAGCCAATCTGTCGTAGTCCAACGAAACTGTCGTTGTCTAGCCAATCTGTCGTTGTCCAGCGAATCTGTCGTAGTCCAGCGAATCTGTCGTATGCCAGCCAATCTGTCGTAGTCCGGCCAATCTGTCATTGTCTAGCCAATCTGTCGTTGTCTAGCCAATCTGTCGTAATCCAACGAATCTGCCGTAGTCCAGCGAATCTGTCGTAATCCAGCAAATCTGTCGTTGTCTAGCGAATCTGTCGTTGTCTAGCCAATCTGTCGTTGTCTAGCCAATCTGTCGTTGTCTAGCCAATCTGTCGTTGTCCAGCCAATCTGTCGTAGTCCAACGAAACTGTCGTTGTCTAGCCAATCTGTCATTGTCCAGCGAATCTGTCGTAGTCCAGCCAATCTGTCGTAGTCCAGCCAATCTGTCGTAGTCCAACGAAACTGTCGTTGTCTAGCCAATCTGTTGTTGTCCAGCGAATCTGTCGTAGTCCAGCCAATCTGTCGTAGTCCAGCCAATCTGTCGTAGTCCAGCCAATCTGTTGTAGTCCAACGAAACTGTCGTTGTCTAGCCAATCTGTCGTTGTCCAGCGAATCTGTTGTAGTCCAGCCAATCTGTCATAGTCCAGCGAATCTGTCATAGTCCAGCGAATCTGTTGTAGTCCAGCCAATCTGTCGTAGTCCAGCCAATCTGTCGTAGTCCAACGAAACTGTCGTTGTCTAGCCAATCTGTCGTTGTCCAGCGAATCTGTCGTAGTCCAGCGAATCTGTCGTAGTCCAGCCAATCTGTCGTAGTCCGGCCAATCTGTCATTGTCTAGCCAATCTGTCGTTGTCTAGCCAATCTGTCGTAATCCAACGAATCTGCCGTAGTCCAGCGAATCTGTCGTAATCCAGCAAATCTGTCGTTGTCTAGCGAATCTGTCGTTGTCTAGCCAATCTGTCGTTGTCTAGCCAATCTGTCGTTGTCTAGCCAATCTGTCGTTGTCCAGCCAATCTGTCGTAGTCCAACGAAACTGTCGTTGTCTAGCCAATCTGTCATTGTCCAGCGAATCTGTCGTAGTCCAACCAATCTGTCGTAGTCCAGCCAATCTGTCGTAGTCCAACGAAACTGTCGTTGTCTAGCCAATCTGTTGTTGTCCAGCGAATCTGTCGTAGTCCAGCCAATCTGTCGTAGTCCAGCCAATCTGTCGTAGTCCAGCCAATCTGAAATGGTGACTTTCAAACTAATATTTTTTTTTTTTATAGGGTGGATTTTTACTCCAAATTAGTTTCTAATATACTTTTTTCCCATTAGCGTGAGTTTCCTAACCTACATCACAGCAGGCGGTGTAGTCTACCGACATGAATCATAAACGACGGGAACCAGAAGATACATAGAATATTGGAACAAGTAGTTCTCCTTCAATATTTGTCATTTTCTATCATTTTTTGGTGTCAGTTCTTGAATTGTCATAACAGCGTTGTATTTTCTGCATCCTCAGGAGCGAGCGTAGAGCGGGTACAAGCCGTGGGATTTAGCCTAAATAACAGACATGAATGAGCAGATGAGTAGTTTGGCTCTGCTTCTCTAAACGTACATGTCATTTCCAAATGTGGCCACCTGCCCAGCAAAGTGGAGCAATTGCTTGTGGTCTGACATCCGTGCCAAATATACAATGAATTATGCTTAGTTTGTCGAACACCGGACCTTGCTATCAGCACACAGATTAATTCTTGCAATAATGGATGGAATGTTCAGCATAATCCAATACAAGACAGTAAGGCTGTGTGACCACGTCACGTTTTTGCCGTGCAGATTTGTCACAAAATCTGAAGGAGCGTTGGCAATCCTGGTAATTGTAGTTGGGGTTGATGTCATCTGTGAACTGTCCAAAAATACATCTGACATCAAGCCCTGGTGCTAGTAATGGAGAGATGTCTATCAGACTTCCCCATTACTAACCCAGTAATAAAAAGGAAACACACACAAAAGAATACTTTATTGAAATAAACACTCTCCCTGGTTTTAACCACTTTATTAATAAAAAAAAATCCCACACAGGACCGACGTAGTCCAGTGATTCTGTCATAGCCCAGCGAATCTGTCATAGCCCAGCGAATCTGTCGTAGTCCAGCCAATCTGTCGTTGTCTAGACAATCTGTCGTAGTCCAACGAAACTGTCGTAGTCCAGCCAATCTGTCGGAGTCCAACCAATCTGTCGTTGTTCAGCGAATCTGTCGTAGTCCAGCGAATCTGTCGTAGTCCAGCCAATCTGTCGTTGTCCAGCCAATCTGTCGTTGTCCAGCGAATCTGTCGTAGTCCAGCCAATCTGTCGTAGTCCAGCCAATCTGTTGTAGTCCAACGAAACTGTCGTTGTCTAGCCAATCTGTCGTTGTCCAGCGAATCTGTTGTAGTCCAGCCAATCTGTCATAGTCCAGCGAATCTGTCATAGTCCAGCGAATCTGTTGTAGTCCAGCCAATCTGTCGTAGTCCAGCCAATCTGTCGTAGTCCAACGAAACTGTCGTTGTCTAGCCAATCTGTCGTTGTCCAGCGAATCTGTCGTAGTCCAGCGAATCTGTCGTATGCCAGCCAATCTGTCGTAGTCCGGCCAATCTGTCATTGTCTAGCCAATCTGTCGTTGTCTAGCCAATCTGTCGTAATCCAACGAATCTGCCGTAGTCCAGCGAATCTGTCGTAATCCAGCAAATCTGTCGTTGTCTAGCGAATCTGTCGTTGTCTAGCCAATCTGTCGTTGTCTAGCCAATCTTTTCGTTGTCTAGCCAATCTGTCGTTGTCCAGCCAATCTGTCGTAGTCCAACGAAACTGTCGTTGTCTAGCCAATCTGTCATTGTCCAGCGAATCTGTCGTAGTCCAGCCAATCTGTCGTAGTCCAGCCAATCTGTCGTAGTCCAACGAAACTGTCGTTGTCTAGCCAATCTGTTGTTGTCCAGCGAATCTGTCGTAGTCCAGCCAATCTGTCGTAGTCCAGCCAATCTGTCGTAGTCCAGCCAATCTGTTGTAGTCCAACGAAACTGTCGTTGTCTAGCCAATCTGTCGTTGTCCAGCGAATCTGTTGTAGTCCAGCCAATCTGTCATAGTCCAGCGAATCTGTCATAGTCCAGCGAATCTGTTGTAGTCCAGCCAATCTGTCGTAGTCCAGCCAATCTGTCGTAGTCCAACGAAACTGTCGTTGTCTAGCCAATCTGTCGTTGTCCAGCGAATCTGTCGTAGTCCAGCGAATCTGTCGTAGTCCAGCCAATCTGTCGTAGTCCGGCCAATCTGTCATTGTCTAGCCAATCTGTCGTTGTCTAGCCAATCTGTCGTAATCCAACGAATCTGCCGTAGTCCAGCGAATCTGTCGTAATCCAGCAAATCTGTCGTTGTCTAGCGAATCTGTCGTTGTCTAGCCAATCTGTCGTTGTCTAGCCAATCTGTCGTTGTCTAGCCAATCTGTCGTTGTCCAGCCAATCTGTCGTAGTCCAACGAAACTGTCGTTGTCTAGCCAATCTGTCATTGTCCAGCGAATCTGTCGTAGTCCAGCCAATCTGTCGTAGTCCAGCCAATCTGTCGTAGTCCAACGAAACTGTCGTTGTCTAGCCAATCTGTTGTTGTCCAGCGAATCTGTCGTAGTCCAGCCAATCTGTCGTAGTCCAGCCAATCTGTCGTAGTCCAGCCAATCTGTCGTAGTCCAGCCAATCTGTCGTTGTCTAGCCAATCTGTCGTTGTCTAGCCAATCTGTCGTAATCCAACAAATCTGCCGTAGTCCAGCGAATCTGTCGTAATCCAGCAAATCTGTCGTTGTCTAGCGAATCTGTCGTTGTCTAGCCAATCTGTCGTTGTCTAGCCAATCTGTCGTTGTCTAGCCAATCTGTCATTGTCCAGCCAATCTGTCGTAGTCCAACGAAACTGTCGTTGTCTAGCCAATCTGTCATTGTCCAGCGAATCTGTCGTAGTCCAGCCAATCTGTCGTAGTCCAGCCAATCTGTCGTAGTCCAACGAAACTGTCGTTGTCTAGCCAATCTGTTGTTGTCCAGCGAATCTGTCGTAGTCCAGCCAATCTGTCGTAGTCCAGCCAATCTGTCGTAGTCCAGCCAATCTGTCGTAGTCCAGCCAATCTGTCGTTGTCTAGCCAATCTGTCGTTGTCTAGCCAATCTGTCGTAATCCAACAAATCTGCCGTAGTCCAGCGAATCTGTCGTAATCCAGCAAATCTGTCGTTGTCTAGCGAATCTGTCGTTGTCTAGCCAATCTGTCGTTGTCTAGCCAATCTGTCGTTGTCTAGCCAATCTGTCATTGTCCAGCCAATCTGTCGTAGTCCAACGAAACTGTCATTGTCTAGCCAATCTGTCATTGTCCAGCGAATCTGTCGTAGTCCAGCGAATCTGTCGTATGCCAGCCAATCTGTCGTAGTCCAGCCAATCTGTCAAAGTCCAGCCAATCTGTCGTAGTCCAGCGAATCTGTCGTAGTCCAGCCAATCTGTCGTAGTCCAGCCAATCTGTCGTAGTCCAGCCAATCTGTCGTAGTCCAGCGAATCTGTCGTTGTCTAGCCAATCTGTCGTAGTCCAGCCAATCTGTCGTAGTCCAGCCAATCTGTCGTTGTCTAGCGAATCTGTCGTTGTCTAGAGAATCTGTCGTTGTCTAGCCAATCTGTCGTTGTCCAGCCAATCTGTCGTTGTCCAGCCAATCTGTCGTAGTCCAGCGAATATGTCGTTGTCTAGCGAATCTGTCGTCTAGAGAATCTGTCGTTGTCTAGCGAATCTGTCGTTGTCTAGAGAATCTGTCGTTGTCTAGCCAATCTGTCGTTGTCCAGCCAATCTGTTGTAGTCCAGCCAATCTGTCGTTGTCTAGCCAATCTGTAGTAGTCCAACGAATCTGTCGTAGTCCAACGAATCTGTCGTAGTCCAGCGAATCTGTCGCTGTCTAGCGAATCTGTCGTTGTCCAGCGAATCTGTTGTAGTCCAGCGAATCTGTCGTAGTCCAGCCAATCTGTCGTAGTCCAGCGATTCTGTCTTAGTCCACCAAATCAGGCGGACCTATGGAGCCTCGTTCTGACGCTCTATAGGATTTGCAAACAGCCACTTCTGGGTCACACTTCGCTGTGCGAGACCCGACAGCTCTGAAGAGTGATCACGTCAGTAACTCTGTGACGTCACCACTCTTCAGACATTCTGGGTCACTTACTGGGCTGCTTACTGTAGTTTTTATAATATCAGTTTTATCAGCTAGAGATTATCGTTAGAGGACTAAGAAATCTGCTGCCATGTAGCCCTCCATATTCATGAGCTCCCACCACTGATTGGCAGCTTTCTGCCTATGCACAGTGTACACAGAATGCAGCAAATCCGTGGTGTGGGAGGGGTTATACAGAGCTCAGCATTCAGAGAACTGCTAGATCTGCAGCAGAGAAATCATGGATTTTTATCAAATCTGTAGTAAGTGACATTCAGGGTCTCTGCCCCTACATCATGCTGCAGAAACTTTGTATAGAGTAAATCAGTAGCACAAGTGAATATAACAAACTTTGTAATATCTTATTATGGAAAAATACTTCTCCCATTACCGGCCTCTCTCCCCATATCCAAAAGATACTATCAGGGCAGGTGCAGTTGACCATTTTCTCTCCATCCAAGAAAATCAATCCAATCATGCTAATCAGAGTTTGCTCAGAGTGGGATCTGATTTTTTGGGAGGTGGAGAGTGAGAAAAAAAAAAGTTTCTCCACCGTCTCCATTCGGTCAGTCCGTTAAAATTGTACACGCATGCTCCATGCTGGGTGGTCCAAGGAAAAAAATTTAACGTTCAAAGCCCCATAAAATAATCTGAGTGTGAGTGCTATCCATCAAATAGTACTTGTCTGATTTATACGGTTGTGTGCACCTGCCCTTAAAAATTGTTAAGCCAGGTTTTAGAGTCGAGAGACACATTTTTTATTGGGTTATAAGCTGCCTGGAAAAAGGTACAGACTGGGAATGAAAATAGAAGTAAGGAGGATGATTGACCAGGTGATGGGAATGACACAAGGACAATTCTGCTACTTTCTAGTAATTGTTTTATCTCACCTGAGAGCTGGATTCACTGTTGCACTGCTCAGTACTGCTGGATATTGTGCTCCGTGCTGCTGTCTCTTGTGGAGTGCTACATGGAGACAGCAGAGCAGGGTCGCTTTCATTAAGTGTGCTGTGTATAAAAGACAACAGCAGCTTTCTCCACCTACTCTGGAGATAAACTTAGGAAAAACTGTTTGCTTCGGAGACTGCAGAGGGATAATCTAGTGAAAAATGTATAAGTCACCTGAAATGACGGGTATACTTTCAAAATACCAAATCTATGCATATGATGCCATAGGCTAATGGAAATTCAGATATTTGGGCTATAGTTGCACAAACCTTTTTTTTCTGCAGCCAAGACCGCTCTCTTGGCAGCAAAAACATGTTCATAGCACCAGTTTTTCTGCATTTACGAGGCGTTTTTGCTTTGTTTTTCTCTACATTTTTGCAACATTTTTTGTGTTCCAATTACATGTGTACTTTGTCTACAGTACATGTTTAATGCTTTTTTATTCACCAAAAATGCTGTAAAAGTTCCGCAAAAATGTTTGTTGCGTTTTTGTTTTATTTTGCATCATTTTTTTTTTCACATTCTCATTTTTTTCTATGGGTGAAAATAAAAAAGCTGCAAAATCACAGAAAAAATGGGCTTGCCGCAGATTAAAAAAAAAACACTGCAGTTCTCAAATTCAGTCAGGAAAAAAAAAACAAAGGTGTGCGTGAGATTTCTGAAAGCTTTTGCTGGTACTGTAAAAATCAGACAAAAATTCAGCAAAAATGCAATGTGTGAACATAGCCTTAAATTTGGCTCACAAGTTTAGAACTTGCAGCTGAAAAATTTGATGTGTTGGCAGGAAAAACTCTTCATAAAATCTGTGGGGGGGGGGGTTTATGCTTTTTTCTCATTCATTAGAATGGGTGAAAAATGAAGCGAAAGTTGCGAATGGCTTGACATGCTGCAGATATGAAACTGCTTCAAATCTTCAAGGAAAAAAAATAAGCAACTTGTGAGGAGACTTCAGAAGTCTCGTTGAATTTGCATTTTTTTGTTGCAAAAACGCCACGTGTGAACATAGCCTAAGGCTACTTTCACACTTGCGTTTTTTTGCGATGCGTTTCGAGCGCACATCAAACGCATAAAAAACGCATGCAAACGCTTGTAAACGCTGCGATATTTAGTCGCATAAGCGTGCGCATTACGACAAAAAACGCAGCGTTTGGACGCGATTATATGAGATTTCAAGCGTTTTTGCATGCGTTTGCGTTTTTTCAGTGCATGGGTTGTCTACGTGTCACATTTCTATCATCTCTGTCTCTATCATCTGTCTCTATCATCTCTGTCTCTATCATCTGTCTCTATCATCTGTCTCTGTCATCTCTATCATCTCTGTCTCTATCATCTCTGTCTCTATCATCTCTGTCTCTATCATCTGTCTCTATCATCTGTCTCTATCATCTCTGTCTCTATCATCTCTGTCTCTATCATCTGTCTCTATCATTTATCATCTCTGTCTCTATCATCTGTCTCTATCATCTCTATCATCTCTGTCTCTATCATCTCTATCATCTGTATCTATCATCTCTGTCTCTATCATCTCTGTCTCTATCATCTGTCTCTATCATCTCTGTCTCTATCATCTCTGTCTCTATCATCTCTGTCTCTATCATCTGTCTCTATCATCTCTATCATCTCTGTCTCTATTATCTGTCTCTATCATCTCTGTCTCTATCATCTGTCTCTATCATCTCTGTCTCTATCATCTCTGTCTCTATCATCTCTATCATCTTTCTCTATCATCTCTGTCTCTATCATCTCTGTCTCTATCATCTGTCTCTGTCATCTCTATCATCTCTGTCTCTATCATCTGTCTCTGTCATCTCTATCATCTCTGTCTCTATCATCTCTGTCTCTATCATCTGTCTCTATCATCTCTATCATCTCTGTCTCTATCATCTCTATCATCTGTATCTATCATCTCTGTCTCTATCATCTCTATCTCTATCATCTGTCTCTATCATCTCTGTCTAAATCATCTCTGTCTCTATCATCTGTCTCTATCATCTCTATCATCTCTGTCTCTATTATCTGTCTCTATCATCTCTGTCTCTATCATCTGTCCCTATCATCTCTGTCTCTATCATCTCTATCATCTCTGTCTCTATCATCTCTATCATCTGTCTCTATCATCTCTATCATCTCTGTCTCTATCATCTCTATCATCTATGTCTCTATCATCTGTCTCTGTCATCTCTATCATCTCTGTCTATATCATTTGTCTCTGTCATCTCTATCATCTCTGTCTCTATCATCTGTCTCTGTCATCTCTATCATCTCTGTCTCTATCATTTCTATCATCTCTATCATCTCTGTCTCTATCATCTATCATCTCTGTCTCTATCACCTTCTTTATATCTACACTCCTCACAATGTTGCTTGTTTAGGGGGTGGTTTAAACAAGTGTGTAGACATTATTTACTCAAAAATCGCGTGCGCGCAAAAGTGCTGACGACCGCACAGCCATGCGCACGCCAGCGCACCCATAGACTATAATGTTATTTTTTTGCGCATAGCATGCGCACACGTGCGCATGCGCTTTTTTAAAGTAGTTGGGCGGAAAAAAAATGCAACATGTAGCGTCTAGCGCGTATGGGCGCACACCTGGAAAATGCGCAGCGCACGACAAACGCAGATGAACACATGCAAGCGCTAGACCCTGCGCCCGCCATGTTAAAGATAGGGGAACATTGCGCATGCGACCGATAGCGCATGATGCGCTGCGCGATAAAACGCAAGTCTGAAAGTAGCCTTAGAGAAACAATCCACCACAAAAAAGTTGTTATATAAACAGACAACATACTTTCCATCGCGAACCGGCCCTAATAACCAAACGGAGGCAAACACATGAGACTAGTCCTTCTAGGTGGCCGAAAGAGAAAAAACAACATGGAAAATATCCTATTACTTTGTGTATATTGTGTGTCCTGTGGTTGAATGGGATGACAACTCCCAGCATTTCTCTGCTTGTTTACAGTTGGTTGTTATTCTAGTAATCTAACCTAACCTGACATTATTCTCTTATGGCTGAGCTGATGCTTCATCTGATAGAAACGAGTGGTGCAGCAAGTGTTGACCCATAGTCATAGTCTTTAGGTTGAAGGAAGACATAAATCCAGCTTGTGTTTTTCCCCTTTGACACCGCTTGGCTTAATAGCACTGGCGCATACAAACAGAAAGGGGCCCCTGTGCAAGAAACATATACTAGAGGCATATAAAAGTTTGGGCACCCCTGGTCAAAATGACTGATATTGTGAGCAGTTAAGCAATTTGAAGATTAATTGATCTCTAAAAGAGCTTAAAATTAAAGATGACACATTTCCTTTGTATTTTAGGCAAAAAAATAAATATATTTTTATCTTTTACATTTTAAAAATTAATAAAGGAAAATGGGCCAATGTAAAAGTTTTGGCACCCTGCATGGTTAGTACCTACTACCACCAGCTTTTGCAAGTATCACAGCTTGTATTCGCTTTTTGTAGCCAGACAAGAATCTTACAATTCTTGTTTGAGGGATTTCCATCCATTCTTTCTTGGAAAATTCTTCCAATTCTGTGAGATTCCTGGGGCATCTTCCATCCTCTGCTATTTTGAGGTCTAGCCACAGATTTTCAATGATGATCAGATCAGGGGACTGTGAGAGCCGTTGTAAAACCTTCAGCTTGTGCATTTTGAGGTCGTCTATTGTGGATTTTTACGTGTGTTTAGGATCATTATCCATTTGTAGAAGCCATCCTCTTTTCAACTTCAGCTTGTTTACAGATGGTGGTATGTTTGCATCAATAATTTGTTGAAATTTCATTGAATCCATTTGTCCCTCTACCTGAGAAATGTTCCCAGTGCCATTGGCTGCAACACAACCCCAAAGCAAGATTGATCCACCCCCATGCTTAATGGTTGATGAGATATTTTTTCCTGAAATTCTGTGCCCTTTTTTCTCCACACATACCTTTGATCATTGTTCTATTTTAACCTCAGCAGTCCACAGGACTTGTTTCCAAAATATATCAGGCTTGTTTAGATGTTCTTTTGCATACTTCTGATGCTAAATTTTATGGTGAGGACACAGGAGAGGTTTTCTTCTGATGACTCATCCATGAAAGCCATATTTGTGCAGCTGTCTCTGAACAGTAGAACAATGTACCACAACTCCAGAGTCTGCTAAATCTTTCTGAAGGTCTTTTGCAGGCAAGCGGGAGTTCTGATTTACCTCTCTAGAAATCCTCAGCAGCTCTCACTGAAATTTTGTTTGGTCTTGGTTATCTTGACCTCCACTGTTCCTGTTAACTGACATTTCTTAATTACATTTTGAACTGAGGAAAAGGCAACTTGAAAATGCTTTGCTATCTTCTTTTAGCCTTCTCCTGCTTTGTGGGCCTCCACCGTTTTCATTGTAAGAGTGCTAGGTAGCTGCTTAGAAGATCCCATTGCTACTGTTTTTTGGCACAAGGTAAGAGGAGGCTGGGTTTTTATAAAGCTGTGAAATTTTCATCACCCAGCCTTTCCTGTGAACAATCTATAACCCTAGCAGGCTAATTATGGTCTGAAACCTTGGTCAAAGTTATCTGAGCGCACACATTTCCAAGAGTGCCAAATCTTTTGCATTGACCTATTTTCCTTTTTGTAGTGTTTAAAATTAAAAAGACTATATATATTTATTATGTATGTACATATTATTACTGTTATTTTTTTGCCTAGAATACAAAGGAAATTTGTAATCTTTAACTTTAGGCCTTTTGGAGATCATTTCATCTTCAACTTGCTTAACTGTGCACAATAACTGAAATTTTGACCAGGGGTGCCCAACTTTTACATGCCCCTCTAGGAACCCTTTCCAGTCCAGTAGGTCAACATAATACATAATTCCACATGCTTTCGAGTTGGAAATGGGCCTCCTTACCTTGGGGCCCCTATGCAGCTGCACAGGTTGCACCAATGATATGTCCACCCCTGCTTTATAGTCAGTGTCCACCAATTTGGTCTAAAACTTAGATCATTCAGTGGCTGTAGGACAACACACATCACTCTACTAGTGCAGCAAAGAAGGGTTCCTGGGATTTTATATTCCCTAGGATATAAAGGTAGGGTTAAAGGGATGGATTAGAAAAGACCCCTCCCAACGCTAAAGCTGACCCACAGACATTAGTTTGCTGTCGGCTGAACAATCCTGCCATCTCGGCCAAATACACAGGAGCGTTTGATCGGCTGAGTACTCCTGTGTTCTCTATGAGAAAGCCGTTTCTGGAAATGTCAATATTAGTGGGTTTGGATGACATTAGTCTAATGTGTATGGAGGCCTGATGGTCCTAACCAGTGAGATTAATAATGAAAAGCAAGATGAAGGTTTATAAGATTTTCCAGAATTTCAAGTCTACAGTTAGAGAGCAAAAGTTCTACTTAGATCCTTCTCAAGAATCCTTGTGGTATCCTCTTGGTTATCAATATTGGATTCCCTGATTGATATATGCTGGTTACGGTTGTATGACTGTCTCCCTTGTCTGTAAGAACTTTTTTACTTGAGCTTCTTTTTCTGATCCTTCTTTCTATCAACATAATCTATCGGGAGAGAGTCAGGAGTCCTCAATACACATCAGATGGTTGGATGGTCCCAACAAAACTGTTTTAAGCTTCTGTCCAGGAATTTTCAGCTCTAAAAATATTTATCTTCACTTTCATTCACGAAGCATCTACTTTTAGTTGATTTTTTTATTGTCAGAAGTTATTGAAGTATCATGCGTCTTGTCCTGAAGAAGCTGAATCCTTCTGAATCAGATTGATTAGATGGTTATGTCGTTCCCACTTTCACCAGCTCAGCAGTTTGTTGCCCACACTCTATTCCTATCTCTTTGAAATAATATCCCTCAACTATTGACCTGACCACCAAGTTTTGTTGATTATGTTCATGAGAGAGTGACGTGAAGAATTGGACAATTCCTGTAATTCTCTTGCCTTTGCTTTATCATAGGCAGACTCCTTAATTGATCGAGAACACCAGAACTTCTACGATGCGTCTCTGGAGTACATCTTCAAAGTGCAAGAAGTGCAAGAGAAGAAGAAATTTGAGTTTGTGGAACCGGTTAGTATAATTGTCCTCAGATTTTTTTTTTTCTTGTTTATTCTGCCATTTATTTTTTATTTTCTTGTTAAGTGGTTACTTTTTATTGCACATTGTTGTTTTGCATTATTTATGCATTTTATTACGGAACTGACCGCCGAGAAGGCTCGTAAAGATGACTTTAAACACTTTCCACAATTTCTAATTTGTAACGGTCTTGAAAGCTGGCATCTAATTTAATGACTCATTGGATACTATGAGTCATGTATCTCATAAAGAAGAATCTCGTCCTATGATGTGACCTTTTGTAACAAGAGACTTTTTATTTTTGTATATGTTCATCTGTGTAATGTTTTGGTTAGAATAAGCAAACTAGAAGACGTAGACATACCTGGATGGGATCGTAAAGTCTCCTTTTTTTGGTGCCAAAACTAATATCACCTCTTGACTGCCTAGAAGCATTTTTTTTTCTTTACAACATATATCTCATATATCTTATGAGTTAAATTGATCATTTTATATTTTGATAGTTCTTCCGTTTATGGGCACGGTAATATTCCATATTCTGTTTTTACAGTGGGTACGGAAAGTATTCTGAACCCTTTAAATGTTTCACTCTTTGTTTCATTGCAGCATTTGGTAAATTCAAAAAAAGTTCATTTTTTTTCAAAAATGTAGAAATGTTTGCAAATGTATTAAAAAAGAAAACTGAAATGTCACATGGTCATAAGTATTCAGACCCTTTACTCAGTGTTGAGTAGAAGCACCTTTTGAGCTAGTACAGCCATGAGTCTTCTTGGGAATGATGCAACAAGTTTTTCACCCCTGGATTTGGGGATCCTCTGCCATTCTTCCTTGCAGATCTTCTACAGTGCCGTCAGGTTGGATGGTGAACGTTGGTGGACAGCCATATTCAGGTCTCTCCAGAGATGCTCAATTGGGTTTAGGTCAGGGCTCTGGCTGGGCCAGTCAGGAATGGTCACAGAGTTGTTCTGAAGCCTCTCCTCTGTTATTTTAGCTGTGTGCTTAGGGTCATTGTCTTGTTGGAAGGTAAACCTTCGGCCAAGTCTGAGGTCCAGAGCACTCTGGAAGAGGTTTTCATCCAGGATATCTCTGTACTTGGCCGCATTCATGTTGCCTTCAATTGCAACCAGTCATCCTGTCCCTGCAGCTGAAAAACACCCCCATAGCATGAAGCTGCCACCACCATGTTTCACTATTGGGATTGTATTGGGCTGGTGATGAGCAGTGCCTGGTTTTCTCCACACATACCGCTTAGAATTATCACCAAAAAGTTCTATCTTCATCTCATTAGACCAGAGAATCTTATTTCTCATAGTCTGGGAGTCCTTCATGTGTTTTTTTTCAGCAAACTCTATGCGGGCTTTCATATGTCTGGCACTGAGGAGAGGCTTCCGTCGGGCCACTCTGCCATAAAGGCCCGACTGGTGGAGGGCTGCAGTGATAGTTGGCTTTGTGGAACTTTCTCCCATCTCCCTACTGCATCTGTGGAGGTCAGCCACAGTGATCTTGGAGTTTTTCTTTACCTCTCTCACCAAGGCTCTTCCCCACGATTGCTTATATTGGCTGGACGGCCAGGTCTAGGAAGACTTCTGGTGGTCCCAAACTTCTGCCATTTAAGGATTATGGAGGCCATTGTGCTCTTAGGAACCTTGAGTAGTGCAGACATTTTTTTGTAACCCTGGCCAGATCTGTGCCTTGCCACAATTCTGTCTCTGAGCTCCTTGGCCAGTTCCTTTGACCTCATGATTCTCATTTGGTCTGACATGCACTGTGAGCTGTGAGGTCTTATATAGACAGGTGTGTGCCTTTACAAATCAAGTCCTATCAGTTTAATTAAACACAACTAGACTCCAATGAAGGAGTAGAACCATCACAAGGAGGATCACAAGGAAATGGACAGAATGTGACGTAAATATGAGTGTCTGAGCAAAGGGTCTGAATACTTATGACCATGTGATATTTCAGTTTTTCTTTTTTAATAAATTTGCAAAAATGTCTACATTTCTGTTTTTTTTCAATCATTATGGAGTGCAGAGTGTACATTAATGAGAAAAAAATGAACTTTTTTGAATTTACCAAATGGCTGCAATGAAACAAAGAGTGAAAAATTTAAAGGGGTCTGAATACTTTCCGTACCCAATGTATAGTTTTCATTATATTTGGATGGGAAAAATGAGGGTGGTTCAAACTTTTATGTAGATTTAGAATTTTGTTAATATTTGTAAAACTTTTTTTTAAATACTTTTTCAATGTATTTTTTTAGTTCACTAGGAGACTAGAGCATGTCATGTGTAATATGCACTGCAATGCTTTAGCATGTTCTGGGAAGCTCAGCCTGTGACTGTCTCGTGAGAGGCAATGGGCATCCAAATGGATGCACTCCAGGATTGCGCAATTAAATGCCACTGCCAGAGATTGACTTCAGCATTTATAGGATTAGATTGCAGCAATCAGAGCTCCTATCGCTGCTGTTAGAGGTGGGTGCCAGATGGATAACACAGCCCACACAAGTCCACACACCCTCCGTAGGATGTGCTTTTACATCCAAGGTTGTTAAAATTGGCCCCTTAGGATAAAAAGTACAAGTATTGCTCAAGTTGTGATCTTATCCAGTAATGGAAGTGACTGTCCATCAGTCACATGACTGCCGATACCAGTCACTGGATTCGCGGTTCACATGCCATGTGTGCCTACATTCCAAATCTGAATTTGTATAAATCCTTTAGTTGATGCCTCTCTAGATAAAGCCATCAGTCCTCATCATGCTGGACAGCGCCATGATTCTTGGTTGCGCTTTGTTAACGGATGTTGGTTACTAATCACAGCAATCTGTGATGGTCGCCGCTGAAAATTATCTTAAGGGCTGGTGCAGAGAAAAAGGGCAGCAATAATTAATGGAATTTCCAAACTTAGTTCAGTTCTTTAACCATCCAACTCCTTAAACATTTATGAAAAGTTTTGTGTCCCTTGAGGAAAACTGTTGATATAGTTATAAAACTATAAAAACTCTGAACTTTAAAAAGCAGAAACCACATTTCAGACAATTTCTCTGAATTTTATCTCCGTGGAGCAGATGGTGGATGGGGAGTCAGCTTTTCATAGAACCGAAAAGGTAATCAGAATGAACTTGTGTTGGAGAAGTGAAATTGTTCTACGTGGTGAAGGACAAACGAGGCATACCTCACTTCTCAGCCCTATATTTCTCACATCTGTCAATGGAGCATTGTGCTGGAGCCCACACTTGGCAAGATCCGCACAACATCGCCATGCATGAAATATTGATTTTTCTGCTGCGTCTCTGTACACTGCCTTTTAATCCACAGTAATCAGAGCGGTAGGGGTTTCTTTGTTGGTATTTGGAGGGGATTAAAGGGCATTGCATGCAGAACGTAGACTCAGCAAATGAAAGACATGGACGGCTCAGCTATATTTACACTGGCTGAACACATCTATTTTATGGCTTTTTTTTTTTTTGTTCGTGTTCATAAAGATAAAAAAGTACCGAATTGTAATTATGAAGAAGCATTTCAGCAACTACTCACATTGTTATCTCCATAAAATACATCAATAAATGGAAGTAGAAAGTCACACAGGGTCCGCAAACACTGACAAAAGCGGGATAGATATAATAGCACAACAGGGCTTGGAGTTCCAAAAAATGGATGTCCGTTTGGCGTTTTGATTCAGATCATTGATCCTTGTTTTGAACCAGGATCGGATGTATTTTCAACTTTGCAACACTATGAAAAAATGTGTAGTAAGTGCTAATATCCTGACAGTAGTGACAGGCAAAATGACACCAACTACTAATTAAATAAAATTGTTTCACCTGCTGTAAATTAGTCCAAGATGGTACCACCTACTAGAAGTTAGTCCAAGATCACACCACCTGCTGGAAATTAGTCCAAGATGGTAGCACCTACTAGATGCTAGTCCAAGATTACACCACCTGCTGGAAATTAGTCCAAGATGGTGGTACCACCTACTAGAAGTTAGTCCAAGATCACACCACCTGCTGGAAATTAGTCCAAGATGGTGGTACCACCTACTAGAAGCTAGTCCAAGATTACACCACCTGTTGGAAATTAGTCCAAGATGGTGGTACCACCTACTAGAAGCTAGTCCAAGATTACACCTCCTGCTGGAAATTAGTCCAAGATGGTACCACCTACTAGAAGTTAGTCCAAGATAACACCACCTGCTGGAAATTAGTCCAAGATGGTACCACGTACTAGAAGTTAATCCAAGATTACACTACATGCTGGAAATTAGTCCAAGATGGTACCACCTACTAAAAGTTAGTCCAAGATCACACCACCTGCTGGAAATTAGTCCAAGATGGTACCACCTACTAGAATTTAGTCCAAGATGGTAGCACCTACTAGAAGCTAGTCCAAGATTATACCACCTGCTGTAAATTAGTCCAAGATGGTAGCACCTACTAGAAGCAAGTCCAAGATTACACCACCTGCTGGAAATTAGTCCAAGATAGTGGTACCAACTACTAGAAGCTAGTCCAAGATTACACCTCCTGCTGGAAATTAGTCCAAGATGGTACCACCTACTAAAAGTTAGTCCAAGATCACACCACCTGCTGGAAATTAGTCCAAGATGGTACCACCTACTAGAATTTAGTCCAAGATGGTAGCACCTACTAGAAGCTAGTCCAAGATTATACCACCTGCTGTAAATTAGTCCAAGATAGTAGCACCTACTAGAAGCAAGTCCAAGATTACACCACCTTCTGGAAATTAGTCCAAGATAGTGGTACCAACTACTAGAAGCTAGTCCAAGATTACACCTCCTGCTGGAAAATAGTCCAAGATGGTACCACCTACTAGAAGTTAGTCCGAGATAACACCACCTGCTGGAAATTAGTCCAAGATGGTACCACGTACTAGAAGTTAATCCAAGATTACACCACATGCTGGAAATTAGTCCAAGATGGTACCACCTACTAAAAGCTAGTCCAAGATCACACCACCTGCTGTAAATTAGTCCAAGATGATACCACCTACTAGAAATTAGTCCAAGATCACACCACCTGTTGGAAATTAGTCCAAGATGGTGATACCACCTACTAGAAGCTAGTCCAAGATTATACCTCCTGCTGGAAATTAGTCCAAGATGGTACCACCTACTAGAAGTTAGTGCAAGATAACACCACCTGCTGGAAATTAGTCCAAGATGGTACCACGTACTAGAAGTTAATCCAAGATTACACCACATACTAGAAATTAGTCCAAGATGGTACAACCTACTAAAAGTTAGTCCAAGATCACACTACCTGCTGGAAATTAGTCCAAGATGGCGGTACCAACTACTAGAAGCTAGTCCAAGATTACACCTCCTGCTGGAAATTAGTCCAAGATGGTACCACCTACTAGAAGTTAGTCCGAGATAACACCACCTGCTGGAAATTAGTCCAAGATGGTACCACGTACTAGAAGTTAATCCAAGATTACACCACATGCTGGAAATTAGTCCAAGATGGTAGCACCTACTAGAAGTTAATCCAAGATTACACCACATGCTGGAAATTAGTCCAAGATGGTACCACCTACTAAAAGCTAGTCCAAGATCACACCTCCTGCTGTAAATTAGTCCAAGATGATACCACCTACTAGAAGTTAGTCCAAGATCACACCACTTGCTGGAAATTAGTCCAAGATGGTTGCACCTACTAGAAGCTAGTCCAACATTATACCACCTGCTGGAAATTAGTCCAAGATGGTAGCACCTACTAGAAGCTAGTCCAAGATTATACCACCTGCTGGAAATTAGTCCAAGATGGTAGCACCTACTAGAAGCTAGTCCAAGATTACACCACCTGCTGGAAATTAGTCCAAGATGGTGGTACCACCTACTAGAAGCTAGTCCAAGATTACACCTCCTGCTGGAAATTAGTCCAAGATGGTACCACCTACTAGAAGTTAGTCCAAGATTACACCACTTGCTGGAAATTAGTCCAAGATGATACCACATACTAGAAGTTAATCCAAGATTACACCACATGCTGGAAATTAGTCCAAGATGGTACCACCTACTAGAAGCGAGTCCAAGATCACACCACCTGCTGGAAATTAGTCTAAGATGGTACCACCTACTAGAAGCTAGTCCAAGATTACACCACCTGTTGGAAATTAGTCCAAAATGGTATCACCTACTAGAAGTTAATCCAAGATCACACCACCAGCTGGAAATTAGTCCAAGATGGTACCACCTACTAGAAGCTAGTCCAAGATTACACCTCGTGCTGGAAATTAGTTCAAGATTGTACCACCTACTAGAAGCTAGTCCAAGATCACACCACCTGCTGGAAATTAGTCCAAGATGGTACCACGTAATAGAAGCAAGTCCAAGTTGATGCCAGAATGAGGAAGTTACTACAGGGTCATACTATCTATTGTAAAATATTCCAAGATGGCAAAAAGAAGAAAAAGAAATGCGCAAATAAAAGTGCACACACAACACATGACAAGTGAAAAAGGCTTTATTTAGGAAACAAAAGCTTCAATGGTTCCAAAATGACACTACTAAATGGTAGCCCAAGATTACACTATTTGTTGGAAATTAGTCCAAGATAGTACCATCTGCTAGAACTAAGTCAAAGTTGATGCCAGGATATGGAAGTTAGTGCAAGGTGATAGCACTTATTGTAAGTTATTGCCAGATGGCACCACTTACTAGAATATATTTCAATACGGTATCACTTACTAGACAAAGTCCATGATGATATCAAATTCTAGAAGTTAGTCCAAGATTATACCAATTGCTGGAATTTAGCCCAAGATGTTACCACCAACTGGAAGTCAGACCACGATGGTGCTGCTAGCTACGTTCAAGATGAGACCAACTACTGGAAGTTAGTCCAAGGTGGCACTACTTATTGGAAGTCAGTCCAAGACAACACCAATTGCTGTTAATTTGTTCATTATGTTAACACCTACTCAAAGTAATTCCAAGATGGTACCACCTACTAGACTTTAGTCCAAAATTACACTACTAGAAGCTAGTCCAAGATTACACCACCTGCTGGAAATTATGGTATAATCTACTAAAAGTAAATCCAAGTTGATGCCAGGATATATAAGTTAGTCCAAGGTGGTACCATCTACTGGAAGTTAGTTCAAGATAACACCAACTGCTTTTAATTTGTCCAAGGTAGCATTACCTACTGGAAGTTATTCCAAGATGGTACCACTTACTAGAAGATATTCTAATATGGTATCACTTGGAGGAAGTTGGTCCGGGATGATACCACCTACTAGAATTTAGTGCAAGATAACAACTGTTGGAAATGAGTCCAAGATTGTACCACTTACTAGAAAGTCAAGAGGATATCGCCTACTTAAAGATACAGTAGTCCAAAATGATGTCACATATGTTTGAAGCTAGTTCAAGATGATGCTTCTTACTAAGTTATTCCAATGTGATAACAATTACTTAGAGTTAGTCGAAGATAATTCCACTTACTAGAAATTAGTCTAAGATGGTACCACCTTCAACAAGGTATTCCTAGATGATATCATTAGTTGGAAATTAGTCCAGGACGATACCATCTACTAGTAGTTAGTTCAAGATGGTATCACCTACTAGAAGCTACCACTTGCTATAAATTAGTCTAAGTTGGTACAACCTTCTTGAAGGTTTTCCAATATGGTTTTGTGTAGCCCTGGTGTTAGGCACACGCAGTACCCTGGAGAGTGTGTGGCGAGACAGCAGTTTAATGCTAAATATTCATTCACTCAACATATACTAGACACACCCTTAGGGTAGTGGAGTTTGCTCTTGAGGGAGTGGTCAAGGTAGTATGTGTTGGAGTGATTTAGTCAGTCAGTGTCCAGACTTCAGAGAGAGAGGTCGTGGTGTCTGTGTCTGGACTGCAGAGAGAGAGGACGTCTGGAGGGAGGAAGGAGTCCAGATTGCTCTATCACCAGCTTTGGAAAGTGGAGTCTAGTATAGGTGCTTTAATTCACCTTAGCCTAGTCAGAGCTGTACTTCATCAGCATACACTGGAAGGAAAGAAGAAGTTTAGTGCAGAAAGTCTTCAGCATCCTGTCTAAAGGACGGTATCAGGTTCAGAGACGTGCTCCTGCCTATTGATAACTGAGCATCTGTAACTAACTTTGAAGTAAGGAAAAGAAAGAAGTGACTACTCGACCCTTGGCTAGTGTGAGTGCTTATGTTACCAGCGTGGACAAGGCGAAAGGCACAGTGGTTTATTGGAATAGTGCTTACGGATTGAAGAAGTCCTGCACATTGCTCCCGGTCACTGGGGACCGAAGGATCACTACTGTTTCAAGCATAGTGATAAGAAAACCAGGAATTTACCGGACCTTAGGTCGCGGCAAACAAGCCCCTTATAGTCAGTACGTAACTGGGGTCAGGGGAAGTGAAGACTTTGAGTCAGTGCACGACAAGATAAGAATTCAGCTTCTTCGCAGGAAGGCTCCTAACACAAAGCTGACTGGGCAGGTACAGCTATAGATTAGCTGGAGATTTTGAGGGAACTACGCTTCAGGCTGGTTGTACTCGTTGTATTGGAAGTAAAGGAGGCCCCTAACTTGTCCAGCTGCTGTCTCAAGATACACTCTCCTTGGATCAGCCTCCCTGGGACCTGCCTGAACATCTTACAAGTAAAGGTATGGAAAGACGCTGACCGTGTGAGACTGTGTTCTTTATCTGCACCCGACTTCACAAATCCCATAGACTTTGAGGGACCAGTCCCACCTGTAGGGGACCCGACATCTAGCTGCCTCACCATCCCCTCAGAGATCTACAGCAGCGCTGGTACTAATTACCAGAATACTACAGGTGGCGTCACGAACTGTACATACATCAATCCCCTGTAAATATATCCCCAACATACGCCAGACCGCCCGGGCCACAGACCGAGCCACAGCTACCTGTGACAATCCCATAGACTTCTACGGGCTCGGCTCTGAGTACCCCATTGCCCTGGTAACCCACAATTGTGGTGGCGGGTCGACACAGTTTCACCTGCTGGAAGTTAATCCAAGGTTGTCTCACCTGCTGGACCTTAATCCAGGATGGTTTCATCTACTGAAGGTTAGTTTAGATGGTATCACCTGTTAAATGAGACCGACGTCTCAATTATTTTAATTATACAAATATCTGCAGTCACTCTGGGAGCTGGAGGACTTTTTACCAACTAACATTAACAATATTGGATGGTCAACCTTGAACCATTGGAAGTCCTTTCTTCCATTTATACACTGTGGGTTTATATAAAAAGATTTAGCTATTTTGCAAAAATATTATCAGTTGCGTGTTTTGTTTGCTCCCTGATACCCATATTGTCCATTGGTTATTTTAACAATGCAGCACTGAACGGCTCCGGTGTCATATATACAAAATATTACAAATCAGGTTTCAAAGCACGGCTGACATGTCTTTGATAGAACACTTCGTATCACCTCGGGCACTTTGGATTAGTGTAAAGAAGAAAATAGCATCTCGAGGAGGAGAATTTACCACTTGTCAGTTCTGGATTCTTAGGCAGCGGATTGGGACAGGTTTTCCGTTCATCTTTCATGCTGTATTTTTGTTCATGTTCATTAATGAGATGAGTGCAGTTTAGTCTACTGCGTTTAGTATTGTTCATTTTTTCTGGGTGACAAGATTAATAGAGTTGGGTGGAGATTTATCATTACCATAACCTTTAAAGTATGAATTTTTGGTGCTAAGTAGTGATTTGCAAATAAATTCTCTGGACCTTGGTCCAGGGGTCAGATCAGTATTCCATAGTTGCTGGAGGTGATCCCAGCAAACTGCCTCCGACCCGTTGGCATCAACAGCTTCCATTTTGAATTACCGGCAATTTCATGTGGGGTCAAGTCACACCTATGACCTTGTTCTAGATCAGCTCATCAAAAGTGAAGCTGAGGATTCCAGCAGGTTGGAAGGAGGTTGTTCACAGGACTCTCATCCACCCGCCATGGAGTACTGATCTGACCTCTAGACCAAGGTCCTGCAAATCAATCTCTAGTGCTGAGATATGCCATCCTTTCCCCATTTAAGGACAAGTTTGTCCGTCTGATCATCTCTCATTCATTTCTTTCTGGTTCCTGTTTTCTTTATGACATTATGTTGTCTATAGTGTAAAAATGAAAATACTTTCCTTGGTCCTGCCCATGAGGGAGAAGGCACCATGGAAGTCCTTGATTATTTTTGTTTTTGAGTTATTTTTTTTAACCTTTCTCCAATTTCTATCAGCAGAACATGATGGAAATAGACTTTCTGATGATTACTGTTAGCCTTACTCCTCTGTTCCCCCATCTGTATCTCCTGCTTTATGTAGCGTCACTATGGATGAAGCATAGGCCATGACTTTATGATCAGTGGTGGTCCTACTTCTGGAACTCCTGTCCATCCTGAGAACAAAGGGGCCCCGGTGATCATTTATTGTTATATCCCCTTAACTATTTTCCCTGTGAAGCAGTACCATGACCAAGTGAAAAAGGTCAGCTATAGTTCCCTGCATAGCTGTATGACACCATTCTCCAAATCAGTGGAGGTTCTTAACCTGAGACCATAATGATCTGTAAGTGATGGAATAACCTAGTGATATGCCATAACTTTATAGGATGGAAATGCCCCTTTAAAGAGGACTTGTCATTTGCCTTAAATATGGAATTTATCTGGTTTAAAGGGATTTTCCCATCTCCAAGATTCCATCCCAATATGTAGTAGGCGTAATAATAATAATATTAGCGAATACTTCCAATTAGAAATGTGGTATAGTTCTTCTGATTTGCTATGTCTCTTTCCTCTTGTTTAGGCATTGCAGGACCTTAGGTATCCATGGTTATGACCAATGTTCTAGTGACAGCTAGTTGCGAGTGATCGTAACCATGGATACCTAAGGTCCTGCAATGCCTGCACATGAGGAAAGAGACATAGCAAATCAGAAGAACTATACTACATTTCTAATTGGAAGTATTTACTAATATTATTATTATTATTACACCTATTACATATTGGGATAGGATCTTGGACATGGAAATACTCCTTTAAGTGCCGCTGTTCTCCTGAATCTGGCGTTTTTTTTCAGCAGCAGATGGAAGGAAGAGAGCCACACTAGTCATTACTAGTGGGTAGGCGGAGCCCAGATGAGATAGACACCTCAGATTAAAAAGAGTGTTGACCGGCCCCTCCAGCTCGGGCTCCTCCTACTCAGCTCTCCAGTTTACAATTTGAGGTCCAGAGGATGGTCGCTGCTGGAAGCAGCTCCTCAGAAGATTTTATTATTTTTTATCGGACAAGAGACTTGGATCACCAAATGTGGTCTAGAGGTCTCAGGAGTCTCAGCGCTGCTGGACTCCCACCTCTCCCTTGGCGGATCTGTATTACCCTATATGGTGGTCCCTGCAGAACCCTGCCGGCCCAGGGGGATGAGGATGGCTTCCCTGGCGGGGACGCAAACCGCGCTGCAGGGGTCACTGCATTCCCCGCCCTGGGGGGAAGCATGGGCATAGCGCCAGAAACCCCTGGGATTCCTGTGGCGCGTCGGCTGGTGAGTTCTCCACATTTTAATATGTGTTTGAGTGTTTTCAGCGACTGCTGCGGCAGTCGCTGTTACAGTATACATGCGGTGACTGTGTGTTTTTTGTCCGCAGGTGGATGCCTGCAGGACATAGGAGCGGGGGAGAGAGGAGTTGCGCGCCTTTTTATTTGAATTTCGCGCCGCTCTGAGCGCGCGCTTTACGGCAGTCTCTTTTTCCGGCTTCTCTCATGAAGCACACGGAGGCACAGCGCGGCGGCCATTACTGACAGGCTGAAAGCTCCCTCGGACATCGCTCTCCTCCCCTCTCGGCAACGCTGCACCGCGACCAGCTGGGTGAGTCGCTTCTTCCCGTCTAGGGCAGAAGCTTAACCCCTTCACCCCCACAGCGCGGGCGCCTTTCTGAGGCACAAATGGGTGGCAGACTGCGCTGCCTGCAGCTGTTATCTCATAAGGAAGCTCGCACACCTTTTCAATAAAGAGGTTGTGGGGAGTCTGCGACAGTAACACTGCCACTATACGTTCCTGCTAACGACGACGCATACTATGCGATCGTTTGTGTGATCATTTTTAATGTCGCTAGTAGCTGCCAATCTGGGCGATTTCATTAACAACGCATAGGCGGTTAGCGATCCCCTTAATGACTTTGGCGGTCATTGCGATTTACTAACAGCGCAATTTTGTAGCGATCTTGTGAACGTTTTTCTTGTTAAGTGTGGCATAGCTGTCCTGTAGCTGCTGCCTTATAAGAGGCACTTGGGGCTCGCACACCCTTTTTCATTATTAAGGTTGTGGGGAGTCTGCGACTTTAACCCCTTCTTAGGCGGTTAACTCTTAATGGGGGACAGCTGGGGTAGCTCTCTCCTTAAGAGCTTTAACCCTTCAGCGTTCGTTTTTTCTTTAAGAAACCACACTTTCTAGTTACTGACAGGTTTAACCTGCCATATACTGTGCAACCGTTTCCCAGATCCGCTACAGGATCAGTCTCGCGTATCTGACGCGCAGACCTGGACGGCGTCAAGCGCAGCGGTCGGAGGTTCCAGTGGTGTCAGAATGGAGGCCCTCGCTAGTTTCTATGATGGCCTGTCTGATTTTCTATTATTGAGTGTCAGCTAGATCCTCTCATGTCAGGAAGCGACACAAGCCGGTGCCTTCCTTCCCGCGTAACGAAAATGTCCGATTCGGACAAGGAGGATCGGCAGGGACACTCTGCCTCTCTTTTGGGCCGTAAAGAGGTTTTTATTGGAGGCGTTACAGTTACTGGAGGAGGTATCTGGACGTCCTGGTAAGTCGGCCCGGATGTTTTCAATCACGATCAAGCTTTACCATCACTGGATGAGCTTAATTGGGCAGTGGAGAAGGAACGCCTGTGTTCAGAAAATTGAGACACCGTATCCGTGTTCTACGGAGTTGATGATAATTGGATCCTTCTACTGAAGTGGATGTCCCTTTATCCCAGCTTAGCAAAATCCTCCTGTTAAGGGGAAGGCGAGTCTGCAGGACCCGCTGGACAAAAAACGTAGATGGCGAGGCCGCGGATCATGGATCAGTATTAAGGATCCAATGTGTGCTTGTAAAGTTTCCCTGAGCCGGTTGGACCGTCTATGGACGGTGTGGCAAGGTGGATCTCCTCTATCGAGGTAGATGGGTTTTTCCAGTTGTTGGAGGATACTGCATCACTGCTATCCAGGGCGCAATCCTCGGCAGTCACAGTCAGAAGAGCACTGTGGCTTAGACAGTGGACCGGGGACGTGGTTTCCAAGCAGGGTTTGCTATCTTTAGCTTGCAAGGTGGTCAGCTATTTGGACCTGACCTCACGGAGCTGATTGCCAAGGTAAAGGCAAAAGAAACAGCTTTACCGCAGCGCAGAGCTGTGACTTCTGCGTCTGGCAGGACTAGTGCCGGTAGTTGTCGGCGGTCCTTTCGGTCCAGGGGATGACTCAGTCAGCCCTCTGGGGTTCGGGTCGTCCCTCTCTTTTTTAAAAAAAAAAAAAAAAAGGGGAATTCTCAGAAATTCCGCATATCCTGGAAACAGAACTTCCTTAAGACAAGCGGGAAGCTGGTAGAAAGCCCGCTAAGGCAGACTGACGCCTGAGTCTCACTCGAGCGCTCTCGAGTGGGGGGTCGTTTACTCCAATTCAAACCGACTTGGGCTTCCCGCATGTCAGACGCCTGGGTGACACGGGTTGTGTTGGCAGGCTACTTCATAGAGTCTCTTTCTCGACCCCCAGACAGTTTTTTTTGTCAACCTCGCGTTCCGTCAGAGCCCGAGCTTTTTTGCCGCTCTGCTGCGGGAGGTAGATTCCCTTCTGCAGAAAGGTATGGTGGTGCCGGTTCCGCCGGAGGCCCGGGGAAGAGGGTTTTATTTTAACCTCTTTGTGGTCCCCAAAAAAGAGGACAAATTTCGGCCCATTCTGGATCTCAAAAGATTGAATCGGCAGGTCCACGCCAGGAAATTCCGCATGGAGTCGCTTCGCTCCGTTTTGGCGGCCCTGTCGCAGAACGCTTTTTTGGTGTCAATCGACATTCGCGACGCTTATTTGCACTTCCCAATCGGAAGGGCCCACCAACGTTTCCTTCGTTTTGCCATAGGTCAGGACCATTACCAGTTTGTGGCTCTGCCATTCAGGTTGGCCTCAGCGCCCAGAGTTTTTACAAAATTTCTGGCGCCTCTCATGGCATTTCTTCGAAGACAGGGGGTTTAAATTCTTCCCTACCTGGACGACCTTTTGATTGTGGCGTCCTCAAAGGAGGAGGCAGTGACTGTTTGCAATCTATCCCTTCAGCTCCTGGAGGACTTCGGGTGGCTGGTCAGTTGGGAGAAGTCGTCTCTGGAATCGTCGTAGTCAATCCTGTTCTTTGGGGATGCATTTCGACACGGTACGAGCAGTGGTGTCTCTGCCTCCAGACAAGCAAGCATGTCTCCTTCGACATGTGCAGATTATGAAGTCTTCGACAGCGATGTCTCTTCGAGGGTGTATGCGCCTTCCGGGTTTGATGGTGGCCCATGGAGCCACTTCCGTTTGCACAGTTTCATTCCAGGGCCCTCCAAAGGCTCATTCTGAGCCGTTGGGATCGATCGCACACTTCGCTGGATTGCAGTCTCATCATCTCCCACAGGGTGCGAGAGTCTCTAGGATGGTGGTTACGTCCGGAAACGTTATCCCTGAGGAAGTCTTTCCTCCCTCCGAGGTGGTCGGTCATAACCACCGATGCCAGCCTGACGGGCTGGGGAGGTGTCTGGACGATCTCTGGATTCAGGGAGTATTGTCGTCGGAGGAGTCTCCTGCCGATCAACATCCTGGAATTGAGGGCAATTTTCCTTTGCCTCCAACACTGGACGGTCCCTTTAAGCGGTCTGTCAGTCCGAGTGCAGACAGACAATGCGACGGCGGTCGTGTATATCGACCATCTAGGCGGGACAAGGAGTTCCAGGCTCATGGTGGAGGTTTCTCGGATCCTGGTATGGGCCGAGACCAGAGTGCCAGCCTTCTCTGCGATCCACATTTCAGGAGTTCAGAATCACGGCAGACTTTCTCAGTCGCGAGAAGATGGATCCCGGAGAATGGAGTCTTCATCCAGAGATTTTTGCACTGCTGTGCTCCCGTTGGGGAACTCCCCAAGTGGATTTGATGGCATCCAGGTTCAATGCCAAGTTACCGATTTTCATGTCCAGGTACAAGGACCCGAAGGCTGTGACGGTGGATGCTCTGGTGGCCCCGTTGGACCAATTCGAGCTAATCTATGTGTTCCTGCCAATACCCTTACTTCCTCTGGGGTGGTGTCGGATCAGACTGGAGAGAATCCCGGCTATGTTGATAGCCCCAGATTGGCCAAGGAGGACGTGGTTCTCGACACTGGTGTCGCCTCTGACAGCGCCTGCTTTTCCATTTTCTCTTCACCCGGACCTGTTAACCCAAGGGCCCGTTCGTCATCCGGACCTGAGGTCTCTGCGTTTGACGGCGTGGCTCTTGAGACTGAAATATTGACCGTCAAGGTTTTTCAGCCAAAGTCATTGCCACTTTGAGGGCTGCCAGAGGTCCGGCTACTACTAGGATTTACCACAAAGTCTTGGGAAGCCTTCTTTTTGTGGTGTTCGGTTTCTTCAAGGAACCCGAGGATTCTTTCCATTCCCAATTTGTTGGCCTTTTGCAGTACGGGCTGGACAAGGGTTTGGCAGTTAGCACTCTGAAGGGTCAGGTTCTGCCCTGCTTTTGCTTTTCGGAAGGCTATCGCCTCGCGTAGGGACGTACGTTCCTTTTTTTCGCGGAGTAACCCGTCAGTTTCCGCCGCGGAGGCACCTGTGTCGCCTTGGCGGCTCAATCTTGTATTGGAAGCTCTTCAACATGGGCCTTTTGAACCTATGGACTCTGCTAGCTTTTCTTTGCTATCTTGGAAGGTTGCCTTTCTAGTGGCGGTTACCTTTTTGAGAAAGGTTTTTCTGAGTTGGCGGCTCTTTCTTGCTTGCCTCCTTTCCTGGAGTTTCACCCGGATCGCGTAGTACTTCGCACACGGGGCGACTTCCTACCTAAGGTGCCCTCGCTCTGTCTGGAGCCGAGGAATGCGAAGGAACGGGCCTTGCACAAATTGGATTTGCTGCGGGTTTTGAAGTTCTATTTGTTCATTACTCAAAATTTTCGGAAGTCGGAACTCTCTGTGATTCCAGCAGGTCGTCAGCGTGGTCAACGAGCTTCCAAGGACTCTATAGCTCGTTGGTTTCGGTCGGCCTTTTTAGAGGCTTACCGACTTAAAAGCGAACCTTGCCCGATTAAGATTCGAGCTCACTACACGAGGGCTGTGGCTTCCTCGTGGGCCTTTCATCAAGGGGCCTCGGCAGCTCAGCTCTGCCGAGCGGCGACCTGGCGTTCCGTCCACACGTTTATAAAGTTTTATAAGGTGGACGTCAGTGCTTCCGCTGCTGCGGCCTTAGGACGTAGGGTCCTGCAGGCGGCCGTAGCTCAAAGTTCTAGTTAACTTGTGTTTGGCGCCTATTGCGCATTTTACCTAGGTTGTTGGGATTCTGCCTCTTTTGGTTTTTTCCCACCCTTAATTTTTGGACTGCTTTGGGACGTCCCACTAGTAATGACTAGTGTGGCTCTCTTCCTTCCATCTGCTGCTGAAAGACGGATTTTGGTAAGAACTTACCTGTAAAATCCTTTTCAGCGAAGGAAGGAAGCGAGACACAGCTCCCTCCCATGGCAGAAGTGTGTTGTTGTTTTCAGATGCGGCGTGACCCTTCTCTGATAGCGATTATCTGGGCTGAGGTCAACGCGCTAAGGCTCTGTTCCAGCATCGCCAGCTCATCGCAGTGATCAGGTCCAGTGAGTAGTACCTGGAACTGTGTGGTTTTTTGCCTACATGCATGCATAACCTGTATTCTTGTGTTTTTTTCTCTGAATTCCTTCAGAAGGGGTTATGTTGCTCCGCTGGTGATATTGCTCTTCCCTAAGCTTGTGTACAACTGGAGAGCTGAGTAGGAGGAGCCCGAGCTGGAGGGGCCGGTCAACACTCTTTTTAATCTGAGGTGTCTATCTCATCTGGGCTCCGCCTACCCACTAGTAATGACTAGTGTGTCTCTCTTCCTTCCTTCGCTGAAAAGGATTTTACAGGTAAGTTCTTACCAAAATCCGTCTTTTTCTTTCATTCTTGCTCTGAGATTCCTGAGATATGTTCGGCTCTTCCCTGTATACAAATCTAGTCATTGGTCAACGGGGGGTGATTCTCAAGGAGACGCCTACAGAGAAGAGTTGAGAACACGCCCAGTTGGCTAAAAAGACTAGATTTACATGCAGGGAAGAAGGGGTGATATCTGGGGAACGGTATGGGGCAGGAACAAAAGAAAAATATTGTCGGAGTCAGGAGAACAGCAGGATTTACACCCGGTAAATAAATTATATATTTATTCCAAGTGGCAGGTCCTATTAAAGTGAGGCTATTTTTTTGTGCATTTCTCGATTTACGGTTCCTTTAACAGTATGCACCTGCTTTTATGCAGAAGTTTAGAATACATTCATAATTGAGCGTTTCTATAGTTTCGTCCCCTTCTCTTTGCAGCTCTGCCCCGATGGTAATGTTAGGTCAACACAATCCTATGTAAACGAGGACAGAACGTAGTTTTGATAACTCCTTGTCTGGTACAAACATCCAATTTGCAGAATTGACATGGGTTCCCATTTGCTATGTAAAGTCAGGATGAGATAACATTGGAATTGGTTATTGTCCCAGACCTGCACTCGCCCTTACCGGCGACCCATCATCTACAATCTGCGGATTGCACGCAGCTGCACAGCCGCGCTGACTGTAAAGGACAGAGTTGAAATTCCCCATTTATCTAAACCTAAACTGCAATTTCCAGCCCGTCTGCATAAAGCGCTTACGTTATCTTAAGTTCACACCTGTTAATATATGACGAATTTTTTTTTATTGTTATATTTGTTTTTGCTGTAAATGATAGGCAGTGGCCAGAGGAGCAGCCGGGCAGGGAATGAGAGGAAGGGAGACGGTTCCGCTTGATGGAGTCGCGGAATTAGTGCCTTGAAAAATTCGTGTGGTGCGATGTGAAATAGAGATGATGGGCGATATAAACAGTCTATATATCTTCAAAAAGTCTTAAAATATAAAATAAAAAAATAAAAAATTACCCTAAATATGTAAAAAAAAAATCTAAAAATAAAATGAATAAATGTTTACCATAATTTTTACATAATTTGCTGAATTTTATGACTTCACTAGACACTTTTCCAAACTGGTCTAAAAATACCTAAAGCACATAATATATTGTGCAGATGTTTTTATTCATTCATTCATTTATTTATTTATTTTTACAATTTATAGCTTTAATAATAATCTTTATTTATATAGCGCCAACATATTCCGCAGCGCTTTACAGTTTAACAGTTTCAAAACACAAGTCATAGGTAACAACGTTAACAATACAATAATTAAAGCAAAATAAGCCGACCCTGCTCGTGAGAGCTTACAATCTACAATGAGGTGGGGGAGATACAAAGTACAGCTGTGTATATACAATGGTGCATTTACAATAATGGTCCAGCCATCTTGAGGGAGTGAGGCATGGATGGAGATAGTGAATGGGCTACACATACACACTTAAACATAGAACGACTTTGGTTAGTGAATGTGATAGGCCACTCTGAACAAATGTGTTTTGAGGGAGCTCCTGAAACCATGCAAATTGTGGATAGTCCTAATTTCTTGGGGTAGAGCATTCCAGAGGATTGGCGCAGCGCGGGAGAAGTCTTGGAGTCGGGAGTGGGAGGTACGGATTAGTGCAGAGGTTAGTCGAAAGTCGTTTGCAGAGCGCAGCAGTCGGTTAGGCCGATAGATAGAAATGAGGGAGGAGATGTAGGGGGGTGCTGCACTGTGGAGAGCTTTGTGGGTGAGAACCAGTACTTTGAATTGGATCCTATAATGAATGGGCAGCCAGTGTAAGGACTGGCGAAGAGCGGACGCGTCCGAGTACCGATTAGCCAGATGGATGACCCTGGCTGCTGCATTAAGGATGGACTGGAGAGGGGATAGTCGAGTAATGGGGAGGCCAAGTAATAGAGCGTTGCAGTAGTCCAGGCGGGAGTGGATCAATGCTACAGTGAGGGTTTTTGTTGTTTCCATGGTGAGAAAAGGGCGGATTCTAGAGATGTTCTTTAGGTGTAGACGGCAAGAGCGGGCAAGAGATTGTATATGGGAGGTGAAGGAGAGATTGGTGTCAAACATAACACCCAGACAGCGAGCCTGCTGCCGGGGGTTATTATGGTGCCGCCCACAGAGAGGAAAATGTCAGATTTAGGGAGGTTAGTAGACGGCGGGAGCAGAAGGAGTTCAGTCTTGGAGAGGTTAAGTTTCAGATAGAGAGCGGACATGATGTTGGAGACTGCGGACAGACAGTCGGTGGTGTTCTGTAGAACAGCGGGGGTAAGGTCGGGGGATGACGTGTATAGTTGTGTGTCATCGGCATAAAGATGGTACTGAAAGCCAAATCTGCTGATGGTCTGTCCAATTGGGGCCGTGTAGAGAGAGAAGAGAAGGGGGCCAAGGACTGAGCCCTGGGGTACACCGACAGTGAGAGGAAGAGGAGATGACGTGGAGCCAGAGAATGAAACACTGAAGGAGCGGTCAGAAAGATAGGAGGAGAACCAGGAGAGAACAGTGTCCTTAATACCTAGTGACTGGAGCCTAGAGAGTAGGAGACGGTGGTCAACCGTGTCGAAAGCTGCAGAAAGGTCGAGAAGAATGAGCAGAGAGTGGTCGCCGTTACGTTTTGCTGTAAGAAGGTCATTGGTCACTTTGATGAGTGCAGTTTCAGTCGAATGTAGGGGGCGGAAGCCGGACTGTGAAGGGTCTAGGAGGGAGTAAGTGGAGAGGTAACGGGTGAGGCGGGAGTAGACTAGGCGCTCCAAAAGTTTAGAGATGAAGGGGAGATTGGAGACCGGTCTGTAGTTGTTTGTGCAGGAAGGGTCAAGAGTGGGTTTCTTTAGTAATGGAGTAATGATGGAGTGTTTGAAGGAGGATGGGAAAATGCCAGAGGAGAGTGAGAGATTAAAGATTGTAGTTAGGTGAGTTGTGACAACTGGAGAGAGAGACTGGAGGAGATGTGAGGGGATGGGGTCGGTAGGGCATGTAGTCGGACGAGAGGAAGAGAGGAGTCTGGAGACTTCTTCTTCTGTGATGGGATCAAATGTGGAAAGTGAGCCAGGGGAAATGCAGGGTGGGATGGGAGTCACAGCACTTGGTGGTTGAGAGCAGATTTCCTGACGGATAGTATCTATTTTTTCTATAAAGTGGGAGGCCAGGTCGTCAGCACAAATGTCTGTGATAGGGGCTTGTGCTTTTGGCCTGAGGAGGGAGTGAAAAGTGTCAAAAAGTTTCTTGGGGTTGTTGGCTAGTGAGGAGATCAGTGTGGTGAAGTAGGTCTGTTTGGCGAGGTGAAGGGCAGCATTATAAGTTCTTAACATGAATTTAAAGTGGATGAAGTCTTCTGGTGTGCGGGTTTTTCTCCAGAGGCGTTCAGCACTCCTAGAGCATCGCTGAAGAAGTCGAGTTTGCAATGTGAGCCAGGGCTGTTTTACTGTGTGTTTGGAGGTTCTGAGGGTGAGCGGTGCTACTTGGTCAAGGGTGCTTTTAAGAATGTCATTGTAGTGATGAACAGCCAGATCAGGACAGGAAAATGAGGAGATTGGGGACAGCGATGAGTGTAGGGAGTCTGAAAGTGTCTGAGGGTTAATGGCTTGTAGATTTCTGAATGTGTGGTAGGTAGGAGTGCGCTGGGGTGGTGGAGGATTTGTGAGCGTGAAGGAGAGAATGTTGTGGTCAGAGAGTGGAAGCGGTGAGTTATTTAGGTGGGAGATTGAACAGAGGCGGACAAAGACCAGGTCAAGGGTGTTGCCATCCTTGTGTGTCTCAGAGGTTGAAAGCTGTGAGAGGCCTAGAGAAGTGGTTAGTGATAGAAGCTGAGATGCAGATGTGGAAGTAGGGCTGTTAATGGGATGTTGAAGTCTCCAAGGATAAGGGTTGGTAGTTCTGAGGACATGAAGTGCGGCAGCCAGGCTGAGAAGTGGTCAAGGAACTGGGTGGGTGAGCCTGGGGGCCGATATATGACCGCTACTCTGAGGGAGAGGGGATGGAAGAGCCTGATGGTGTGGACCTCAAAAGAAGGGAATGAGAGTGATGGAATTGGGGGATGACCTGGAAAGTGCATTGTGGGGACAGGAGTATGCCAACTCCACCACCATGTCTGTTTGTGGGTCTCGGGGAATGGGAGAACTGTAAACCACCATAGGAAATGGCAGCAGGGGAGACAGTGTCAGAATCCTGAATCCAGGTTTCAGTGAGGGCCAACAGATTAAGAGAGTGGTTCAGAAAGTAGTTGTGCAGGAAGGATAGCTTGTTGCATGCAGACCGTGGATTCCAGAGGGCACAATTGAAAGAAGGAGATGAGGGAGTGCAAGTAATATTAATAAGATTATTATGGTTTCGGTATGAGGTAGGGTAGGGATTGAGGTTGGGGGATGGTGGACCAGGGTTGGGGGAGATGTCCCCTGAAATCAGTAGGAGTAGGAAGATAAAGAGCAGGTAGTTGTTGGAATTGTAAGTAGGTTTTTTATGTGATGTGTTTTGGCAAGATGGGCTGAGGTTTTTCAGGAAGGTGAGGAGTGCATGGGAGCTGTACATGGGAGAGGGAAGGATAGAGGGGCTGATGTGTATGAGTCGTGATGGAGGGGGATGGGGCGGTGAATGTGGATGGCAATGGAACACAGGAGGAAATAGATAAAGTACATAATGAAAAATAAGGCAAAGTGTGGGGTACCTGATTCCAGCCCTGATTAACTGCCATGAATAACTGCCGTTTTCAAGATGCTTTTCTTCTGTGATGCTTAACTTCTGGGATGCATGCGCCCCCACAATGCATGCGCCCCTTAGACTACTCCTAAATATATAGTCCACACTACAGGGTCAGGAAAGTGGGATTGTGGGAAATGCTTTGGGATAATTTGCCAGCTGGGGCCAGCACACCAGGGGTGGGTTAGATCATCAAAGGCACTAGACCTGGCAACATCTATATGTTATAGCACTTTCCACCTGATAGCATCTACAGAGGCCCCAGTCACACGAATACACAGCAGTAAGTATTAAGCACAGTGCAAAAAATGAATTATACTAAAGTTTTACCAGGCACATTAAACTATGTTGCAAAATGGTACAGCAGTGGTTGGCAGCAATCAGAAGTATGGAGTGCATACTATTGCTATATATTTCCACATGCAAGACAGAAGGAGCTTGTGTCATTCAGCTGCTTGCTGATAATGAATGGAGTGCATACATGCAGAGAGGATCAATTCAGAGGATGAATGATTTGGTTACCATTGCTATATATTTCCACATGCAAGACAGAAGGGGCTTGTGTCATTCAGCTGCTTGCTGATAATGAATGGAGTGCATACATGCAGAGAGGATCAATTCAGAGGATGAATGATTTGGTTACCATTGCTATATATTTCCACATGCAAGACAGAAGGGGCTTGTGTCATTCAGCTGCTTGCTGATAATGAATGGAGTGCATACATGCAGAGAGGATCAATTCAGAGGATGAATGATTTGGTTACCATTGCTATATATTTCCACATGCAAGACAGAAGGGGCTTGTGTCATTCAGCTGCTTGCTGATAATGAATGGAGTGCATACATGCAGAGAGGATCAATTCAGAGGATGAATGATTTGGTTACCATTGCTATATATTTCCACATGCAAGACAGAAGGGGCTTGTGTCATTCAGCTGCTTGCTGATAATGAATGGAGTGCATACATGCAGAGAGGATCAATTCAGAGGATGAATGATTTGGTTACCTGTGTGAAGAGAGAAGATGAATGTTAATTCCTTCCCATGAATAACTGCCGTTTTCAAGATGCTTTTCTTCTGTGATGCTTTAAGATGTTGATCACTTTTTGGGACTTTTTTTTAATTTAAATGTATATATTTGTATCTAAAAATCATTTTTGCGATTGAGTTTCATTAAAAAATGTTGCACTATTTTGCTTTTAGAGTTATCTTCCCTGTGCATTCAACTTTGATGTGGTCTGCAGTCGTAAATCAACTGAGAGGAGCTAAAAAAAAAAAAAATCTCCATCCAAATGAGCTCACTGATGGATTCTTAGTTAACTCATTCTACAGCCAGCAATAGACAGTGCACTACTGCGCCCGTGGGAGACAAACAGTGCAAGATTTAGAATGAAACCCAATTATAAAAATGATTTATATCCAAAAGTAAATACTTTTATAAAAGAAAGATCCATCCAATAATCCAGACCATTTGATAATCCAGCAACCATCATATTCCTGCCGTTCTCATCGGTGTCCGACACTGCTGTAGAACGGTGTAAGCTCCCGGAAGAGGTTATGATTGGCTGGATGGGGGCACAGAGGAGAGATTGTCTCTAAGGCCTCATTCAGATGCCCTAGAATCATATACTTGGTTTTTCGGTGATTTTCACTGATAGAACCTGTGCACATTAATGTCTATGGAAATGTTCATGTTTTTTGGGGGACCATGAATTAAAGAGGACTGTCATCTCTCCCGATCCTGTCATGTCTGTTTTACTAGCTACTTCCTCATGAAATAACATCTTTTTGTTTAAATCTACATTGTGATGTTCCTCTGTTAATCCCCCTGGAAATTTATGAATGAATTGGAAACTGGGTGGGATCATTTTTTTTTGCCAAATAGGTGTGACTAACAGTGTCAGCTCCGATTGGACAGTGACAGACAGTGTAGGGACGCACCTCCAACTGGTTACATTACCTGGCTTATTTCTAGGAGGAATAATTGAGGAACAATGCAATACAGAGTTCGTTAAAAAATAGATTATTCAGATTTTTTTACAAGTATTTATTAAAACAGACGTATCTGTAAATCATATGAAACTCCATACAGGGTAGTATAAATACCGTACATGAAAAAAATAAGTTACCTTTTTTCCCTAAATTGACTGAAAGATTGCATACCTCCTGTGAAATTAATGTGTATACTTGTGTCCCTATGACAACACTTCCAGTTTATGCACTTTGATAGCTCATTGTTACCTTGGAGACACTTCGTAATAGACCAGATATCTACTTTAATTTGATTGCCTTTGCTAGAAAAATTACACTTTTAAAGAGCAGCCATCAGTTTTTATGCTTAGATAGGGGTCCCCCCAATCTGATTAAGGTGGTCCATGTTCCTCCACGAACACTCCTGCTTCATTCAGTCTTTATGTGATTGACAGAGGTAGCGTTGTAGTTGGCTTTCTTCATCAGTCCCATAAAGATTGAGTGTAATGTACTGCTGCAGTGCAGTAAAGCGCAACCTCCACCAGGGGGTGCTGGTGAGGGATGAGAGGTTGCACACACACAGAGAAGTAACACAGAGCAGCAGCACAGGTGTCACAGGTAACAAAAGAATGGTCAGACAAGCCAAAGTCAGAAACTGTCAGTAGCAGAAGTACCACAGGTCACAGCAATGCACGTAGTCAGAGAAAAGCCAGAAGTCAGAGCCTACCGGGAACGTAGTATCCAAAACGTGAGACGTAAGACGTAGTCGGGGTACAAGCCAGAGAGTCAGAGCCAGTCGGGAAGCATGGTATCAGAGACGGAAAACAAAAGGCGTAGTCCAGAGATCAGGCCGTGTCATACACAAATACGGGAAGTCAGAGGCAGGAGGATCACTAGGGTATACGGGTCAGCGGCTCTAGCCTGGAAACATGAACTATAGCTGACACTGGCCTGCAGGATGCAGAGGACTGAAATAGCCCAGCCGGCTCCAAAACGAAGCAGAGGGAATTAACCCCTGCATGACCAGTCCAGAGAGAAGACAGCAGAAAGCAAATTCTGGACTGGATCATGACATTGAGGATATGGGACCCCAATTCTGGCTCAGTAGTTAGACCATCACCGATTTAGCAGTTATACCAAACTCAGGGGTTATTACCTGACTACATCTAAAAGACTACCTGTCACTTGCTCAAAAAAATTGAATAATACCATGTAGAAATCCCTGAGCTCTCCGGATTCTGCAGCTGTTTTCCGTTTTTCGCTGTGTCGCTCCATTACAGAGATATTCACATTTGTTGAGATCTCCGCTTGTTGACCAACTGGGCATTTCTTTAGCGTCCTCTCTAGGGGCGTGTATTATCTTCACTCCCAGATGCTACCAATCACAGCTCAGCATCAATGAGACCGACAGACTACTGACCTGTGATTGGCAACATCTGAGAGAGAGGAGCGAAAGCGCACGCCCCCTGAGATGACTTTGAAGAAGCGTCCAGTAGGGCTGCAGAGCAGAGATTTCACATGCTGCACTCCAGAAGAAACAAATGTGAATATTTCTGCAATGGAGCGACGCATCGCAAAACGGAAAAGAGTGACAAAATCAGTGCAGCTCAGAGATTTTACAAGGTATTTTAACAAATTTTTTTGAATGTGTGGCAGGTCACCTTTAAATAGCTCATAGAAATTGGCGCAGTCATCCTAAGACAACCAATTTAAACCTGCATTTTAAATGGTTACTTTGAGCCCTAGTGTCGCTGTGATGTAATCGTACAGAGGAGTAAGAAGTGTTGTCATGGGGACACAGTTGCCTTGCATTTTACACAGATGTCTTGTAATTTCAGCTTAAGGTAACATAAGACAAGAATAAAATGTTTTTTTTTCCATTTTTATAGCACACCAACCTTTCCTTTAAGTAACACCAGTTCCTCCTGTAACTGATCGTTTCCTCCTGGTGTTTCGCTCTGATGAATCATGATTGTTCCTCCGACCTCTCTTGACTCCCCGGACCCGCAGCCTGTGATTGCTGAACTCTGTGAACCCCCTTCTCTAGCTACAAGTTCTCATCATAAACCAATTATTCATATTTCCTGATGTGAAAGGTAGATTCTTTATTTCTAACTTTGCAGCCATTTATTTCTAGCAAATTACTTCCAGACAATTCATAGAAATGACTTCTATGATCTACAGAATATTCCGTGTTTTACCAGGTAGTGTATAGATTGTAAGATCTTTCTGCAAGGATCTGGATTTTTTTGCTTTCCCATGATTTAGTGGGTCATATTTATCAGATGAACCTGTCATGTCCTTTATAACCCGTAAACTGTCCCCAGTGCGTTGTTAGTGATGCAACGCACATGCGCCTCTGTGTAGTACCCAACCGGAGCCGCTTATCACGGCGCAAGCGCGGGGAGCCGCTCGTCACAGCGCATGCGCGGTTTGACAGCGATTGACACAAGCACGGGATATTTCAAAGCGCTTGGGGGAAGTTTACATGTCAAAAAGGAAATGACAGATTCCCTTTAAGGAGCAGGGTCTATTGCGTAATTGTGGGGGGAAACGTTAGTCCTGGTGTTAAGTCCCGGTGTGACGCTCCCCCCTCCCTCTCTACTCTTCTTACCCTAATATTCATCCTATTCTTCCCTCCATACAGTCATACACACTTTACAGAGATCCCAAAAGGAAAGGTGAAGAGCAGATGTCTGATCTCCACCTCCTTCTCCCCCTCTCACAGCATGAGTCTCGCAGACACTGAGAGAGTCTTCTGCTGCATCCCCCTCTTCCAAATCTATTTTTTATGGTTTTATACTAGATGGATTTTTTTGTGAATGAGGTCGTTTCAGAACATTTACAGAGATGCAAAAGAGGTGAACAACAGACGGCTGATCTCCACCTCCTCCTCCCACTCTCACAGCATGAGTCTCACAGACACTAAGAGATTCTTCTGCTGCATCCTCTCATCCCTTGTGTATTGTGTACTGTTTTACACTAGATAGATTTTTGTGACTGAGGACGTTTTGAAACATTTACAGAGATCCCAAAAGGAAAATGAACAAAAGATTGCTGATCTTCACCTTCTTCTGCCCCTCTCAGCATGAGGCATTAAGGGATACTGTATTTTTTGGACTATAAGACGCACCGGACCATAAGACGCACCCCAAATTTTCAGATGGAAAATAGGGAAAAAAATAATGTGTTAAATGGAGGTCCGTCTTACAGTCCGAATTCAGGTTACCAGGGAAGGGATCAGCACAGGTAGAGGAGTGGTCACAGGGGTCGTTTTGTGGTCCAGGCTGGCGCGGTGGTGGTGCTCTGTGTTGCAGGGGTGCTCTGTGGGGTGGCTGTGCTCTGTGGGGTGGTTGTGCTCTGTGGGGTGGTTGTAGGGTGGTTGTGCTCTGTGGGGTGGTTGTGCTCTGTGGGGTGGCTGTGCTCTGTGGGGTGGCTGTGCACTGTGGGGTGGCTGTGCACTGTGGGGTGGCTGTGCACTGTGGGGTGGTTGTGCTCTGTGAGGTGGGGTCGTAATATACTTACAAAATCCCGTGGCGGTGGTCCCGATGCAGCCTCCCTGTGGTGCGGTGGTGTCGGGGCTCCGTGATGTGGCGGCAGCGGGGCTCTGTGCTGCGTGGGGGACTCCGCCGGCATTTTGTCATAGCCCGAAGCCCCCCGCAGCTCCGCTGCTGCAACGTGGTGCCCTCCTGAAAGATGGCCACCGGGGCCTCCGGAAAGATGGCCGCCGCATCCTCAAATTCAAATCTCGGCAACGAGATCTCGGGACAAGATCTCGTTGCGGAGACCTGAATCTGAGCATGCGCCGCCTCCAGTGGCCATCTTTCTGGAGGCCCCTGGTGGCCATCTTTTCAGGAGGGCACTACGTTGCAGCACCGGAGCTGCGGGGGGCTTCGGGCTATGATGAAATGCCGGTGGAGCCCCCCACGCAGCACGGAGCCCCGCTGCCACCACATCACGGAGCCCCGACACCAACGCACGCAGGGAGGCTGCATCGGGACCGCCGCCGCCACCGGAGATGGGAAAAGTTTTCTTTCCAGGAGGGGACATACCGTATATTGCGACAATAAGATGCACCCCCATTTTCCCCAAAAATTTTTTGGGAAAAAAGTGCGTCTTATGGTCCGAAAAATACGGTACATCTACTGAATCGCCCTCTTCCTTGTCTATGGTTTATTATAGAGTCATAGAATGATAGAGTTGGAGGGGACCTCCAGGGTCATCGTGTCCAACCCCCTGCTCAATGCAGGAGTCACTAAATCATCTCAGACAGATGTCTGTCCAGCCTTTATTTGAAGACTTCCATTGAAGGAGAACTCACCACCTCTCGTGGCAGCCTGTTCCACTCATTGATCACCCTTGTTCAAAGTTTTTTATGACTGTTATAATCATCATTTTACAGTTTGCAGTGAATGCGACTGGTCTTCATATCAGTATTATGGCTTGTTGACATCCAGCGCCTTGAAAATGTATTCATACCCCGTGAACTATATCAATTACCACGTTAATAATTTATGGTTTTCTAATGTGTCCGTACAAAATGTTGGCTGTTCAGGATTTTTTGATAAGCTGTCCAGGAAAAAAATTTTTAAAAAAATCAAGTTGGCCACCCTGGTCCCTAATATATTACAATATTACATGCATGTGCTACTTATCGATGCAAAAATTAAGTTATGACGATAGATAAACCTAAAAATTCAAAAGGATGAAAGATCAGGAACAAACGCAAAAGCAAAAAGACTTCAGAGACGTGAAGTCAGCGCCGGGGAGCTGAATGTACCAGTTCGTCAGATGTCTTTTCCGTGCATCGGTTTTCCCTGGAGCTCCGGTCTCCTTCCTTCCGTCATCCGTCATGTGGCCCCTAGTTTATCCAGGTCTTTCTGCAGAGAAATTACAGTGCGCTCTGATTTTATAACCTTGCATATTTAATGCTATCAGCAGAGTGAAGTCTTTAAGTCTTTGCTTCCAATGACGGCATCAAGGTCGTGCTGAGCAGCCACAATGCAGCGTCCAGACATTCCCTGATGTAGCACTGGATATACACTGTATAAGTGTGTGTGTGATATACATACAGTGCCTACAAGTAGTATTCAACCCCCTGCAGATTTAGCTGGTTTGATAAGATGCAAATAAGTTAGAGCCTTCAAACTGCAAAGGAGAGTAGGATTTATTAACAGAAGCATAAATCTTACAAAACAAAAAGTTATGTTGCTCAGTTGAATTTTAATAAATTTTAAACATAAAAGTGTGGGTCAATTATTATACAATCCCTATGTTTAATATTTCGTGGAATAACCCTTGTTTGCAATTACAGCTAATAATCGTCTTTTATAAGACCTGATCAGGCCGGCACAGGTCTGTGGAGTTATCTTGGCCCACTCCTCCATGCAGATCTTCTCCAAGTTATCTAGGTTCTTTGGGTGTCTCATGTGGACTTTAATCTTGAGCTCCTTCCACAAGTTTTCAATTGGGTTAAGGTCAGGAGACTGACTAGGCCACTCCAACACCTTGACTTTTTCCCTTTTGAACCAGGCCTTGGTTTTCTTGGCTGTGTGCTTTGGGTCGTTGTCTTGTTGGAAGATGAAATTACGACCCATCTTAAGATCCTTGATGGAGGAGCGGAGGTTCTTGGCCAAAATCTCCAGGTAGGCCGTGCTATCCATCCTCCCATGGATGCGGACCAGATGGCCAGGCCCCTTGGCTGAGAAACAGCCCCACAGCATGATGCTGCCACCACCATGCTTGACTGTAGGGATGGTATTCTTGGGGTCGTATGCAGTGCCATCCAGTCTCCAAACGTCACGTGTGTGGTTGGCACCAAAGATCTCGATCTTGGTCAGACCATAGAACCTTGAACCAGTCTGTCTCAGAGTCCTCCAAGTGATCATGAGCAAACTGTAGACGAGCCTTGACATGACGCTTTGAAAGTAAAGGTACCTTACGGGCTCGTCTGGAACGGAGACCATTGCGGTGGAGTACGTTACTTATGGTATTGACTGAAACCAATGTCCCCACTGCCATGAGATCTTCCCGGAGCTCCTTCCTTGTTGTCCTTGGGTTAGCCTTGACTCTTCGGACAAGCCTGGCCTCGGCACGGGAGGAAACTTTCAAAGGCTGTCCAGGCCGTGGAAGGCTAACAGTAGTTCCATAAGCCTTCCACTTACGGATGATGCTCCCAACAGTGGAGACAGGTAGGGCCAACTCCTTGGAAAGGGTTTTGTACCCCTTGCCAGCCTTGTGACCCTCCATGATCTTGTCTCTGATGGCCTTGGAATGCTCCTTTGTCTTTCCCATGTTGACCATGTATGAGTGCTGTTCACAAGTTTGGGGAGGGTCTTAAATAGTCAGAAAAGGCTGGCAAAAGAGATCATTAATCCACACATGTGAAGCTCATTATTCTTGGTGCCTGAACTACTTCTTAATACTTTAGGGGGACCAAACAGAATTCTTGTGGTTTGAGGGGTTGAATAATAAATGACACTCTGAATTAACTTTTAACGTTTTTTAAAAAAAAAAAAAAATTAAAACAAAAATTTTTGCTGCAGTGCATTTCCCACTTCCAGGCTGATCTACAGTACAAATGTCACAATGCCAAGTTAATTCCGCATGTGTCAACCAGCTAAATCTGCAGGGGGTTGAATACTACTTGTAGGCACTGTATATGTGTCATTGTACGTGATTTTCTGAATGTCTGCCACTGTTACAGGTGTGTCTCTAGACAGGTAGAATCGTTCTGATTGTGCGTAGAATGGATTATCAAATGTACAGGAACTTTTGGACCAGTGTGCAGTCGGTGCAATAGATATGAAATAGATATGAAATAAATATTGGTAAGATCATCATAGATGCCGATATGGTTAAAAGCAATGATGGAGGTTAGAGTGTCCCCCTCTGACGCAAAGGGCGTGCGATGACGTCACTTCATAGCGCACCATGCTGTGTCGGGAAATGGAGTTGCAGTGAGGAAATGAGGAAGAGAGCAGAGTATTGTATTTTTTTTATGTCCGTGAGTACATGGTGGCCATAATACTACAAGACTGTGGGACTCCATTACACTTATATTATAGAGGTTGCATTATACTCTCCCCAACTCCCCATATTGTGTCCACATCCATTCCATTACCCTCGCTCCTCATATTGTGTCCACAACTATCCCCTCACTCCCCTCTGCACCTACTGTGTCTCCTTGCTCCCCAAACTTGTGTCCTCAAATCTTCCCGTTACACTAAATCTCACCCACAAGGTAAATACCACAGTAAGTCTCCCCCAGCCCTGTTACACTAAATCTTCCCTCCACACACAATAAATCTCTGCCACACAGTAAATAACCCTACACAGAAAATACCCCCCACACATACATTAAGTCTCCCCTAGCCCCATTACACTAAGTCTCACCCACACAGTAATTTTCCCCCAGCCCCTATACAGTAAATCTCCTCCAGCCCCATTACACTAAATCCCCCCACAGGAAATACTCCTCCAAACACAATAAATCTCCCCCAGCCCTGGTACACTAAATCTCACCCCTACCGGAAATACCCTCCTACACAGAGTATATACCCCACACACACAATGTATACACCCCCAACACACCGAGTTTATAACCCCCCACACACACAGAACTTGACAGCCGGTTGAGAAAACACCTGATTCCCAGTTCAGAGGCGGCAGAATGCCGCCTGCGGTGGAGGCGCTTTGTACCACCGCATTAGGTGGGTTGACTGGTCTCTCCTGCCGGCTGCACACGGAGCACATTGTTCGAATTTCCCCCCCCGATATGCTTCTGCGGTTGCTGCATTATACTCTGAGGGGGTCTGCATTATACTCTCGGGGGGCTGTATTATACTCTGAGGGAGGTTGCATTTTACTCTGAGGCAGGCTGCATTATACTCTATGAGGGGGGCTGCATTATACTCTATGGGGTGTCTGCATTAAACTCTATGGGGTGTCTGCATTAAACTCTATGGGGTGTCTGCATTAAACTCTTTGGGGTGTCTGCATTTTACTCTGAGGGGTGGCTGCATTTTACTCCGAGGGGGGCAGCTTTTTACTCTGAGGGGAGCTGCAGTGTACTTTATTGGGTGGCTGCAGTATACTCTGTGGGGTGGCTGTATTATACTTTATGATGGGGCTCCATTATACCATAGGGGTGCTTCATTATACTGTATGGGGGTTGCATTATACTATATGCTGGCTGCATTCTACTCGTTCAAGGACTATCGGCACTGTATTATACTTTATACTATATAGGATCTGCATAATACTGTATCTATCAAGGATTAAGGGGAGTTCATTAAACTATATGAAGGTCTGTGGGATGCATTATACTATAGGGAGTGCATTGTACTAGATATGGAGGACTATTAGGTGTGCATTATGCAATATGGAGGACTATGGGTACATTATACTATATTGAGGGCTATGGGGAGTGCATTATACTATAGGGTGGACATGGGTTGTGCATTATACTGTATGTCGGAATATGGGGAGTGTATTATACTGTATGGAAGACTATGAGGTGCATTATACTGCATGGATGACTATGGGGTGTGCATTATACTATATGGAGGACTATGGGGAGTGTATTATGCTATATGGAGGACTATGTGGTGTATTATACTATATGGAGGACTGGGGAGTGTATTATGCTATATGGAGGAATGTGGAGTGTATTATAATATATGGAGGACTATGGGGAGTGTATTATACTATATGAGGAGTGTATTATACTATATGGAGGGATATGAGGAGTGTATTTTACTATATGGAGGACTATGGGACGCATTACACTCTATGGAAGAGTATGAAGTGTGCATTATACAATATGGAGGACCAGGGCCGGTGTCAGCACCCAGCGCACCCGGGCAAGTGCCGGGGTCCTGAGCAGGCGGGGTCCGGGACACCGGCATGCTATGGGGGCCGGTGCCTCGAGCAGAGCAGCGGCCAGTGAAGAGAGGTGAGAATTTCATTTTTTATTTTTTTTTATGTTTGGCGCAATTTATGGAGAACATCATATCTGACCCATCATACACTGGAGTATCATATATGGGGCCCATCATACACTGGAGCATCATATATGGAGCATTATATGGGGCCTATCATACACTGGAGCATCATATATGGGGCCCATTATATATGGAGCATTATATGGGGCCAGTCATACACTGGAGCATCATATATGGGTCCCATTATATATGGAGCGTTATATGAGGCCCATAATATAGTGGAACATCATATATATATAGCATCCAGAATTGCTGAACAGCGCTGGAAGAAAACGCATTCACAAGACGACTTCACTGCACTCAAACAAGCAACACTTGCATTCAAATCAGCTCTCACCTCTGCTAAACAGGCCTACTTTACATCCCTTGTATCTTCCTTATCCCACAACCCCAAACAATTGTTCAATACTTTTAACTCCCTCCTCCGCCCACCACTGCCCCCTCCTACCTCCCTTATCTCTGCTGAGGACTTCGCCATGCACTTCAAAAACAAGATAGACCAAACACGGCAAGTCTTTATTATTCAACCACCACAACCCCTTTGTATATCTGACCAATGCCCAAACCCCATAACCTCCTTACCCAACATCACGGAAGGGGAGCTTGCTCATCTTCTCTCCAAATCACACCTCACCACTTGTGCACTCGACCCCATCCCACCTCCTCCCCAACCTCGCCACCACTCTTATCCCATCACTAACCCACCTCTTCAATCTATCACTAACTTCTGGTACCTTCCCTTCTGCTTTCAAACATGCCACAATCACGCCTATCCTCAAAAAGCTAACCCTCGACCCAACCGCTATGTCCAGCTATCGCCCAATATTGCTGCTCCCACTCGCTTCCAAACTCCTGGAACAGCACGTCCACGCTGAACTTTCCTCCCATCTCTCATCTAACTTGCTCTTTGACAATCTATAATCTGGTTTCCGCCCCCATCATTCCACTGAAACAGCCTTGACCAAAATTACTAATGACCTACTTACAGCCAAAGCTAACGGACAATACTCTATACTCCTCCTTCTTGACCTGTCCTCTGCTTTCAACACAGTTGACCATTGCCTTCTACTACAGATTCTCTCCTCCTTTGGCATCAAGGACCTCGCCCTATCCTGGATCTCCTCATACCTTTCCAACCGCACATTCAGCGTCTCCCACTCCCACACTACCTCCTCGTCCCACCCGCTCTCAGTTGGAGTCCCCCAAGGCTCTGTTCTAGGACCCCTACTCTTCTCAATCTATACACTTGGACTGGGGCAACTCATAAAGTCCCACGGATTCCAGTACCACCTTTATGCTGATGACACTCAGACCTACCTCTCTGGCCCACACGTTACCTCTCTGCTGTCCAGAATCCCTGAGTGTCTATCAGCCATATCCTCCTTCTTCTCCTCCCGCTTCCTCAAACTCAATGTGGACAAATCTGAACTCATCACCTTTCCCCCATCTCACAGATCTTCCTTACCTGACCTATCTATAACAGTTGACAACACCACGCTTTCCCCCGTACCGGAGGTCCGCTGCCTCGGAGTAACCCTTGACTCTGCCCTGTCATTCAAACCACACATCCAAGCTCTTTCTACCTCCTGTCGCCTCCAGCTCAAAAATATTTCCAGAATCCGTCCCTTCCTCAACCCTCAATCTACTAAAATGCTTGTGCATGCCCTCATCATCTCCCGCCTCGACTACTGCAACACCCTTTTCTCTGGCCTCCCTGCTAACACCCTCGCACCTCTCCAGTCCATCCTTAACTCTGTTGCCTGACTAATTCATCTCTCTCCTCTCTACACTCCTCCGCTTCTCCCCTCTGCAGATCTCCCCACTGGCTCCCATTCCCTCAGCGTATCCAATTCAAATTACTAATACTGACCTACAAGGCCATCTATAACCTGTCTCCTCCATATATCTCTGAACTAATCTCCCGATACCTTCCCTCACGTAATCTCCGGTCCTCCCAAGACCTCCTTCTCTCCTCCACACTTATTCGCTCCTCACCCAACCACCTCCAAGACTTCTCCCGAATATCCCCCATCCTCTGGAATTCTTTGCCCCAACACGTCCGACTATCAACCACTCTCGGATCCTTCAGACGTAACCTGAAAACCCATCTCTTCAGGAAAGCTTACAGCCTGCAATGACCCCGCTGCCTCCTCACCACTACCGGAGATATCGCCTCAACCAACACCGGAACTGCTGCAACCCACCAACCTGCTGTCTCTGTCCCCCATCCTGTAGAATGTAAGCCCGAAAGGGCAGGGTCCTCTCCCCTCTGTACCAGTCTGTGATTGTTAGTTTACTGTAAGTGATATCTGTAATTTGTATGTAACCCCTTCTCATGTACAGCACCATGGAATCAATGGTGCTATAGAAATAAATAATAATAATAATAATATATATCCATTATATATGAAGCATTATATGGGGCCCATCATGCACTGAAGCATCATATATGGAGCCCATCATATACTGGAGCACCATATGGGGCCCATTATGTATGGAGCATCTTATAAGGTCCATTATGTATGGAGCAATATATGGGGCTCATTATTCTGTATGGCGCACTATGTGGTGCCCATAATACTATATGGAGGACTATACTGTCCGGTTTTTGAGCTATTGTAGAATTTACAGTAGATATCAGTCATGTAATGTAAGAAGTGAAGTATTTGGCATTGTACTATACCTATATTTCTCTGCAGTATCTGTGCATCATGAATCGTGGTCTGTGTTAAAGGGGCCCACTGACACTCTTTCGCCTGGGGCCCATAAAAACCTGGAGCAGCCCTGTGGAGGACTATGAGGTTCATTATAGTATGAGGTGTATTATAGTAATCAAGCAAAATGCTGCCTATTCATCAAGTGATTGGATTGTTTATGCTGGAATAAATATCATTGTTCTCCGCATCACATCGCCCGGTGAAAGCTGCAGATAGTGATTGTTCTGTCCACACCATTGTTCCTCAGCCGGTGTAAAGAGACCCGGGAACAAGCGTTGAACAACTTCAATATTGTCGATCTCGTTCGTTTAGCGGCCTGAACTCGGCGCATGTAAATACAACCGAAATGTTTCTGTGTGATGGTTCAATATGTGAGCATTTGGGGCCCCACTTTAAACTTTTGCTCAGGGCCCCACTTTGTCTAAAACCAGACCTGGAGATAGATAGATGATACATAGATAGATAGATAGATAATAGATAGATAGATAGATAGATAGATAGATAGATAGATAATAGGTATATAGATACGGGATGGATGCTTGGAGGGATAGATGAAGAAATGATAATAACTGGCTTTCACACGATATTGCCAGGTGGAATATATATGAACAGCAAAATTCCAAACTCTTAAAAAAAAAACAACTTGCATCTTTCATGAATTAGGAGGCTCAGGATGGGCAATAATCTAATTCTGGACATAGGTCTATAAAAATAAAATCATAAAAATGAGCGGACTACCCACAGCTTTGCCCTTAGAGGTGATGATGTGACTCAGCAGAGTGATTTCGGCAGCTGAAATTGATACTATAATGTAGATAACAGATCCCCTAAAATTGGCCAAATATGTAATGACTAAACCTTCATGTGTGAGTCTTAAAGTAAAAGTTCAGAAGGAGTTTCGCAAAAGAGTCATCGATGGGGTCCGATCCCCTATGATAATCATCAGATTTACCAGTCACTCCCGTCAAATTTGCAGTGAGTTATCCATACGGCGGCTCCTCAGGTGCAGAGATTGTCAAAGAATTTCTGTTCAGTGTCACTCTCCCCCATCCCTTTGCCAAAAGCAACACCTAGATTCTACTGGCCGCCCCTGAAGAGCCTTTCTCGCAATTGTGAAGAGTGCAGTTTGGTAAGACCACTGTTACTTATATATAATGTTACAGTTAGGTGGGAGTTGTTTAAGTGTTTTATATATCTTTGTGTCATTCCATGGTTAGCCTCCTTCCCCCTCTGGCAGCTTCAAATATAACCAACATGACGATCACTAGTTAGTCACCTTTTCCAGCTGTAAATATCTTGTCTCCTTTCCTGCCTGAAAGCTGTAAATATACAATGTGTGGTGGATTTCCTTCGGGTTCTCTGGTTTCCTCCCACACTCTAAATATATACTGATAGGGAATGTATATTGTAAACCCCCCCCCCCAGTGTGGACAGTATTGATGATGAAGTCTGTAAAGTGGTGTGAAATCAATGTTGCTAAATAAGAGCGTAAAATAAATAGCAGTCCCTGGTAAATTCACTGGTCAGTCTCCTTCTCCTTCTGGCAGCCAGCCAGTTTTCAGTAAGTTTCTTTCAGATAGTTACTTAATAAAATTTCCTTAGAGTCTGGAGCATTGTAAAGAAATAGAGCATACACTTTTATTGAATATTTATTTCAATTTGTAGATAAATCCAGATCTAGGAAAGGTTATCTTAACCCAATCAAGGCGCAAAAAAGTGTAATCTGTCATTGGCTTGTGTAATGTTAAGTTCTCTTTAGCCTCTTAAAAGAGGGGACTTTCTGTGACAAGTTATCAAGCTGACGCTCTTCGTGGCATGAGAATGTTTGCTACATGTGTCCTCTATAGAGTTGAGCGATACTTTCCGATATCCTAAAGTATCGGAATCGGAATGGTATCGCCGATATCACTAAAATATCGGCGATACCCGATACCGATACCGGAAGTCCCATGTAAGTCTATGGGAACAAAATATCGCAACTAAAAAAAACCTTTATTTCCTTGTAAACACTAAATATACACACATAGAATACATATATATATATATATAATATATATATATATATATATATATATACATGTCATTGTGACATATATATATATACATATATGTATAGTTTATACACTTCTACATAGTAAAATATCCTCTGATTCAATTGCCGGGTAAAGCCGGCTTCAGTGAAAAGACAGAAGCACCCGACATGAAATGACACTTGGTGTACATAGGGTTAACCATGTCTTTTCATGTCCTTTGCTATCTAATTTGCACAAACAATTAAATCAGTCTATGTGTGCAAAATTTCACACCTGTAGGGGTTAATTAAAGGTGTAAATTCGTTGTAAAAAAAACGGACTTTTTTGCTACGAATTTACACCTTTAATTAACCCCTACAGGTGTGAAATTTTGCACACATAGACTGATTTAATTGTTTGTGCAAATTAGATAGCAAAGGACATGAAAAGACATGGTTAACCCTATGTACACCAAGTGTCATTTCATGTCGGGTTCTGCATTTTCACAAAAGCCGGCAATTGAATTAGCGGCTATTATACTATGTAGAAGTGTATGAACTACAAATATAAATATATATATATATATATGTGTCACAAATTCAATGACATGTATATATATATATGAGGTGTAAAATTGCTGAAAAAAAATGCGTGGGCTCCCGCCCTATTTTCGCAACCAGACAGACAAAGCCAGTGAGTGGGGCAGATAATAATAGCCCAGAGAGGGACCATTATTTTTGCCCCCCCCCCGGCTACTAACATCTGCCCCCAGACACCCCAGGAAAGACAAATCTATAATTAGATTCGCCCTTTCTGGCACTTTGCCCGTCTATTCCCATTGCCCTGTAGCGGTGGCGAATGGGTTAATATGGGGTTAAAGCCACCTTGCTATTGAAAGGTGACCTTAAGCCAGGTTAATAATTGAGAGCTGTCAATTAGACAACTATCAATTATTAATCCTATTGCATGAAATAAAAATAAAACACACACACTTTAATTAAAAATCATTTTAATGAAATAAAGACACATGTTTTTGACCATCTTTTATTTTACTGCAAAAACCATTTCCTGTAATAAAAATAAAATAAAAAAGCAAAATTATTCTTACCTATCCCATGCACAGTCAGGTCCCACGGTGTAATCCTTCAGAAAGGGTTAATGTTTACTGCAGGGACCGCAGCTAATGCTGCAGCCTCACAGTAAACCCCAAATGAATGAGTTCCTCTCCTGCCTGACAGGAGAGTAAAGGCTGGGTGTCACATAACGATACACCAGCGATCCCGACAACGATATGCACTTGTCAGGATCGCTGGTGTATCGCTACATGATCGCTGCTGAGCTGTCAAACAGGCAGCTCAGGCAGCGATCTGGGACAGCGACACTGCGGGTAACATCGCTTAAGGGCCCGTCTCACATAGCGATATCGCTACCGAGATCGCTGCTGAGTCACTAGTTTTGTGACGCAGCAGCGAGCTCACCAGCGATATCGCTGTGTGTGACATTCAGCGACGATCAGCCCCCCTGCCGGGTATCGCTGATCGTCGCAGAAATGTCAGGACCTTTTTTTGATCGCTGGTTTCCCTCTGACAGGCACGCATCGCTGCGTGTGACAGGCGGGAGACCAGCGATCCGCTGGTAACCAAGGTACACAGCGGGTTTCCAGGCACCGCGCAGCGCTTGGAAACCCGCTGTGTACCTTGGATACCAGCTCCCTGCATCAGGGCGCTGGTATCCAAGGTACACAGCGGGTTTCTAGGCACAGCCCCGCGCCTGGAAACCCGCTGTGTACCTTGGTTACCAGCGGATCGCTGGTCTCCCGCCTGTCACACGCAGCGATGTGTGCCTGTCAGCGGGAAACCAGCGATCAAAAAAAGGTCCTGACATTTCAGCGACGATCAGCGATACCCGGCAGGGGGGCTGATCGTCGCTGAATGTCACACACAGCGATATCGCTGGTGAGCTCGCTGCTGCGTCACAAAACTAGTGACTCAGCAGCGATCTCGGTAGCGATATCGCTATGTGAGACGGGCCCTTAAGTGGAAAGCTTAATTGATTGCTTTCCACTTTCACTTCAGGTCAGCCAGGGACACAATCAGTGACGTCAGAGGGAACTGATTAACAAAAATAGGGGTTCCCTTCGAAAAAAAAATGGCGTGGGGTCCCCCCTATTTTTGTTAACCAGCCAGATGAAGCAGACCGCTGAGGCCTGGTTTTTCAGGCTGGTAAGGATCCAATATCCATGGACCTTGCCAGCCTGATAATACCAGGCCACAGCAGTCTGCATATCTTGGCTGATTAACAAAAATAGGGGAACCCCTCGAAAAAAATTGGCGTGGGGTCCCCCCTATTTTTGTTAACCAGCCAGATGAAGCAGACCGCTGAGGCCTGGTTTTTCAGGCTGGTAAGGATCCAATATCCATGGACCTTGCCAGCCTGATAATACCAGGCCACAGCAGTCTGCTTAGCTTGGCTGGTTAACAAAAATAGGGGATCCCCTCGAAAAAAAAACGGCGTGGGGTCCCCCCTATTTTTGTTAACCAGCCAAGTAAAATGCAGACTGCTGCGGCCTGGTATTAAAAGACTGTCAAGGCCCATGGATTTTGGCCCTCAACAGCCTGATAATACCAGGCTACAGCAGCCCCACATTTGGCGCATCAAAAGATGTGCCAATTGTGGCACTTTACCCGGCTCTTCCCACTTGCCCTGTAGCGGTGGCAAGCGGGGTAATAAGGGGTTAATGTCACCGTTGATTGCACGGTGACAATAAGCCCGGTTAATAATGGAGAGGTGTCAATAAGACACCGATCCATTATTAATCGAAAAGTTTTTAAATGTTTAAAAAAAAGACAAAGCAAGAAAAAAGTCTTTTAATGAAATAAAAGAGACAACACAGTTTTCATTTCTTTTATTGTACTCTCATTCCTGCGACGCCATCGATCTGTAAAAAAAAGAAAAAAACAAACCAACAGTATACCACCTGTCCGACGCAGTCCATAGTAACGAATGTCCCACGACGATCCAGCTCTGCTACATCGCAATGACAGGCAGAGCCTGTCATCGCGACGCAGCACAGCTGATTACCTGCTTCCCCGGCGGTGACGTCATCGGACTGACTGCTTTACGGCCGGGATTACCCAGCAGTCACTGCAGTTATCGCGAGAAACTGCATGTGACCGCCGGGGAAAGAAGATTGCGGCCATGAAGCAGTCCAGCCCGTGACCGCCGGAGATCTTCTGCCAGGTAAGTGCCGCTGACTCCTGACAGACCCGACCGACGGACACTGACAGTGACAGACCCGACCGACGGACACTGACAGTGACAGTGACATTCCGATTCCGGTATCCGATATGACAAAAATATCGGAACTCGGAATCGGAATTCCGATACAGCCAATATCGGCCGATACCCGATATTTGCAGTATCGGAATGCTCAACCCTAGTCCTCTACGATGCGTCTTGCACAGACTTTGACCGGTCACCGGTGTGCAGGGAGGAAGCAGTTTGTATCGGCTGCTGTGAATAGGGGATCGCAACGCTGAGAAAAGGATTGAGGGTCTGTTTGTGGGGAGAATGACTGAGCATTGTGTCCACCACCCCACACTGGGAGGACGTGAGCATTTATACACACATTGAACACCAGGTGGCGCTATACTATGTCACTAAGTGTCAGGACTCTACTCTGGATCAGTCTTTAATGCAAGAAAATGCAAATCGTGTTTTAATGATCAGTGCAAAAAATGTATTATTTACTACTGGGAAAAAAATTGCCAGTGTTGCTCTGTTTCTGTAGCGTAGAGCATGCTTTTCTCTTTTTTTCCCTATGCTTTGTTGTAAATAGTTTATATAAACCATTTTTTCCACTAGCTGGGGTAATAAACCTGTAAAATGTAGACCTGTTGTAATGCATCGTTAAAGGGGTTGATGTCTTTTTTGGAAAACTTCTAAAAAAAAAAAAATAAATCTCTATTAGACATTTGTAATCAGTAAAGAGGGTTGTCCACTACGAGGCAGGCCCTTTTATGAATGGGCCAAGGGAGGTGAAAAAAAAAAAGTTCCACTCCTCCATACTCAGCCACGAATCCTCCGTCAGTTTCCTATCATCCATATAGGGCAGAAGCATCACCTGAGTGCTGCAGCCAATCAGCGGCTGCTGATTGGCCGCAGTGCTAACATTTCTTGTTCACTCACATCTGCGTATTAAAAATCAATCCGATGTTCATCCTGAAAATTTGGACAAACTAAAAGCTATCTTAGATAGATAAATAGATAGATATTGGATAAATACATAGATGTGTATGGGATAGATATGAGATAGATATCCTATAATTTCACAAGCACCCACGTATTATAAACTTGCACCCTTTAGTACCTTTCATCTGAAGTTTATTGCTGAGATTTTTAGATTTGTTTAACTTAATAAATTAATTAAAAAAACAACGTAGGGTTTTCTGAAACCAGCAAGGGTAAAGCAGACAGCTGCAAGCTGATATTATCGAGGTAGGGAAAGTCCATGGTTATTTGGCTCTTCTCATACTATAAATACCAGCCCGCAGCTATCTCAGAAGTGGCACATCACATTAGATGCGCCAATTCTGGAGCTTCACCTTCGCTTTTCCCGATGCCCTGGTGTGTTGGCAATCAGGGTAATGGTAGTTGGGGTTGATGTCAGCTGTGATTTGTCATAAATCACATCTGACATCAACCCCTCAGGTCAGTATTGGAGACGTGTTTATTAGACACCCCATTGATAACCCCGTAATCAAAAAAAAAACATACACACTCATAAATATACTTTACTTGAATAAATACTCCCCGACACATTCCGTGGTTCACCAGTTTATTGGGAAAAAACATGCTGCTCCGACGTAGTCCAGCGCTTCCCTCGACGTTCCCCGATTTTATCAGTTAAAACCTATGGAGCCTCGTTGCGAATCTCAGGCTTTTAGCAGCAGCCGCTCCGCGAGATCCGGCGGAGATGTTATTAACGATAATGCTCATTAGAGTCACTGGAAAGATGAAATCGGGGAACGTCAAGGGAAGCGCTGAACTACGTCAGTCCTGCATATTTCCTAATAAATTGGTGAACAAGGGATGGTGTTTTGTGTGTATTTCTCTCTTTTTATGGCTTTCAGGTTCCAGGAAATGTGTTGGAGATTGTTTATTCAAATAAAGTATTTTTTTTTGGGTGTGTGGTTTTTTTTTATTACTGGGTTAGTAATGGGGGTGTCTGGTAGACCCCTCTCCATTACGTGCCAGGTGTGATCTTCGAATAACATTGGTCACAGTTCAATGCGATTTTTTTTCTTGCATTGCCCTTGTCCGATTCATACTCTCATGTGAGTTGAGCCCATCCTCTAAGCTTTAGGGCTCGCTCACACTGCGTAGCATCGGATGATTCCCTCATGCGAGAGCATCGGCTGCGATATGCAAATGACCCTCGGCTCAAACTTGGCGGCGAGCGTGCGTCGAGTGTGATTTGGATCACAGGTGTGGAGAAGATGGAGAACTTAATTTCTCCATCTTCTCCATTGTGTGAGTCTGTGTATATGGGACTGCACTCGGATGACATCCAAGTGCAGCCTGAGGTTTTCCACTCACCCATAGACTTGTATGGATGTGCATCATCTTATCTATGCTGATAATCGCAGCGCTCAGCGATTTTTTTTTTTTTCTGACGCCAACTCGTCATGAGAAAATAAACTCTATTCGGCACTGCCCCATAGTAAAACATTGGAGCGAATGATATCCGATGAGACGTCACATAGCACTCGTCCGAGTTATACGCTGGCTATACCCCAGTGTGAGCGAGCCTTTAGAAACTGGCTCAGACATAATGGTGAACACTGCAGGTGACCAGTGCTCACGTGCTGCCGTTCATGCCAGGAGTCAAGTGATGCAGTGCTGTATATGAGGGAAAGGCGCCGATCCGGGCATTGAATATCTTTTTATTTTCTGGGTTTTTTTTTCTTCTATTTTTTTTTTAGATTTTTTTCACCTCCCTGATTCCTTTAGTAAGGGATTGTGACGTAGTGGAAATCCTCTCTAATACTCCCATTGCATGGAGCATTAAAGGCTGCATTTAAAGGACCTCTTTAAGGACCAGGTAGTTGGATTTCTAGCGATCTCAAGATCTAGTTGCATAATTAATCGTCTATATCTTCCGTTCACGAGTCCCCATGCCGCAGTTCTCGTTTTTTTCCGTCTGCATCTAGCGATATAATAAGGTCTTTGTTGAGAAATGCTTTGTTATAATTGGTTTTGGAGGTGTCTTACCTTTTACGTTTTAATTTCTTCTTTCTAATTGTCAACATTTATCAATAAGAAAAGCCAGTTTTTGACGCGACACTCGTGTATGTAGATGTGTAGTTATGCGATGACAGCAGGTAATGAATTGCTGGGAAATAATTGAGCGCATTGAAATACCTGCACGCGTTCTATTCCGTAACTGGGGGGACAGTGCCCTCTAGTGGTGAAATACCTGAACAGCGGGATTAGATCATTTGATAAAGCTTACATTTTTATAAAGTGAAATCAACATGAAATATAAATTGTACCCTGAGATTCCATATTTTAAAATGGGAGAAGATGACTTACCTCTGTCTATATGATTGCCAGCATGGCATGATCTCACACAATATCTGCACGGTGGAGAGACAGCTGGTTAGTGGTAGGTGTAAGTACATACATCAGCTAAATATGCAGGACACACCCAGGTTAAGAAGAGATGAGCAACTGCCAGACACTGCCGGTACCAATGACTTCTGCAGTCTGTGTTTTCCATCAGAAGAGTTCCCTATGCCTATTCCATTAATATCATTAGAAACCACTAGCCCTGTAAAACTTATTGCCTATTTTAAAATCAATGTCTGTTTTAGATCCAGTTTTTTTTATGTATATTTCTTAATCAATTTGCAATAAAATTGGCTAATAAAATTCTCACTTTCTGCAGCCACCACTAGAGGGAGCTCGGGAGCAGATAGTGTATAGCGAACTCCCTCTAGTGGTGGCTGCAGGTAACCATCATTTAAAGCACCACGCCAACATTTTATTTATTTCAGCGCTGGAGTGGTATCACTAATGTATGTTCCCTGCCCCTAGTTTTATACGTACCAGCCGCTGTCTTCTTCTGTTATCCTGCCACGCCAGTCGTCTTCTGCAGTTTGTGAGCTGCCGATCCAGATACCACGTCTCCATCTAAGTCTATGAGAGCCAAAGCGAGGTCAGGACAAGGGTCTCCTAGACGTGCATTGAGAGATAGTGACCGTTACCTCTGACTTCCGGTCAATGAGCAGCTATGGTCGCATGATGGCGGTGTGGGCCCGGAGCTGCACCGGAGAAAGCAGAAAACGACAGCTGGTGAGTATAAGACTGGGGTCAGGGAACAGACATTAGTGATACCTCTATAATAAATAAAGAAAACACTGGAGTGGTGCTTTAGATATGACTGTAGATGGAGCACCTTTTCTTACATTTTCGTATGAAAAATAGATATTAGGGTAAATTTACACATAGCAGTTAAAATGCAGGCAATATGCCAGAGAGAAGATAGATCACACAGGATCCACCAATCACAATAGGTGATGTCACAGCTCACCTCCTCCTCCTGTACAATGACTGATAACACCTCTATATACAGTAGATAACACAGGATCCACCATTCACAATAGGTGATGTCACAGCTCACCTCCTCCTCCTGTACAATGACTGATAACACCTCTATATACAGTAGATAACACAGGATCTACCATTCACAATAGGTGATGTCACAGCTCACCTCCTCCTCCTGTACAATGAGTGATTACACCTCTATATACAGTAGATAACACAGGATCCACCATTCACAATAGGTGATGTCACAGCTCACCTCCTCCTCCTGTACAATGACTGATAACACCTCTATATACAGTAGATAACAGGATCCACCATTCACAATAGGTGATGTCACAGCTCACCTCCTCCTCTACAATGACTGATAACACCTCTATATACAGTAGATAACACAGGGTCCACCATTCACAATAGGTGATGTCACAGCTCACCTCCTCCTCCTGTACAATGACTGATAACACCTCTATATACAGTAGATAACACAGTATCCACCATTCACAATAGGTGATGTCACAGCTCACCTCCTCCTCCTGTACAATGACTGATAACACCTCTATATACAGTAGATAACAGGATCCACCATTCACAATAGGTGATGTCACAGCTCACCTCCTCCTCCTGTACAATGACTGATAAACCACTCTATATACAGTAGATAACACAGGGTCTACCATTCACAATAGGTGATGTCACAGCTCACCTCCTCCTCCTGTACAATGACTGATAACACCTCTATATACAGTAGATAACACAGGATCCACCATTCACAATAGGTGATGTCACAGCTCACCTCCTCCTCCTGTACAATAACTGATAACACCTCTATATACAGTAGATAACACAGGATCCACCATTCACAATAGGTGATGTCACAGCTCACCTCCTCCTCCTGTACAATGACTGATAACACCTCTATATACAGTAGATAACACAGGATCCACCATTCACAATAGGTGATGTCACAGCTCACCTCCTCCTCCTGTACAATGACTGATAACACCTCTATATACAGTAGATAACACAGGATCCACCATTCACAATAGGTGATGTCACAGCTCACCTCCTCCTCCTGTACAATGACTAATAACACCTCTATATACAGTAGATAACACAGGATCCACCATTCACAATAGGTGATGTCACAGCTCACCTCCTCCTCCTGTACAATGACTGATAACACCTCTATATACAGTAGATAACACAGGATCCACCATTCACAATAGGTGATGTCACAGCTCACCTCCTCCTCCTCCTACAATGACTGATAACACCTCTATATACAGTAGATAACACAGGATCCACCATTCACAATAGGTGATATCACAGCTCACCTCCTCCTCCTGTACAATGACTGATAACACCTCTGTATACAGTAGATAACACAGGATCCTCCATTCACAATAGGTGATATCACAGCTCACCTCCTCCTCCTGTACAATGACTGATAACACCTCTATATACAGTAGATAACACAGGATCCACCATTCACAATAGGTGATGTCACAGCTCACCTCCTCCTCCTATACAATGACTGGTAACACCTCTATATACAGTAGATAAGGCAGGATCCACCATTCACAATAGGTGAAGTCACAGCTCACCTCCTCCTCCTGTACAATGACTGATAACACCTCTATATACAGTAGATAACACAGGATCCACCATTCACAATAGGTGATATCACAGCTCACCTCCTCCTCCTGTACAATGACTGATAACACCTCTATATACAGTAGATAACACAGGATCCACCATTCACAATAGGTGATGTCACAGCTCACCTCCTCCTCCTGTACAATGGCTGATAACACCTCTATATACAGTAGATAACACTGGATCCACCATTCACAATAGGTGATGTCACAGCTCACCTCCTCCTCCTATACAATGACTGGTAACACCTCTATATACAGTAGATAAGGAAGGATCCACCATTCACAATAGGTGATGTCAGAGCTCACCTCCTCCTCCTCCTGTACAATGACTGATAACACCTCTATATACAGTAGATACCACAGAATCCAACATTCACAATAGGTGATGTCACAGCTCACCTCCTCCTCCTCCTGTACAATGACTGATAACACCTCTATATACAGTAGATAACACAGGATCCACCATTCACAATAGGTGATGTCACAGCTCTCCTCCTCCTCCTGTACAATGACTGATAACACCTCTATATACAGTAGATAACACAGGATCCACCATTCACAATAGGTGATGTCACAGCTCACCTCCTCCTCCTGTACAATGACTGATAACACCTCTATATACAGTAGATAACACAGGATCCACCATTCACAATAG
>JARQOD010000002.1:30027165-30096461 GCA_033576555.1 Oophaga sylvatica | reverse complement strand
ATAGGTCAGGTAAGGAAGATCTGTGAGATGGGAGAAAGATTATGAGTTCAGATTTGTCCACATTGAGTTTGAGGAAGCGGGAGGAGAAGAAGGAGGATATGGCTGATAGACACTCAGGGATTCTGGACAGCAGAGAGGTGACGTCTGGGCCAGAGAGGTAGATCTGAGTGTCATCAGCATAAAGGTGGTACTGGAATCCGTGGGACTTTATGAGTTGCCCCAGGCCAAGTGTATAGATTGAGAAGAGTAGGGGTCCTAGAACAGAGCCTTGGGGGACTCCAACAGAGAGAGGGTGGGACGAGGAGGTAGTGTGGGAGTGGGAAACGCTGAATGTGCGGTTGGAAAGGTATGAGGAGATCCAGGATAGGGCGAGGTCCTTGACGCCAAAGGAGGAAAGAATCTGTAGTAGAAGGCAGTGGTCAACTGTGTCAAAAGCAGAGTTACAGGTCAAGAAGCAGGAGTATAGCGTATTGTCCGTTCGCTTTGGCTGTAAGTAGGTCATTAGTAATTTTGGTCAGGGCTGTCTCAGTGGAGTGATGGGGGCGGAAACCAGATTGTAGAGTGTCAAAGAGCAAGTTAGAAGAGAGGTGGTAGGAAAGCTCAGCGTGGACATTCAACTACAGGAGTTTGGAAGCGAATGGGAGCAGCAATATTGGGCGATAGCTGGACATAGCGTTTGGGTTGAGGTTGGCTTTTTAAGGATAGGCGTGATTGTGGCATGCTTGAAAGCAGAAGGGAAGGTACCGGAAGTTAGTGATAGGTTGAAGAGGTGGGTTAGGGATGGGATAATAGTGGTGGTGAGGTTGGGGAGGAGGTGGGTTGGGATGGGGTCAAGTGCAAAGGTTGTGAGGTGCGATTTGGAGAGGAGACAATTAAGCTCCCCTTCGGTTATGTTGGAGAGGGAGTTTATGGGGTTAAGGCATTGGTCTGGTATACAAAGGGGTTGTGGTGGTTGAACAATGAAGACTTGCTTTGTTTGGTCGATCTTATTTTTGAAGTGTGTGGCAAAGTCCTCAGCAGAGATGAGGGAGGAAGGAGAGGGCAGTGGTGGGCGGAGGAGGGAGTTAAAAGTTTTGAATAACTGTTTGGGGTTGAAGGATAGGGAAGATACGAGGGTTGTGAAGTAGGCCTGTTTAGCAGAGGTGAGGGCAGATTTGAAAGAGAGTGTTGCTTGTTTGAATGCAGTGAAGTCGTCTTGCGAATTTGTTTTCTTCCAACACCGCTCTGTAATCCTGGACACTTGCCGGAGCTTTTTAGTGGTGTTATTGTGCCAGGGTTGTATGTTGGTACGTGGCACTCTGCCATGAACGAGAGGGGCGACCGTGTCAATAGCCGATGTGAGAGTGGCATTGTAGAAAGCAGTGGCACTGTCTGTGTCGTAGAGTGAGGATATTGATGCCAGTGAAAGAATAGAGTCAGAGAGTGTGTGGATGTCTAGGTGTGCAAGGTTTCTGCGGGGGTGTGCGTGTTGCTGGACATAGGTGACAGGAGAGGAGGATAGGGATGAGAAAGTGAGTAGATGGTGGTCGGATAGAAGGAGAGGGGAGGTGGTGAAGTTAGATAGAGAGCAGAGGCGGGTGAAGACCAGGTCTAATGTATGACCATCCGTGTGGGTGGCTGAGGAGGACCACTGAGTAAGTTCAAAAGATGAAGTAAGGGACAGGAGTTTGGAGGCTGCTGACTGAAGGGTATCAGTGGGATGTTGAAGTCACCCATGATGATGGTGGGGATAACAGTGGAGAGAAAGTGAAGAAGCCAGGTAGTGAATTGGTCGATGAAGGCAGTAGTCGGGCCTGGAGGTCGGTATATGACGGCCACTTGGAGGATGGAGGGAGAGTAGTTTTGGACAGAGTGGACTTCAAAGGAGGGGAGGATTAGGGAGGGAAGAGGTGGGATTGGGTTAAAGTTGCAGTTAGAGGAAAGGAGAATACCCACTCCTCCACCATGTCTGTTTCCAGGGCGAGGAGTGTGGGTGAATTGGAGGCCACCGTAACACAGCACAGCAGGGGAGGCGGTGTCAGAGGGTGTCAGCCATGTTTCTGTGAGGGCGAGGAAAGCAAGATTGCGAGAGAGAAAGAGGTTATGAATCACATGAAGCTTATTGCAGATGGAGCGGGCATTCCAGAGTGCTCCAGAGAGAGGGAGCAGTGGGGTGGGTGTCAATAGCACGGGTTTTACGTTGGAAAGATTGCGGTAGTTCTTATTAGATAGGGAGCGGTAGGAAGGAGTACTAATGGTGGGTATGAGCTGTGGAGGTCCAGGATTGGGACATATGTCACCAGCAGTGAGGAGGAGCAGAGAAAGGGAGAGCAGGTGGGAGGAGAGAAGAGGGCAGCTTGTTTTGTGCTTTATTAGGACAGGTTGGGCAGATCCTTCGGAGGGCGCAACATCTTGGAAAATGGACATGACCTTATAACCCTTTAACAAGCTTTCTGATCTGTAAGATATGACTGTTCTCTGTATCGTTTCTTCTGTCCTAGTAAAAACATAGCAGATCCTGATGATTCCAGCCGAGGCATGGGAACGGAGCAGATTATTAATTACAGAGAACAGATGCAGCAGAGCTGGATCTGAAATGGTCCTTTTGATCTTAACAACTCAATTAGATGACTCATTATTTGCATCATTTTTGTTTCTACACTTGCGCCTAATTCATCAAAATGGTGCAAAATGTTTTGTGAATTTGGTGAAAGGTTTTCTTCCTTTGCCCAAAAGGAAGCAGAATTAGCGCTAATTCCCACGGCCGTTGATTGGGTGGAGTTTGTCATCTTTATTACAATCTTTCCTCAGCTGGGTCATATAATAATAAAAAAATGGACCCTACACAGTCATGTTAATTAGCAAGAAGGGGAGTAAATTAGTAAGGAGGAGGTTCATATCTTCAGGCCTGACAAATCTGACACTAAGGGCTCATACACACTGGAGACAAAAACGGACGATTGCAAGCCGATAAAAAAAATCGGATTGCACTCGGACCAAAGTTATTCAATAGGTGACTTCTCACTTGCGATTTTTTTTCTCAGCTGAAATCGGTCTGAGAAAAAAAATCGCAGCATGCTGCGATTTGCAGCGATTTTGGCATGATAATCGCTAATGCAAGTCAATGGATGCGATAAAAAACCATGCGAGTGCTGTCCGATTTATACGCACCAGTGTCCTTTGAAAAGCCGGCAATTTATCCCCGGCTACTGTAAAATCACACTGACAGCTCACAAAACACTAGATACATACACATATAATACATACAGTGCCTACAAGTAGTATTCAACCCCCTGCAGATTTAGCTGGTTTGATAAGATGCAAATAAGTTAGAGCCTTCAAACTGCAAACGAGAGTAGGATTTATTAACAGAAGCATAAATCTTACAAAACAAAAAGTTATGTTGCTCAGTTGAATTTTAATAAATTTTAAACATAAAAGTGGGGGTCAATTATTATACAACCCCTATGTTTAATATTTCGTGGAATAACCCTTGTTTGCAATTACAGCTAATAATCGTCTTTTATAAGACCTGATCAGGCCGGCACAGGTCTGTGGAGTTATCTTGGCCCACTCCTCCATGCAGATCTTCTCCAAGTTATCTAGGTTCTTTGGGTGTCTCATGTGGACTTTAATCTTGAGCTCCTTCCACAAGTTTTCAATTGGGTTAAGGTCAGGAGACTGACTAGGCCACTCCAACACCTTGACTTTTTCCCTCTTGAATCAGGCCTTGGTTTTCTTGGCTGTGTGCTTTGGGTAGTTGTCTTGTTGGAAGATGAAATTACGACCCATCTTAAGATCCTTGATGGAGGAGCGGAGGTTCTTGGCCAAAATCTCCAGGTAGGCCGTGCTATCCATCCTCCCATGGATGCGGACCAGATGGCCAGGCCCCTTGGCTGAGAAACAGCCCCACAGCATGATGCTGCCACCACCATGCTTGACTGTAGGGATGGTATTCTTGGGGTCGTATGCAGTGCCATCCAGTCTCCAAACGTCACGTGTGTGGTTGGCACCAAAGATCTCGATCTTGGTCTCATCAGACCATAGAACCTTGAACCAGTCTGTCTCAGAGTCCTCCAAGTGATCATGAGCAAACTGTAGACGAGCCTTGACATGACGCTTTGAAAGTAAAGGTACCTTACGAGCTCGTCTGGAACGGAGACCATTGCGGTGGAGTACGTTACTTATGGTATTGACTGAAACCAATGTCCCCACTGCCATGAGATCTTCCCGGAGCTCCTTCCTTGTTGTCCTTGGGTTAGCCTTGACTCTTCGGACAAGCCTGGCCTCGGCACGGGAGGAAACTTTCAAAGGTTGTCCAGGCCGTGGAAGGCTAACAGTAGTTCCATAAGCCTTCCACTTACGGATGATGCTCCCAACAGTGGAGACAGGTAGGGCCAACTCCTTGGAAAGGGTTTTGTACCCCTTGCCAGCCTTGTGACCCTCCACGATCTTGTCTCTGATGGCCTTGGAATGCTCCTTTGTCTTTCCCATGTTGACCATGTATGAGTGCTGTTCACAAGTTTGGGGAGGGTCTTAAATAGTCAGAAAAGGCTGGCAAAAGAGATCATTAATCCACACATGTGAAGCTCATTATTCTTGGTGCCTGAACTACTTCTTAATACTTTAGGGGGACCAAACAGAATTCTTGTGGTTTGAGGGGTTGAATAATAAATGACACTCTGAATTAACTTTTAACGTTTTTAAAAAAAAAAAAAAAAATTAAAACAAAAATTTTTGCTGCAGTGCATTTCCCACTTCCAGGCTGATCTACAGTACAAATGTCACAATGCCAAGTTAATTCCACATGTGTCAACCAGCTAAATCTGCAGGGGGTTGAATACTACTTGTAGGCACTGTATATATATGCATGTCATTGTGACACATATATATATATACAGGTATATATATATTTATAGTTCATGCAGTTCTACATAGTATAATAGCCGTTAATTCAATTGCCGGCTTTTGTGAAATTGCAGAACCACCCGACATGAAATGACACATGGTTTACATACAGTTAACCATGTCATTTCATGTAGTTTGATATATGGTTTTCACTAACAATTACATGAGTGTATGTGTGCAAAATTTCAGACATGTAGGGGTTAGTTAAAGGTGTAAATTCGTTGAAAAAATGTGTGGGCTCCCCCTGTATTTTCTAAACCAGACAGACAACGGAAGTAAGTGGGGGCAGATAATAATAGCCCAGGGAGGGTGCATTTATTTAGTGCCCCCCCTGGCTACTAACATCTGCCCCCAGCCACCCCAGAAAAGGCAAATCTATAATTAGATTAGCCCTTTCTGGCACTTTGCCCGTCTATTCCCATTGCCCTATAGCTGTGGCGAATGGGTTAATAATGGGTTAAAGCCACCTTGATATTGAAAGGTGACTTTAAGCCAGGTTAATAATTGAGAGTTGTCAATTTGACAACTCTCAATTATTAATCCTATTGTATGAAAGGAAAAAAAACACACACACATTAATTATTAATCCTTTTAATGAAATAAAGACACAGTTTTTGACCATCTTTTATTGTACACCGGACAGGTGTCAATTTTTCAATTATGGTTTTCTTTGTATGTTCCAATCCTGGTTATAATGAAAAATCACTGATGTGTGAATGAGCGCTAAGGGCTTGTATTTTTGATCCAAGTGCTGTCCATAGAAAAAACAGATTGCACTCGGACCAATGTTACCCAATAACACAGGGCATAGGAGCATTTTTTTTTCTACGAATCTGCGTGTGAAAAACACGATTTTCATTCGACTCGCCCATTCAAGTCTGTAAAAAAAAATCAGAAGTCCTATGGAGCTGCAGTCCAGCCTCCGATTTTCCCGACACATTACAGTTCTTAAACACCAATATCCCAGTGTGAAATCAAACCGGGATCTATTAAAGCATATGAATAAATATTCCAAAAAAAAGGTTTATTTGAATATAACAATTCAACTTTATTTCTATATAAAAATTATTGCAAAGACATATAAACACCAAAAAGGATGCAAGATTTGAACATGGGGACATTTCGGACTTCTATTGTATGCACAAAAAATTCGCCTTGCACATATTCATTCACTAATAGCTCAAATTCTATATATCACAGCTATTTTTTCATTGCTCCCATGGATTAGGGTCACTGCTAAATACCGCTTTAGTAATATGAAGCGATGTGGGCCTGAACCAATTTCCTAACACAATACCTATGTCTCACCACTTAAATACATAATATGGTGAGACCATGTTCCCATATGTGTAAAATGGCAAATGGTACCGTTACATCTCATACATATTTAATTTGGGGATATACCTGACCCTGTCCCATATTTAGCTAGAAAGGTCTGCACGCTGCATACCGCAACACAAATAGAGCCATAAGAAGTGATGAGTATAATACCTGAATTCTGGCGGTTGAAAAATAAGTGCTGAGATGTGTAGCCCTGGTACACAATACCAGGAGGATGAGTGGAGAGGTAACAGTTAAGGTCTCTTCATGACATCATGTACACTTCTGACACACCCAGCAGGGGTGTGGAAAGGAGTGATTTCTAGTCAGTCAGTTTCCTGTCCTTGGACAGAGTAGACGTGTCCAGTTTAAGTCTATCATCAGTTCAGAAAGTGGAGTCTGGTGTAGGTGTCTGTATGCACCTTAGTCTAGTCAGAGCTGTGCCCCACTGGAAGAAAGACTGAACTATCTATTAAGAGACAAGCAAGGCGAAGGACAAAGTGGAAGGAAGATAATTGGAAAAGTGCTTTTGACTTGGAAAAGTCCTGCACGTTGCCACCGGTTACTGGGGACCGAAGGATCACTATTGTACAGCATAGTGAAGAGAAAACCAGGAATCTACCGGACCCTAGGTCGCGGCAGACAAGCCCCTTATAGTCAGAACGTAGCTGGAGTCAGGGGGTGTGAAGACTTTGAGTTAGTGCACGACAAGAAAAGGATTCAGCTCCCTCGCAGGAAGGCTTCTAACACAAATTTGACTGGGCAGAACAGCTAAAGATTAGCTGGAATCATAGAGAGGACTACGCTTCAGGCTGGTCGTACTCAGCTTCATTGGAAAGTAAAGGAGGCCCCTAACTTGCTTAGCTGTTGCCTCAAAGCTCATCCTCCATCAACCCCATCAGCCTCCCTGGGACCTGCCTTATCATCTTGCAAGTAAAGGTATGGAAAGACGTTGACTGTGTGAGACTGAGTTATTATTGCATGCCTGCACAATCCCTACCTAACTACCGACCTGAGGGAAGAGTCCCACCTGTAGGGGACCCGACATCTAGCTGCCTCACCATCCCCTCAGAGATCTACAGCAGCGCTGGTACTAATTACCAGAATACTACAGGTGGCGTCACGAACTGTACATAAATCAATCCCCTGTAAATATATCCCCAGCATACGCCAGACCGCCCGGGCCACAGACCGAGCCACAGCTACCTGTGACAGCACCCCCATAGACTTCTACGGGCTCGGCTCTGAGTACCCCATTGCCCTGGTAATCCACAATTGTGGTGGCGGGTCGACACAAAAATTTGGCGTCACGAACAGGATACGAAACTTGCAGCATTGCGAGCCCTGTGTGCCTGTGGAGTGTTTTTGTGAAAAAGGACTGTTTGCACTTTTGGCGCCAAAATCGCCATTTTTGTCGCCATATTCGCGCCCTCAGGCGCTGGAGAAGAAGGAGGGCGTACCTGAAAGAGCGCGCAAAGTCTTGGACACGCCCCCGGCTCTGACTCAGCAGCAGGTCCTGCAACAGGAAGTGAACGCTCTGACATCAGAGCGCCTGCGACGAAGGTCCTGTTCTCACTGCGGTGCCTGTGAAGTAGCAGCGTCTGAAACCGGTAGGCTCCGTTTAACCAAGGGGGCGCTAAGATGTCACAACAACCGGCTGACAGTGCGGCCCCAGCCGGAGGCCCCAATCCCGCACCGTCTGGTATTGTAGCGCCAGATGGGGCCGCAGGCCCTGCACCCAGTCCGGTAGTCCCGATCATGCCACTAACGCTCCCATATATGCCTGGGGCGAAATGGCTTCCCCAATACAGCGGTGAGCCAGGCACATTAGCAGGCTTCAAGCGGAAGTTATGCAGCATCCTAGAAATGTACTCCATGCCTGAGAGACAAAAAGCTGCTGTGCTAATAGGGCAGCTAACTGGCGCTGCTGAGAGGGAAGTGGAGACTTGGGATACCGTTGATCAGGAGTCGGTGCCTGCGATCTTCCTGAAGCTTCATGCCATATTTGAAGACCGCACAGAAACGGATCTCCGGATGGCCTTCTATCACTGTTCACAACAGCCAGGTGACAGCATCCGGACTATGCTTGCCGACTACAGGGAGCCCTGAGAGCCCTCAAGCAAATTAACCATTTAAATGCTATCGACGAGAATAGAATGCTGAAAGAACAATTTATACAGGGATTGAGATCCCCAGAGGAACGCAGAACTGTAAATTGGTGGTCCTTAGATCATCCGGATGCTACCTTTGATGCCCTAAAGGACATGGCAATAAAAGGGCTGCGGCCCCTGGGCAAACCCGAGGTGGCCACCCAACATCATCAGGGTGAAGTCACTCTGGAACCGGCAGTAACCCCCTGTTCCCCGCTAGTGGCAGAAACCAAAACGCAGGTGACACCTCCTAGTGAATTGGACTGTCTGCGCTCAGAGGTGCGCCAGCTGACTAAAAATCTGGCCGCTGTGATGAGTGCCCTACAGCTGCGGAAAGAAGAGGAAGGGAAGATCTTGTTAGCTGACTGCCCAGAGGACGTTCCGTGGATGCACCGGAGAAGAAAGAAGACGTCGCCCCCCCGGAGGAGGACAACGCCACCCCCAGGAGCAACCTCTGATCAACACCCTTCTCGTCGAGAGATCATCTGTTATCGCTGCAACCGGAAAGGTCATCTGTCTACGCAGTGTCCTTTAAACGGGCAGAACCTGGGTCCAAGGGCCAACACCCAGGAGAATACCCGTCAGGCCCCCTAGACTGGAACCGCAGGTATGTGGGCGGGCGACCCTACCTGTCTATTATCCTAGATGGTATTGCTGTTCCAGCCTTGTTAGACACTGGGTCCCAGGTGACCCTAATACCTGATGCTCTATATACCAAGTACTGGTCAATGGACAGTCTTAAACCTCCGAGCCTTGACTTTACTGTGTATGCTTCGAATGGTCTTCCTGTAGAAGTACTCGGAACAAAATGTGTAGATGTAAAGGTGGGCAGAGAGGAGTTGAAAGACCAAGGGCTTCTGGTAGTAAAGACTGTAAATGAGGAGAACGGTCTAAATATAATTTTGGGTACTAACATTATCGGTAATTGTTTGGGAGAAGTTGTGTTCTTGCTCCAACAGCTCGCTGAGATTGCCCGACCAAGGCAGAGAGGAGTAATCCAAAGAGAGATCCGGGCCCTGGTGTGTCAGCAGCAAGCGAAGCTTACCGACGGCGAAATTGGTAATGTACGGGTCACTGACTCGGATCCTATTGTGATACCCCCAATGAGTGAAATGATCATTTGGTGCAGGGCAGCCATAGGTCTGAGAGGACAGAATTACCAAGCTGTAGTAGAACCCCACCATTCAGAACATAGACCTACACTTATGACTGCTAGAGGAGTAGTAGAAGTGGTGAATGGAAGAGTACCTGTACGGCTTCTCAATTGGGGAGATGATGAGGTAAATTTACCCCGTTATGCAACCATTGCTAAACTACATGCTGTTGATAATAATTCTATTCTCCCGGCTGAGTCCTTAGACTCCTGTCAAATAGAGGAGGACAATGACCCAGCAACCCAGGTGGCGGAATGGTGTCAGCAACTCCATGTTGGGACGGACACCACTCCCGCTCACCAGAAGCAAGGGGTATTACGGGTGGTGCAAGAGTACGCCCAAGTGTTTAGCAAAAATCCACTTGATTTTGGGATCATTAAGGGAGTACGACATCATATCCCTACTGGCAGTCATCCTCCCATCAAAGAGCGGTATAGGCCCATACCTCCAGCTCACTATCAGAAAGCTAAAGAAATGTTAAATGATATGAAGAAAGCTGGGGTGATAAGGGATAGTTGTAGTCCCTGGCAGCCCCTCTAGTTCTGGTTAAAAAGAAAGATGGTAGTATGAGAATGTGTGTGGATTACAGGCAGGTGAACCGCATAACACACAAGGATGCATACCCGTTACCACGTATAGAGGAATCATTAGCTGCTCTGAAAACGGCTAACTACTTTTCTACCCTTGATCTGACTAGTGGTTACTGGCAAGTGGCTGTGGCTGAGGAGGATCGTGAGAAAACGGCTTTCACCACCCCAATGGGGCTCTGTGAGTTCGACAGAATGCCGTTTGGACTCAGTAGTGCCCCAGGAACATTTCAGAGAGTGATGGAAAACTGTCTGGGACATCTCAATTTTGAAACCGTGCTGCTATACCTAGACGACGTTATCGTGTATTCCAAGACATATGAGGACCATCTGAAGCACCTGGCAGAAGTGTTTGAGTCCCTGTCCAGGTACGGGATGAAGTTGAAACCCTCAAAATGCCATCTACTCAAGCAGAAGGTACAATACTTGGGGCACATCGTCAGTTCGGAAGGAGTAGCGCCGGACCCAGAGAAAGTCACTGCCATCCAGAAGTGGCCGGAGCCGAAGAACCTTAAGGAAGTGCGACAGTTCCTGGGACTAACGGGTTACTACAGGAGATTCGTGAAAGATTACACGAAGAAGGCAGCTCCTTTACAGGACCTCCTGGTAGGACAATCCTTAAAGAGCAGAAACCCTCCCTTTAATTGGGGTAAAGAACAGGCTGAAGCATTCCAAAAGATGAAAGAGATCCTTACAGGTGATGAGATCTTAACCTATCCTGATTACAGCCAACCGTTCCTGTTGTACACCGACGCCAGTAATGAAGGGTTGGGAGCCGTTCTCAGTCAGAAGCAGAATGGACAAGAAAAAGTCATCGCATATGCTAGCAGAAAACTCAGGCCAACTGAAAGGAATCCGGAAAATTATAGCAGCTTCAAGCTAGAGTTTCTGGCGCTGGTCTGGGCCATTACTGAAAGATTTAAGCACTATCTGGCCTCCAATAAGTTCACGGCGTACACAGACAACAACCCGTTAACGCACCTGGAAACCGCCAAGCTGGGTGCCATGGAGCAGCGATGGATGGCTCGGTTGTCCAATTACCAGTTTACTATCAAGTACCGGGCAGGTCGAAAGAATGCTAATGCTGATGCGTTGTCCCGAATGCCGCATGACTCTGATACGGAAGAAGAATCGGACGACCTGGAAGAAATTGAGCTACCCGCGTTCCATCGAAATGGGGTAGTCCACGAGCATCGAGTCCACAGAAAGCAGAATGGTGCAACATTAAATCCTTTACCCCATCATAGTTGGAAAGAGACTCAGGACAGTGATCCAGTGGTCAGCCGCATCAAGGAGTTGTTAAGACAGGAAGGCTCCTCTCTGGAAAAGGATGCACCTATGTCAGCCAAGCTCCTGTGGAACGAGAAAAGCAGGTTGTTCCTATACCGTGAGAAGTTGTGCAGAAGATACGTCAACCCCAGAACCCATGAAATGGTCTGGCAAATCGTGGTCCCCAAGGCAGACGTCCCAATGGTGTTGGAAGCGTACCACGATCAAGCAGGACACTTTGGCTGGAGGAAGCTGGAGACCCTGTTGAGATGCCGGTTCTACTGGGTAGGGATGCGCAGCTCCGTCGAGAGGTGGTGTCGGAACTGTGGACCCTGTGGTCTCAGAAGAAAGGACTACGGAAGTCAGAAGGCCCCCCTGCAACCTATCCGGACGACTCGTCCCCTGGAGATTGTGGCCCTGGACCACGTCAAACTGTCGCCGAGTAGATCTGGATACTCATACGCCTTGACCATGGTGGACCATTACTCCAGATTTCTGGTAGTCGTTCCAGTGAAAGACCAGACCGCAGTGACGGCCGCGAAGACCTTTCAAGCAAGCTTCTGCAGACCGCATGGGTATCCCGAGCAAGTCTTAACCGATCAGGGACCTGCTTTTGAAGCCGATTTATTCAAGGAATTCTGTCACATGTACGGGTGCAAGAAAATAAGAACAACCCCATATCACCCTCAAACCAACGGTCTTTGTGAAAAGATGAACCATATTGTCCTTGACTTGTTGAGATCCATACCGTTGGAAGACAGGAATCGATGGCCGGATTTACTGCCTGATTTGGTTGATTTGTATAATCATATACCTGTAAGCTCAACTAACTGCACTCCAGCCTATCTTATGAGAGCAAGGCCTGGAAAACTACCAATGGATCTAGAACTTGGAGTGGTAGAACCGGAGGCAGACGACGCTGTTGAGAACTGGGACGTCAATCGGCAAGAGCAATACAGAAGAGTACAAATCTGTGTGGAGGAAAGTCTCAATAAGGCACGGGAGAAACAGGAAGATGTTTACAACCGAAATGCTCCTGCCAAGCCTTTGATGCCTGGAGAGGTAGTCTTAAAAAGAAAGAGGAAGATGCACAAATTGGATAATCAGTGGGAGCAAGAACCCTACGTCATACAAGATTCTAAATATGACAACAGAAAAGTTTGTGTCGTCAGTAAGGACGGAGGAAGAACAACAATCACTGTGTCCAGAGATCATTTGAAGTTGTGTCCAGAACACTTAAAGAGTTGTGAAAAGAACCCTGTCCTCAATCAAAGAGAAAGAAAGGAAGAGGTCCTACACACCGATCTGGGAGATTTTCCTGCGGATTGGCCTAGACTGGGAGATGCTGTGATAATTCCAGTGTTGCAGTTTTATCAGCCACAAGAGGAAGTTCTACCTCCAGTTGTGCCTGTGGTGCCAGTTGAGCCCGCTCAGGAGTTACCCATTCCAGCAACACCTCAACCTGTGGAACCTCAAGATGGATCATCTGAAGCAGCGCCCCATACTATGGGATCCCCTGGTGAAGCTGACTCACACCGCCCAGCCATCAGTACGCTTGCCAGATCCATAGAAAGATTAAGGCAGTTCTATAGTTTGCCGTTACGCAGTGCAGACAGATCGCAACTTGTTATACCTGAAACTACACCACGTAGATCAGAGAGAATCACAAAAGGGAAATTACCCATTAGATATCAGCAGTAGTTATAACGAATTGATGTAAATATATTGTGAAAAGTCTATATATATATGTGTTTTTCCCTATTATGTCTTCGTTTAACAATGGACTCAGAGGCTGAGGACTGAGCCAGCCCAAAAACTGTATCCTGTAAATAGTTGCACTTTGTGCCTTTTTAATGGTTTCACATGAAACCTTGACTCACCTCTGAACCAAAAACCCGTGTGGTGTGGCACTGAGTGAGGTCTGCATTTGGATGTCCTGCAGCCCACCCAGGACCCACGTTGAAGGTTTGGTGCGGGTCCTTCACAAGTATCTTGTATATATATTTATTAAATGCTATTTGATACTTTTGTATTTCTATATGTAAAATGTTATTGTTCGTAACGTTCAAGGTGTTCTCACCTCCCGGATGGGAAGAAGTTAATGTTTGTTGTTATGCATAAAAAAAAAAATTTTCTGTCTTCTTTATATTTTACAGCCCGGGAGTGCTGTCATTTACCATGGGGGAATGTGTAGCCCTGGTACACAATACCAGGAGGATGAGTGGAGAGGTAACAGTTAAGGTCTCTTCATGACATCATGTACACTTCTGACACACCCAGCAGGGGTGTGGAAAGGAGTGATTTCTAGTCAGTCAGTTTCCTGTCCTTGGACAGAGTAGACGTGTCCAGTTTAAGTCTATCATCAGTTCAGAAAGTGGAGTCTGGTGTAGGTGTCTGTATACACCTTAGTCTAGTCAGAGCTGTGCCCCACTGGAAGAAAGACTGAACTATCTATTAAGAGACAAGCAAGGCGAAGGACAAAGTGGAAGGAAGATAATTGGAAAAGTGCTTTTGACTTGGAAAAGTCCTGCACGTTGCCACCGGTTACTGGGGACCGAAGGATCACTATTGTACAGCATAGTGAAGAGAAAACCAGGAATCTACCGGACCCTAGGTCGCGGCAGACAAGCCCCTTATAGTCAGAACGTAGCTGGAGTCAGGGGGTGTGAAGACTTTGAGTTAGTGCACGACAAGAAAAGGATTCAGCTCCCTCGCAGGAAGGCTTCTAACACAAATTTGACTGGGCAGAACAGCTAAAGATTAGCTGGAATCATAGAGAGGACTACGCTTCAGGCTGGTCGTACTCAGCTTCATTGGAAAGTAAAGGAGGCCCCTAACTTGCTTAGCTGTTGCCTCAAAGCTCATCCTCCATCAACCCCATCAGCCTCCCTGGGACCTGCCTTATCATCTTGCAAGTAAAGGTATGGAAAGACGTTGACTGTGTGAGACTGAGTTATTATTGCATGCCTGCACAATCCCTACCTAACTACCGACCTGAGGGAAGAGTCCCACCTGTAGGGGACCCGACATCTAGCTGCCTCACCATCCCCTCAGAGATCTACAGCAGCGCTGGTACTAATTACCAGAATACTACAGGTGGCGTCACGAACTGTACATAAATCAATCCCCTGTAAATATATCCCCAGCATACGCCAGACCGCCCGGGCCACAGACCGAGCCACAGCTACCTGTGACAGCACCCCCATAGACTTCTACGGGCTCGGCTCTGAGTACCCCATTGCCCTGGTAATCCACAATTGTGGTGGCGGGTCGACACAGAGAGTCCCGTCCCCTCTGCCCCGACGCGCACGTTTCGCCCAGCTTCTTCTGTAACATAGGAAACTGTAAGTGGTCTTGTAAATTATTAATAGCTGCTGCTGTAAAAAACCGGATGGTGCACGGATGACAAGTGAGAAAAAAAATCCAAATTTCAGGGAGAAATTCTGAACAATTTTTCATACTTTTATGAGAACCTACCCTAAGACCAAGTTCACACAAGTGTATCTTTGATCATAGAACTTTTTAGGGTTTTGACAATGCTGTATGGACACTGGTAGTGTCATTTACTTATTATGCAGCTATGAATTCTGCTATCCTCTATGAACAGCCTACATTTAACGCCGGTATTCATGAAGCCTATAAATATACAAACACTCCAGGAGGCTACTGGAGATTTTTGGAAATCTACCTGAGTATTTCTTTCATTACCACCATCCATAATCTAAATCCCCCAAATTTTTTTTATTGGAGTGTGAGCCACCCTAGCTGTAGTAACCATCTGGTAGTAAGTTACCCGTGTCAGAAGTGTGATTGTGCAAAGATGTAATGACTTTTGTAAAAGTCTGATTTCATGAATCTGTTTTACCCACACTTTCAAAATACGGCTGAAAAAAAAAAAAGACGAAATGAACACAAAAATAAATATTTGGCGCAAATTATTGATGAATAGTAAAAAAATGGCGCAAATGAGACCAGAAAAATTGGCGCAAATTATTGACAAATAGTAAAAAAGCAATGGTGCAAATTAGACCAGAAAAATTGGCGCAAATTATTGACAAATAGTAAAAAAGCAAAGGTGCAAATTAGACCAGAAAAATTGGCGCAAATTATTGACGAATAGTGAAAAAAAAGGTGCAAATTAGACCAGAAAAATTGGTGCAAATTATTGACGAATAGTAAAAAAAATGGTACAAATTAGACCAGAAAAATTGGCGCAAATTATTGACGAATAGTAAAAAAAATGGTGCAAATTAGACCAGAAAAATTGGCGCAAATTATTGACATATAGTAAAAAATGGTGCAAATTAGACCAGAAAAATTGGCGCAAATTATTGCCGAATAGTAAAAACATGCGCAAATTAGACCAGAAAAATTGGCGCAAATTATTGACGAATAGTAAAAACATGCGCAAATTAGACCAGAAAAATTGGCGCAAATTATTGACATATAGTAAAAAATGGTGCAAATTAGACCAGAAAAATTGGCGCAAATTATTGACATATAGTAAAAAATGGTGCAAATTAGACCAGAAAAATTGGCGCAAATTATTGACGAATAGTAAAAACATGCGCAAATTAGACCAGAAAAATTGGCGCAAATTATTGACGAATAGTAAAAAAAAATCACGCAAGAAAAATGTATTGGCCCAATTGTGTTATGATAATGTGGAAGGTTTGCATCCAGTCCTGTGAATCTAGTATCAGGGTAGTGTGGATTTTGCATCAGATGTTAGACTGTAGCCCTAATATATTCTCCGCTGGCCTGTTAGCTAGTGACAGTGGCAGAAGTCACACTATTACAGCTGGACAGGTAAATCAGGGCCGGCAGGTGTATCGCGGCGGTGCCAAGCTTGCGCAGTTTTTGACCTTCCTTACCTTTTTGCATATAATAAGGACCCTAAGAACCCCCCAGCTTTGTGATGTGTATGCTGCATAGCAGCACATCCCCGTCTCGCACATTTTCTGCTGGAATTACACGTGTTCTAGATCTGGAGCGAGGAGCGCTGACTGAGACGCTGCGCCTTAGGAGACTCCGCTCGCCCCATGAATAAATTGGGTTGAACGCTCCTGTTAGGCTGGTTTCACACATCCGTTTTTCCCCTTGTGGCGCCCCCGGCATTTTCCCGCAGCGCCGCATCTGAAAATCTGATGCGGCGCATGCGGCTTTTTTCGCATTGACATGCATTAGCGCCGCATGGCGCCGCATGTCAATGCGTTGCATGCGGTTTTGTCCGGATGCGGCGCAAATGTACATTGCGGCGGCCGGACAAAACGCTGCATGCAACGTTTTTTTTTTTTTGCCGGATGGTTTCTTATCTCTCCAAGCATCAGAAACCATCCGGCAAAAAACCGCATTTTGGGCGCCGGAAGTGTGAAAGCTTTTCACATGCGGCGCTGCGGTAAAATGCCGGGGGCGCCGTTTAGGCGCCCGCCGGATGTGTGAAAGAGGCCTAAGAGGTTAAACAAACTCCCTCATAATCCGTCCTGTTGGGAAATAGCAGGGGATAATGGCATTGCCTTTATTTCATGTGTTGTGGACTGCGGCGATAATCTATTTATACTGGGCTGTGCTGCCATCTAGTGGAGGTATTGGGTAGTTTATGATGTCAAATAGTTCCCTAGTTACAATCACTCATCCGCGTCTGTTTTCACGTCCATCTAGAACAGATCACTCGTTTTCTTATGTCGCCTCCGTTTTACATTCGATTTTTTTTATTTATTTATTTTTTTACATCGGTTTTTAAAAACTGAAGATGTTAATGTTTCTGAGCTTTTATTTATCTGTTGACTCTCGGAACAAATCCGTGAAAAACGGATGGAAAACTGAAGCACAAATGTCTTCCATGTTTCATCTGAGTTTAATGGATCTCCATAGAATATAAAGGGAATCAGTAGGATCAACCCTCCTAAGCCGTCTACATGGACATGAAGGTCATAGGAAGCTGGATAAAATGATACCTTGATGTCTGCGATCCGACGTTTTATTCCAGAGAAATCCACATTTTTCCAAATATGTAAATGGACTGTTAAGATCTATGGGCTGGACAGGAGTTCACTGAATTATGGGGCGGGCACGGCCATTAGACCACATTTACGGACAAGCACCGAGCTGCCTCGGTCAATGGATCTAAAAATGAGCAAACCAAAATCGTCTCCAACAAATGTCACTGTGGAATGTTCTTGTACAGACGTGCAGACATTGGAGGTGGCAGATAGTCGCCAGACAGAGGAGCTCAGGGGAACATCATGGGTATTGTATTTTTCTCATATTTGAAAAAACATGAATTTGTGATACTTTGTCAGGAGAGGTTTATGCTACACGTAGCCACCCGGTGGCGGTTATGTAGAACTGCAGCCTGTGGAGGGCTTTCCACAATGGTGCGATGCTGTACTGAATTGGTACCATGAGAGTCTTGGGGCCTGTGCACACGGCGTCTTTTATCCGCGCTGTTTTTTCCTGTAGCATCTTCTATGATGTCTCTTGAGACGCCGTAGTGAATGGAACGGTCAGTTCTTTTAGCCGCTTCATTTCTTTCGAAGCCTAAAGCCGTTACAGGAAGTGAAGAAAGACGGAACGTGTGCGTAGCAAGTCGTTATTACCTTCCTGTGTGTATGTGAATGCTGTTTAGCGGTCCGTTAATGCTTTTTCAGACGGGTTCTAGGCTTAAAGGGGTTGTCCGGTCCAAATCGATAAGTCTGCAGTCATTCTCTGTGACTGCAGACTTATGAATCCCCCTAGTGCACACACTGTGCTCTGCGAGGATCCGCCAGTTTCTGAGTCTGGACCGGAGGGTATGTATGGTGTATGTGTTATACATAGTCCCTGGCAGAAAAGCCTGCTGTGTGCGGCCTCGCTCCAAACACAAATGTATGGTAGCGAGGTGGGGGGTATGTATAAGTCGTATGACTCTGTGGTCCTGACTCAAAAAAAATGGTGAATCCCCACAGTACAAAGTGACTGCAGACTTATAGATTTGGACCGGACAACCCCTTTAAGGGTAGGTGTGTAAGGGTGGGACAGGACTATAGTCGTGTCCTGAATTACTTCAACATCTATGTCCAGTCCTTCCCCTACAGAAAACTATTCTTTTCAGCATACCTGCATCGCCAGATTCAGCTTCCCCAGGGGCACTTCCCAGGTAACGACGGTCCCTCTTCCAGGCAACCCCCAGTAATGGAGACACAGTCCAGGATAACTAGAACATTCTCTTTACTTAACACTTCACACGCTACATCCACAGTTGGCACTTGTTTCCTTATCTTTCCCTGCTTTTCTGTCACTTCTGTGCAGTACACGCCCAGACCGGACTGTACTAGACTGCTCCCCAGCACCTTCCTGGCCTGACCTCGCCATGATGACATTTCCTTCTGCCTGTTTCGCCCCAGACTCAAAATCATCAGTCACCAGGTTTGGTTGCCTCTGGTAAAGCATCCGGCCCGTCTATACTGATCTCGTCGAAGCTCCACCTTCCTTCCTTCATTTCCTCAGTCCTACCGACTCCTGCCCTAAAGGCATCCGCCCAAGCTATGAGTCACCACATCTTCCTACTCTGTACTGACCCACTGATATGATGCACAGTTGCCGTGAATAACGTTGGCTGCAGCACTTTAACGTTATGGGGCTGCTGAGCTGTCCGGGCCTATAGCCCATGTGGACATTTGGGCACTCTGGCCCTGTCTGAGCCAACTTCCTAGAAACTGGTCTCTTAGTACCTGGCAGCCCCTCCTACACTTAACCCTCTATAGACATCCTATGAACTATACCTAACAGTGCACACTAGTATGCCCCCATCTAGTGGCCCATAAAGGAACTACATCTACCCTTATCTATAGAAACTATATACTAAAGTGCCCTCCTCTAATGTCCCCAAAAGGATGCACTAACTTTCCCTAGCTGTACAGATATGCAATATTATAATACAAGACAATATATACAGTTTTCTACATAATGGTAACACATTCAAGTGGCAATACCATAAGCAGTGAGCGGTAATACATAGTTATACATGTAGCAGTACCGCCGGCAGTTATCATAAAGCACATCTGTAAGCATAAAGCACTGGAAGACAATCAGAGGGAAGGGGAAGATAAAAGACATCATATTTCACCCCCTTACAGGTGCACATAAGTTCTTTTTCAGATGAATTTCATCTAGACCCCCTTTAAAAAAGAGTCAATCGGCACAACAGGACTTTTCAAACCAAGCACAAGAGCTTGGTGCCCACTCGGCATGTTCGAATAGTTCAGTGCACCTTTCCACTATGTATTTTCATTTTATTCAAACATCCGATTTTTCCATGTACGAGAAAAACGTGCCGAATTTCTCATCAGAGTCTGGTCTGAGTGCCTTCCAATTTTTTCGTTCATGGGGAAATTAAACTTTTAAAAAAATTGTCTCCACCATCTTCATTCTGACAGTCCACGAAAATCGGACTGCACTTGGATGTCATCCGATTTTTTTTTTTTTTTTCACTGACCCATTGACTTGCAGTGCCGATTTTTGATATGACCCTCGGATCAAAATTGGACACGTCCCCTCGATTTTCTGCGGACCTCTCAGCCGTGAGAAAATAACGGATAGCACTCGTATGTAAAGATCGGGCGTGGGAATGAGGCCTCAATCAAAAGAGAGGGGGCGGCGAGCGATGCCTAACAAGTGGGTCGGGGCTCTGAACTGCGTCATCAACTGCAAGTGTGAACATTGCAAAATTTCACATTTTTATTTTTAATACAAAACCTTGCCAAAAATTTTAAAAATTTAAGTTTACAATTTGCTGGGGTTTAAATACAAGCAAAAATAAAAATGTAAATTCCACAAATGTATTTTTATTCATTATTGGTAATTTTTTTTATTTATTTTTTATTTTTATTCAGTTTTTATTTATTTTATTTTTATTCATTATTGGCATTTTTTTTTGTTCCATAAATACATTTACATCTGTTTCTTTTTGTTTTCTTTTTTTCTTTTTTATTTGTGGGAATTTAAATTAATAAAAGCAACAACCGTTCGATATATTCTTTTTTTTATGCAGATCCCACAATAAATGAATCTGTCACTTTCCTTCCCGCCGAGACTCTCCTTACCCTTCTCCTCTCTTGACAAATGCATGTGGCTTTTTCAGAGCCGTGCCGTTACGACTCGCAGATAACCAATACGTCCTCCACCGAGCTGAAGACTCTGAATATTTATGGTTCACAATTACAGGCTTAGCAAATTCTTCTAATTTACCCACTGAGCACTTGAAATAATTTATTTGCGGATATCTACGGAGGTGAAATGTTGAATTATAAGACTCGTTTTTCTTTGAAATCGAATTCATGGATTAAAGGACAGTTTCCTTGGAGTAAATCGCCCGCGCCTCGTCCTTATGGTGCCATCATATTTATTTATTTTTTTCTCTTTGCCGTACCTTGAAGGAACGTTCATGTGAAAGAAATGAGATGTCATTAATTGCGGGTTGTTGCTTGGGGTAAATCTAAAGCTCATGGTGTTTACTTTTCCATGTCTGTAATATTCATTGCTTGTTTTTTGTGTTTTTTTTTTTGTTTGTTTGTTTTATTTGCAGCTTTTGGCGTTCCTCCAGGGTCTTTTTACCTTCTACCATGAGGGATATGAGCTGGCGAGAGAATTTACACCCTATAAGGAGCAGCTACAGTTCAATTTGCAAAACGTAAGCGGCAGCTCGGCTGATTGCTGAAGCCTCCTGAACAAATTGAGTTGTTTGTCATTTATCTGGGAGCGCAAAACTTCTCCTTAAAGGAGTTTTCCCATGAGAATAAAGAACATTTTAATTAATAGATCTTGGAATAAAAATAAGTTCCACAATTAGATTTGTTAAAAATAAAATGTTCCTGTGCTGAGATAATCTTATAAATGTGCCCCTGCTGTGTACTGTGTAATGGCCGTGTCTGACCGTACAGGAACATGGTCTGATCATACCACAGCTGCTGGGCAGAGGGGAGCAAAAGAGTATACAGACATTACAGCAGAGAAACACATGAGAGTATACTGACATTACAGCAGAGGAACAAGTGAGAGTATACAGACAGGACAGCCGGGGAATGCATGAGAGTATATAGACAGTACAGCAGAGGAACGCATGAGAGTATACACAAAGGACAGCTGGGAATGCGTGAGAGGATACAGACAGGAAAGCCAGGGAACACGTGAGAGTATACAGACTGGACAGCCGGGGAACACATGAGAGTATACAGACAGGACAGCCGGGGAACACATGAGAGTATACAGACAGGAAAGTCAGGGAACACGTGAGAGTATACAGACAGAACAGCCAGGGAACATGTGAGAGTATAGAGACAGGACAGCCGGAGAACATGTGAGAGGATACAGACAGGAAAGCCAGGGAACACGTGAGAGTATACAGACAGGACAGCCGGGGAACATGTGAGAGGATACAGACAGGAAAGCCAGGGAACACGTGAGAGTATACAGACAGAACAGCCAGGGAATATGTGAGAGTATAGAGACAGGACAGCCGGGGAACATGTGAGAGGATACAGACAGGAAAGCCAGGGAACACGTGAGAGTATACAGACAGGACAGCCGGGGAACATGTGAGAGGATACAGACAGGAAAGCCAGGGAACACGTGAGAGTATACAGACAGAACAGCCAGGGAACATGTGAGAGTATAGAGACAGGACAGTGGGGGAACACGTGAGAGTATACAGACTGGACAGCCGGGGAACATGTGAGAGTATAGAGACAGGACAGCCGGGGAACACGTGAGAGTATAGAGACAGGACAGCAGGGGAACACATGAGAGTATACAGACAGGACAGCAGGGGAATGCATGAGAGTATACAGACAGGAAAGCCAGGGAACACGTGAGAGTATACAGACTGGACAGCGGGGGAACACGTGAGAGTATAGAGACAGGACAGCAGGGGAACATGTGAGAGGATACAGACAGGAAAGCCAGGGAACACGTGAGAGTATACAGACAGAACAGCCAGGGAACATGTGAGAGTATAGAGACAGGACAGCCGGGGAACATGTGAGAGGATACAGACAGGAAAGCCAGGGAACACGTGAGAGTATACAGACAGGACAGCCGGGGAACACGTGAGAGTATACAGACAGGACAGCCGGGGAACATGTGAGAGGATACAGACAGGAAAGCCAGGGAACACGTGAGAGTATACAGACAGAACAGCCAGGGAACATGTGAGAGTATAGAGACAGGACAGTGGGGGAACACGTGAGAGTATACAGACTGGACAGCCGGGGAACATGTGAGAGTATAGAGACAGGACAGCCGGGGAACACGTGAGAGTATAGAGACAGGACAGCAGGGGAACACATGAGAGTATACAGACAGGACAGCAGGGGAATGCATGAGAGTATACAGACAGGAAAGCCAGGGAACACGTGAGAGTATACAGACTGGACAGCAGGGGAACACGTGAGAGTATAGAGACAGGACAGCAGGGGAACACATGAGAGTATAGAGACAGGACAACCGGGGAACATGTGAGAGTATAGAGACAGGACAGTCGGGGAACACGTGAGAGTATAGAGACAGGACAGCCAGGGAACATGTGAGAGTATAGAGACAGGACAGTCGGGAACACGTGAGAGTATAGAGACATGACAGTCGGGGGACACGTGAGAGTATACAGACTGGACAGCCGGGGAACATGTGAGAGTATAGAGACAGGACAGCAGGGGAACACGTGAGAGTATACAGATAGGACAGTGGGGGAACACGTGAGAGTATACAGACAGGACAGTGGGGGAACATGTGAGAGTATACAGACAGGACAGTGGGGAACATGTGAGAGTATACAGACAGGACAGCCAGTGAACACATGAGGGTATACAGACATGACAGCCAGTGAACACATGAGAGTATTCAGACAGGACAGCCAGGAAACGCATGAGAGTATACAGACAGGACAGCCGTGGATCGCAGCTGATTCTTTCTGAGAGGTAAAACAATTTTAAGAAGCATCAGCAAATGTTTTACCTCACAAAAAGAATCAGCTGCGTTCCCCAGCTGTCCTGTCTGTATTCTCTCTTTTGCGTCCTCCCCTGCTGAGGAGCTGTGATATGATCAGCTTGTGGGCTGGTTTTATACAAAGTGGGGCCCTAAATGCAAACAAATTGCACAGTCACACAGAAACATTTACATGCGCTGAGTTCAGGCTGTTAAACGAGTGTGATGGACAATGTCGAAGTTGTTTGGCTCTTGTTTCCTGGCCTCTTTAAACCGGCTGAGGAAGAATGATGGCGACAGAACGATCATTAGTAGGTCAATCTGTCCCCATTCAGTATCATGTTATTGGCTGTACATCTGCAGCTTACACCGGGCGGTGTGCTGTTGAGAACAATGTTTTTTTTCTTCCGGCAAAAACAAAAGGCAGCATTTTGCTCGTTCGTTGGGCGATTGCTGATGTTTACACCCATGGACTTTCGTCTGTGCTACCGGTATTTATAAATGCATTCCTATAATTTATCCAGGAAGTAAAGGGCACTTCAAAAAACAACAAAAACAGAAGTGCTACGTCCACAAAGTAAAATTTGATAATGTTTATTAGCACCAACAATAAATAACATACAAATAATAAAAAGTGGTGAATGTGTACAGAGAAACTACTGCCCTAAGGTAACCTGAAAAAAGCAAAAACAAGTCAGAACTGGCAAATCAACCTGTAGGCAGTAGAAACTAAGGGACCCCATAGTCCTCCATACAGTATCATACACCCCAAAGTCCTCCATACAGTATAATGCACTCCCCATAGCCCTCCATACAGTATAATGCACTCCCCATAGCCCTCCATACAGTATAATGCACTCCCCATAGCCCTCCATACAATATAATGCACTCCCCATAGTCCTCCATATTGTATAATCAGATCTACCATAGCACTTCAGCCTAATTTGCATATGATTTCTAACGCTGATTTCTCAGTAACCGAGGAATGGACTGGCCATGTAAAGATATAGCTGGACTTGTCTTTGAAAGATCTACATGCACATATAAAGTTTGGGGTGTGAAATCCTGCTGACAAATCCCCTTTAAATTATAGTGTATTTAAACGTGCTCACATAGCCTCAAAAAACACGTAAACCCTGCATTTCCTAAGATCAGTACAATAATAGATTTTTTGTGCCTAAAAAAAAAAATTGCACCCCCTTAATTTTTTACAATAATCAGCAGAAAAAGAGGAGAAAAAATAGCTAAAAACTGATATGGATGTAAAACTATTCACCCTTCAAGAATAGACATGGTACCTATTGTCCATGCCATCCATGGGTTATCCAAGACCAATGACAATTTCTCTTTTTAAATATCCCATTTTGGAAATGTTAATTAAAGGGATGTTCCCACGTGGGATATGTGTGGAATGCTGATAGGATATAAATTCAGGTCCTAGGGCAGGGACCCTCCTCTGTCTTGAGAATGGGGCTCTTGTTACGCTCGGTCAGTGGCTATAAACTCGCAGATGTGAGCAGAGCCTGACATGGATGATGACAGTAGATCATTTCTTTTTACAGACCCGGAATAACTTTGAGAGCACCCGGCAGGAGATGGACCGCTTAATGCAGAGGATGAAGTCTGCAGACCAGGACTATAGGCCACCCAGCCAGTGGACCATGGAGGGATATTTATACGTCCAGGAGAAGAGTACGTAGTCTTATGTTTCATTATTATTTTATGTCTCTTGTCTCTCACCGTTTGTGTATTCCGTGCCGGTTAGAATTGTGCTCTAATTCTGTTTGATATTGGAGGAAGTGTGCCGTCCCCCGAGGAGCCGACATGTGAACTTCCGGAATAATTATCATCCTTGTGAAATTGTAATGCGGAGCTCCTCTATGCCCCATAGTGTCCATCCTTTTTACCCTGCTACGTCGGTCTGGATTGCACCTTTTCTGGGATCCGACATTGGCAATTGTTAACAAGAACACTGTTTTTGGTATAGGAACCCTCCATGCACAGCGTTTGCACCAGGCTGTGTCCGATACTGAACCTGCCATAACCATTTGTCGGCAGACGCGTCCTCTGATTAAATCAATTGTTTTGGGTCCCACTCTTACCAATTGGTTTGGGAGCCGTTAGGATCTCTATGGTGGGGCAAACTGTACAAATGATAATATTTTGGCTGCCGCCAGCCACCGTTTAGAAGATCTTATGGGTTTACTCTATACAAGAGAAATCCGCTTCTTTCTCCTTCTGGACAGATCTTTCACTCTCAATTTATGGTAAAATCTTTATTCAATGAAGACAGATTTTCCCATTACTGAGATAGTGAGTGACAGTTGGTGCTTTGAATATTCTATGAGGAAGAGGAGGAGCTATAGACAAATAGACATTCTAACGAAACAACAGTTCCAATTCTCCATTGAGCTTTATGAGCACCAACTGTCCTCTCTTATCTCTGTAATCTGTATTCATTCATAAAGATTTTACCCATGAATAGAGAATTTTGAGAGTGAATGATAATCGAACACGAGAAAGAAGCAGATTTTTCTGATATATTGCAAAATTTCTTGTTTTCACGTGTACTATTGATTTATGGGAGAAAAAATTAAATGACTATTACCCATTAAATTTTATATGTCACTTATCTCATGTGCATGGGAATAAGAATAATATTAGTTAATACCTCCAATTACAAATGTAGTATAGTTCTTCTGATAATTCTGATAAGCTATGTCGCTTACCCCATGTGCAGGGCATTGCAGTAGCTTAGGTATCTATGTTTACAACAACCAACTAACTATTACTGTATGAGTGTCTGTAACCATGGATACTTAAGCTACTGCAATGCCCTGGACATGGGGTAAGCGACATTACTTATCAGAAGAACTATACTACATTTGTAATTGTAGGTATTTTCTAATATTATTATTATTACAGCCACTACATATTGAGATACGACCTTAGAGATGGGAATACCACTTTCAGATTAATTTTTCCTCTACGCTTGGCCCCAATTCCCCTCACCTGCTAAGTAGCTTGCACTTTTCAAAAAGTTGTCAGAGTAGCGCAAACGCTTAAAGCATTTTTATGTCACAACTCTGGCGGAAAAAAACTGTTTGGTAAATCGGGTGCGAGTAATTATAATGGTAGAGTCCAGTTTGTAGATATTGTATGATTGATAATTGGCTTTCTGATTGATGCCGGTACCAGTTTCAGATCCCATTCTATCTTTTTTTCTGACTCTTGCACAATATATTTTGATGGCTCAGGGGATTACACAATATCAGCCTTTACCTCATTTCTTTTTTTGTAGATCTCATTTACATTTACAAGCAATGCAATTACTATGTTCCTCGCCTCGGCTATTAGCTTACACCATGTTTGTGACTGCACGCATTGCTGGATTCGGAGCCTCTCCATGAAACAGCTGTAACATTATTTCAATTAAATATTAATCTTTATCCGACGTAAATGTTGTGAACCAGAACCTGAAAGCCAGAGGATATAAAGGGAATTACACTTAGCAGCTGCTTTTCTGGCACAGATCTGCCCTGCCCCAGTGGTTATAGGATTTGTAGACATCATAGTTCTGCCTCATATACATAAAAGGGCTTGTTACCGATCGATCCTGGTGTTAAAGAGGACCTGTCACCAGCTCAAAATGTGGGGAGTTTTTGCTCTGATTTTATTCCAGCAGCTCCTCTAAGGAGGACCTGCCTCTAACTAAAAAGTGTCCAGTACCCCTGGGTATTCCATATTTTTTATTTTTTTTAATTCCCCAAAGGGTTCCAGAGATATGGGCCTTTATTAATTTAGTGCTGATTTTTATAGTCTTTACTAAGAGGATGTGGTTCATCAGCTCCTCTGGGGCGTGTCTTAATGCAGAGTAGCCTAATTACCCTGTGAGCACTGCCCCCGTAAAGACCAAAAAAAGGACCAAATGTGTGGAACTGTATGGCAGATAAAAAAAAAATAACGGAATACTCAGGGAAGCTGGGCACTTTTTAGCTAGCAACAGGTCCTTTTTATGTAGAATTTTATTATTAACTTCACAGACAAAACATAGCCCCGTGTGTTTTGACCTGCACTTTACAACACTAAATGCATGGTGGGTGCTGCTCAGTCATCAATAGCTAGTCTTGTTGCGACTGTTGAGGAATGGGTGGAGGGTCCTTGGGAGACTTACTTTGAGTGGGAGCAGCAGTAACAATTTACATGGCTTCTGTAAGTAACATGGAATCACCAATCTGACTATAGTTGAAGTGGCAAGGACTTCTAGGACTATTGGGAAAGTGAATGGTTTGGTGGGAATTTTGCAGAAGTGAAGGGTTGCCAACATGAGTAAGTGTTTGCTGTGACTACTGGGGAAGAGAGGAGATCAGTTATGACTACTGGGGAAGAGAAGGGATCAGTTGTTGCTATTAAGGAAGAGAGGAGATCAGTTGTCACTACTGGGGAAGAGAAGAGATCAGTTGTGACTACTGGGGAAGAGAAGAGATCAGTTGTGACTACTGGGGAAGAGAGGAGATCAGTTGTGACTACTGGGGAAGAGAGGAGATCAGTTGTTGCTATGAAGAGGAGAGGAATCAGTTGTGACTACTGGGGAAGAGAGGAGATCAGTTGTGACTACTGGGGAAGAGAGGAGATCAGTTGTGACTGCTGGGGATAAGAGACAATCAGTTGTGACTACTGGGGAAGAGAGACAATCAGTTGTGACTACTGGGGAAGAGAGGAGATCAATTGTGACTACTGGGGAAGAGAGGACATCATTTGTGACTACTGGGGAAGAGAGGAGATCAGTTGTGACTATTGGAGAAGAGAAGGGATGAGTTGTGACTACCGTGGAAGAGAGGAGATCAGTTGTGACTACTGGGGAAGAGAGGAGATCAGCTGTGACTACCGAGGAAGAGACGAGATCAGCTGTGACTACCGAGGAAGAGAGGAGATCAGTTGTGACTACCAGGGAAGAGAGGAGATCAGCTGTGACTACTGGGGAAGAGAGGAGATCAGCTGTGACTACCGGGGAAGAGAAGAGTTCAGTTGTGACTACTGGGGAAGAGAGGAGATCAGTTGTGACTACTGGGTAAGAGAGGCAATCAGTTGTGACTACTGGGGAAGAGAGGAGATCAGTTGTGACTACTGGTGAAGAGAGGAGATCAGTTATGACTACTGGGGAAGAGAGGAGATCAGTTGTGACTACTGGGGAAGAGAGGAGATCAGTTGTTGCTATTACGGAAGAGAAGCGGTCATTTGTGACTACTGGGGAAGAGAGGAGATCAGTTATGACTACTGGGGAAGAGAGGAGATCAGTTGTGACTACTGGGGAAGAGAAGAGATCAGTTGTTGCTATTACGGAAGAGAAGAGGTCATTTGTGACTACTGTGGAAGAGAGGAGATCAGTTGTGACTACTGGGGAAGAGAGGAAATCAGTTGTGACTACTGGGGAAGAGAGGAGATCAGTTGTGACTACTGGGAAGAAAAGAAGTCAGTTGTGACTACTGGGGAAGAGAGGAGATCAGTTGTAACTATTGGGGAAGAGAGGAGATTGTCATGGGTGCATCGCCACGAAGATCGTCGCGATTGCACATTCTGACTTCTCACAGCTGAGCTGCTGTTTCTTTGTGTTTGGTAATGAGAGAGTTAATTTTACCTAGCTCTTTGCTAAGACTAGGTCCAGCCTCGCCCGGCTGCTTTTGATTATGTTCTAATTAGTTTCCTTTATATTCCTGCCAGTCTGGGTGTTAGACGCCGGTGAAAGCATTCATGTAGTCTAGCAGACTGGATCGGTTCTGAGAATACTTAAGCTAAGAGCTCCTTAGTTGTTTTTACTCTTATAGCTTATAGTTTATCTCTGAGACCTTAGGTGTTCCTACTGTGTGTGAGTGTTGTATGTAAGACTTTATTTACTTTATTTCTTGTCTTTCTTGTATGTCTTTCTGTTCATTAACCGTTACCTGTTCATTCCCTTTGGTGGTAATCAGGGTCCTTCTTAGGACTAGATTACAGTTGGCAGGGATTGATAGAGAACAGGGTTTACGCTGGTGGCCTGGACCTCTGTACCTTTAACAGTACCTCCAGGTAGAGGGATTAGTTAGGACCCCAGTTTAGGGTCAGCATAGACCCCGGTCACCCTCTAGCCGGAGACAGCGTATAACGGATTCCGTATTGACCCACTGGACATTCTGTCAGGTAATTCTATGTTATCATATATCTATGCGCATGTTATATAGTATGTTGCCCTTTTGATATAGATTACTGTCATCACATACATATATATATATATATATATGTATATATATATATATATATATCTGCTATACAGCGTGACATTTTCACCGGCCCTACTAAAGATTCTCCCCAGCTGTCATGGATCCAGTAGCCCAGCTGGCCCGGCAGTTGCAGGGGTTGTCCATGGAGTTGGCAGACATTAAGTCCAAGGTTTTGTCCCCCCCGGAGCAAACCAGATCTGAACCTAAGGTTGCTCTCCCGGACAGGTTCACTGGTGGGCGGGACAAATTTTTTACTTTCCGGGAGGCATGTAAATTGTACTTTCGGCTGCGGCCTCGGTCATCTGGGAGTGAAGAGCAGAGGGTGGGAATTGTTATCTCGCTCTTACAAGGGGACCCTCAATCTTGGGCGTTCTCTATTCCTCCAGGCTCCCCAGATCTCCAGTCAGTGGATCGATTTTTTACTGCCCTGGGTCTGGTATATGATGATCCGGATCGAGTTTCCCTTGCTGAAACAAAGTTACGTAAAATACGGCAAGGAAATCGTCCAGCGGAGGAATATTCTTCTGAGTTCCGTAGATGGGCAACAGATACTCAGTGGAATGACCCAGCTCTTAGGAGCCAGTTTTGTCAAGGGTTGTCTGACAAATTAAAAGATGTGTTGGCTCAGTATGATTCTCCTCCATCACTGGAGGCTGCTATGGCCCTCGCTATTCGCATTGATAGACGAATTCGGGGAAGACGCGAGGTAACTCCGCCTCCCGTGATGACTCCACCTACTACTAAAGTCCCTTATACTGAGGTTCCCCTGGTCTGTTCTGAGGAACCCATGCAGTTGGGAGGGACATCTTTTTGTAGGAGGGAATCGGCGGTGCACCGCAAGACTAGAAGGTGTTTCTTTTGCGGGAGAGAGGGACATTTTGTTGGGGGGTGTCCATCCCGGGCCTCTTTGAGCAAAGGAGTTAACCTGGGAGTGTGTATTTCGTCCCCAAATCCCTCTCAGTTTCTCGTGCCTGCGGAGGTGGTGATTGGTACTAGAACTGAGAGGATTTCTGTTTTTCTTGATAGTGGGTCCGGGGCTAATCTGGTGGACGCTCGGTTTGCCCAGGTGCATGGTATGCAACTGAGTGTATTGGCCAAACCGGTCCCTATAGTATCTATTGATTCTAGACCTCTCGGTCAAGGTAGCTTGGTACAAGCTGTTCATAACATAGATCTTCGAGTAGGGCAATACATAAAGAGCAATTGTCTTGTTATGTGTTGGAGGGTCTACCCACTCCTATTGTGTTGGGACTTCCTTGGTTGGCTAAACATAACCCAGTGATTGATTGGCAATCCGGAAAGATAAGCCAGTGGGGTGAATTTTGCAGGAATAACTGCATGAGCACGGTCATCGGTGCGGTTGTGCCTAGGACTTTGTCTCCTTTTCTGGAGGTCTTTGGGGAGATGTTCTCAGAGGAGGGGTGTAAAGAGTTACCTCCTCATCGCGCATATGACTGCTCAATAAAGTTGCTTCCTGATGCCTTATCTCGTACTTTCCCAGGGGCCGGGAAGACGGATGATCCGGTTCCTATTCCTCAGGAGGGAGTTGTAGTGTCAGCTGTATGCTCTGAGCTTGAGGGGGAGGTATTGGGGGCTCAGGGGGACGCCCCTGTGGGACTTCCAGGGAGACTGATAGTTCCAGATCGCTTAAGACTGAAGGTTACGGGAACCGTTACAAACGGATGGCTGATAGGAGGAGAGTTTCTGGTCTAGATCTGAAGGTGAACGATCTGGTTTGGTTGTCTACCAGGAATATAAAACTTAAAGTTTCCTCCTGGAGGTTGGGTCCCAGATTCATCGGGCCGTACAGGATCAGTTCCATAATTAATCCTGTGGCATTTCGTCTGGACCTCCCTCCTACGTTTAAAATTCATAATGTGTTTCACAAGTCATTACTTAAAAAGTATGTGGCACCAGTCATACCGTCACCTCTACCTCCTCCTTCAGTGGTAGTCAATGATAACGTGGAATTTCATGGGTCGAAAATCATTGACTCACGTCTCAGTCGCCGATCCCCTCAGTACTTAGTTCATTGGAGGGGGTATGGTCCTGAGGAGAGGACGTGGGTCCCTGCGTCTGATGCTAACGCAGATCGATTGGTTCGGACCTTTCACACAACTTACCCGGACAGACCTGGTCATGAGGGTCCGGAGGCCCCTCGTAGAAGGGGGGTACTGTCATGGGTGCATCGCCACGAAGATCGTCGCGATTGCACATTCTGACTTCTCACAGCTGAGCTGCTGTTTCTTTGTGTTTGGTAATGAGAGAGTTAATTTTACCTAGCTCTTTGCTAAGACTAGGTCCAGCCTCGCCCGGCTGCTTTTGATTATGTTCTAATTAGTTTCCTTTATATTCCTGCCAGTCTGGGTGTTAGACGCCGGTGAAAGCATTCATGTAGTCTAGCAGACTGGATCGGTTCTGAGAATACTTAAGCTAAGAGCTCCTTAGTTGTTTTTACTCTTATAGCTTATAGTTTATCTCTGAGACCTTAGGTGTTCCTACTGTGTGTGAGTGTTGTATGTAAGACTTTATTTACTTTATTTCTTGTCTTTCTTGTATGTCTTTCTGTTCATTAACCGTTACCTGTTCATTCCCTTTGGTGGTAATCAGGGTCCTTCTTAGGACTAGATTACAGTTGGCAGGGATTGATAGGAGACAGGGTTTACGCTGGTGGCCTGGACCTCTGTACCTTTAACAGTACCTCCAGGTAGAGGGATTAGTTAGGACCCCAGTTTAGGGTCAGCATAGACCCCGGTCACCCTCTAGCCGGAGACAGCGTATAACGGATTCCGTATTGACCCACTGGACATTCTGTCAGGTAATTCTATGTTATCATATATCTATGCGCATGTTATATAGTATGTTGCCCTTTTGATATAGATTACTGTCATCACATACATATATATATATATATATGTATATATATATATATATCTGCTATACAGCGTGACATTTTCACCGGCCCTACTAAAGATTCTCCCCAGCTGTCATGGATCCAGTAGCCCAGCTGGCCCGGCAGTTGCAGGGGTTGTCCATGGAGTTGGCAGACATTAAGTCCAAGGTTTTGTCCCCCCCGGAGCAAACCAGATCTGAACCTAAGGTTGCTCTCCCGGACAGGTTCACTGGTGGGCGGGACAAATTTTTTACTTTCCGGGAGGCATGTAAATTGTACTTTCGGCTGCGGCCTCGGTCATCTGGGAGTGAAGAGCAGAGGGTGGGAATTGTTATCTCGCTCTTACAAGGGGACCCTCAATCTTGGGCGTTCTCTATTCCTCCAGGCTCCCCAGATCTCCAGTCAGTGGATCGATTTTTTACTGCCCTGGGTCTGGTATATGATGATCCGGATCGAGTTTCCCTTGCTGAAACAAAGTTACGTAAAATACGGCAAGGAAATCGTCCAGCGGAGGAATATTCTTCTGAGTTCCGTAGATGGGCAACAGATACTCAGTGGAATGACCCAGCTCTTAGGAGCCAGTTTTGTCAAGGGTTGTCTGACAAATTAAAAGATGTGTTGGCTCAGTATGATTCTCCTCCATCACTGGAGGCTGCTATGGCCCTCGCTATTCGCATTGATAGACGAATTCGGGGAAGACGCGAGGTAACTCCGCCTCCCGTGATGACTCCACCTACTACTAAAGTCCCTTATACTGAGGTTCCCCTGGTCTGTTCTGAGGAACCCATGCAGTTGGGAGGGACATCTTTTTGTAGGAGGGAATCGGCGGTGCACCGCAAGACTAGAAGGTGTTTCTTTTGCGGGAGAGAGGGACATTTTGTTGGGGGGTGTCCATCCCGGGCCTCTTTGAGCAAAGGAGTTAACCTGGGAGTGTGTATTTCGTCCCCAAATCCCTCTCAGTTTCTCGTGCCTGCGGAGGTGGTGATTGGTACTAGAACTGAGAGGATTTCTGTTTTTCTTGATAGTGGGTCCGGGGCTAATCTGGTGGACGCTCGGTTTGCCCAGGTGCATGGTATGCAACTGAGTGTATTGGCCAAACCGGTCCCTATAGTATCTATTGATTCTAGACCTCTCGGTCAAGGTAGCTTGGTACAAGCTGTTCATAACATAGATCTTCGAGTAGGGGCAATACATAAAGAGCAATTGTCTTGTTATGTGTTGGAGGGTCTACCCACTCCTATTGTGTTGGGACTTCCTTGGTTGGCTAAACATAACCCAGTGATTGATTGGCAATCCGGAAAGATAAGCCAGTGGGGTGAATTTTGCAGGAATAACTGCATGAGCACGGTCATCGGTGCGGTTGTGCCTAGGACTTTGTCTCCTTTTCTGGAGGTCTTTGGGGAGATGTTCTCAGAGGAGGGGTGTAAAGAGTTACCTCCTCATCGCGCATATGACTGCTCAATAAAGTTGCTTCCTGATGCCTTATCTCGTACTTTCCCAGGGGCCGGGAAGACGGATGATCCGGTTCCTATTCCTCAGGAGGGAGTTGTAGTGTCAGCTGTATGCTCTGAGCTTGAGGGGGAGGTATTGGGGGCTCAGGGGGACGCCCCTGTGGGACTTCCAGGGAGACTGATAGTTCCAGATCGCTTAAGACTGAAGGTTACGGGGAACCGTTACAAACGGATGGCTGATAGGAGGAGAGTTTCTGGTCTAGATCTGAAGGTGAACGATCTGGTTTGGTTGTCTACCAGGAATATAAAACTTAAAGTTTCCTCCTGGAGGTTGGGTCCCAGATTCATCGGGCCGTACAGGATCAGTTCCATAATTAATCCTGTGGCATTTCGTCTGGACCTCCCTCCTACGTTTAAAATTCATAATGTGTTTCACAAGTCATTACTTAAAAAGTATGTGGCACCAGTCATACCGTCACCTCTACCTCCTCCTTCAGTGGTAGTCAATGATAACGTGGAATTTCATGGGTCGAAAATCATTGACTCACGTCTCAGTCGCCGATCCCCTCAGTACTTAGTTCATTGGAGGGGGTATGGTCCTGAGGAGAGGACGTGGGTCCCTGCGTCTGATGCTAACGCAGATCGATTGGTTCGGACCTTTCACACAACTTACCCGGACAGACCTGGTCATGAGGGTCCGGAGGCCCCTCGTAGAAGGGGGGGTACTGTCATGGGTGCATCGCCACGAAGATCGTCGCGATTGCACATTCTGACTTCTCACAGCTGAGCTGCTGTTTCTTTGTGTTTGGTAATGAGAGAGTTAATTTTACCTAGCTCTTTGCTAAGACTAGGTCCAGCCTCGCCCGGCTGCTTTTGATTATGTTCTAATTAGTTTCCTTTATATTCCTGCCAGTCTGGGTGTTAGACGCCGGTGAAAGCATTCATGTAGTCTAGCAGACTGGATCGGTTCTGAGAATACTTAAGCTAAGAGCTCCTTAGTTGTTTTTACTCTTATAGCTTATAGTTTATCTCTGAGACCTTAGGTGTTCCTACTGTGTGTGAGTGTTGTATGTAAGACTTTATTTACTTTATTTCTTGTCTTTCTTGTATGTCTTTCTGTTCATTAACCGTTACCTGTTCATTCCCTTTGGTGGTAATCAGGGTCCTTCTTAGGACTAGATTACAGTTGGCAGGGATTGATAGGAGACAGGGTTTACGCTGGTGGCCTGGACCTCTGTACCTTTAACAGTACCTCCAGGTAGAGGGATTAGTTAGGACCCCAGTTTAGGGTCAGCATAGACCCCGGTCACCCTCTAGCCGGAGACAGCGTATAACGGATTCCGTATTGACCCACTGGACATTCTGTCAGGTAATTCTATGTTATCATATATCTATGCGCATGTTATATAGTATGTTGCCCTTTTGATATAGATTACTGTCATCACATACATATATATATATATATATGTATATATATATATATATCTGCTATACAGCGTGACATTTTCACCGGCCTACTAAAGATTCTCCCCAGCTGTCATGGATCCAGTAGCCCAGCTGGCCCGGCAGTTGCAGGGGTTGTCCATGGAGTTGGCAGACATTAAGTCCAAGGTTTTGTCCCCCCGGAGCAAACCAGATCTGAACCTAAGGTTGCTCTCCCGGACAGGTTCACTGGTGGGCGGGACAAATTTTTTACTTTCCGGGAGGCATGTAAATTGTACTTTCGGCTGCGGCCTCGGTCATCTGGGAGTGAAGAGCAGAGGGTGGGAATTGTTATCTCGCTCTTACAAGGGGACCCTCAATCTTGGGCGTTCTCTATTCCTCCAGGCTCCCCAGATCTCCAGTCAGTGGATCGATTTTTTACTGCCCTGGGTCTGGTATATGATGATCCGGATCGAGTTTCCCTTGCTGAAACAAAGTTACGTAAAATACGGCAAGGAAATCGTCCAGCGGAGGAATATTCTTCTGAGTTCCGTAGATGGGCAACAGATACTCAGTGGAATGACCCAGCTCTTAGGAGCCAGTTTTGTCAAGGGTTGTCTGACAAATTAAAAGATGTGTTGGCTCAGTATGATTCTCCTCCATCACTGGAGGCTGCTATGGCCCTCGCTATTCGCATTGATAGACGAATTCGGGGAAGACGCGAGGTAACTCCGCCTCCCGTGATGACTCCACCTACTACTAAAGTCCCTTATACTGAGGTTCCCCTGGTCTGTTCTGAGGAACCCATGCAGTTGGGAGGGACATCTTTTTGTAGGAGGGAATCGGCGGTGCACCGCAAGACTAGAAGGTGTTTCTTTTGCGGGAGAGAGGGACATTTTGTTGGGGGGTGTCCATCCCGGGCCTCTTTGAGCAAAGGAGTTAACCTGGGAGTGTGTATTTCGTCCCCAAATCCCTCTCAGTTTCTCGTGCCTGCGGAGGTGGTGATTGGTACTAGAACTGAGAGGATTTCTGTTTTTCTTGATAGTGGGTCCGGGGCTAATCTGGTGGACGCTCGGTTTGCCCAGGTGCATGGTATGCAACTGAGTGTATTGGCCAAACCGGTCCCTATAGTATCTATTGATTCTAGACCTCTCGGTCAAGGTAGCTTGGTACAAGCTGTTCATAACATAGATCTTCGAGTAGGGGCAATACATAAAGAGCAATTGTCTTGTTATGTGTTGGAGGGTCTACCCACTCCTATTGTGTTGGGACTTCCTTGGTTGGCTAAACATAACCCAGTGATTGATTGGCAATCCGGAAAGATAAGCCAGTGGGGTGAATTTTGCAGGAATAACTGCATGAGCACGGTCATCGGTGCGGTTGTGCCTAGGACTTTGTCTCCTTTTCTGGAGGTCTTTGGGGAGATGTTCTCAGAGGAGGGGTGTAAAGAGTTACCTCCTCATCGCGCATATGACTGCTCAATAAAGTTGCTTCCTGATGCCTTATCTCGTACTTTCCCAGGGACCGGGAAGACGGATGATCCGGTTCCTATTCCTCAGGAGGGAGTTGTAGTGTCAGCTGTATGCTCTGAGCTTGAGGGGGAGGTATTGGGGGCTCAGGGGACGCCCCTGTGGGACTTCCAGGGAGACTGATAGTTCCAGATCGCTTAAGACTGAAGGTTACGGGGAACCGTTACAAACGGATGGCTGATAGGAGGAGAGTTTCTGGTCTAGATCTGAAGGTGAACGATCTGGTTTGGTTGTCTACCAGGAATATAAAACTTAAAGTTTCCTCCTGGAGGTTGGGTCCCAGATTCATCGGGCCGTACAGGATCAGTTCCATAATTAATCCTGTGGCATTTCGTCTGGACCTCCCTCCTACGTTTAAAATTCATAATGTGTTTCACAAGTCATTACTTAAAAAGTATGTGGCACCAGTCATACCGTCACCTCTACCTCCTCCTTCAGTGGTAGTCAATGATAACGTGGAATTTCATGGGTCGAAAATCATTGACTCACGTCTCAGTCGCCGATCCCCTCAGTACTTAGTTCATTGGAGGGGGTATGGTCCTGAGGAGAGGACGTGGGTCCCTGCGTCTGATGCTAACACAGATCGATTGGTTCGGACCTTTCACACAACTTACCCGGACAGACCTGGTCATGAGGGTCCGGAGGCCCCTCGTAGAAGGGGGGGTACTGTCATGGGTGCATCGCCACGAAGATCGTCGCGATTGCACATTCTGACTTCTCACAGCTGAGCTGCTGTTTCTTTGTGTTTGGTAATGAGAGAGTTAATTTTACCTAGCTCTTTGCTAAGACTAGGTCCAGCCTCGCCCGGCTGCTTTTGATTATGTTCTAATTAGTTTCCTTTATATTCCTGCCAGTCTGGGTGTTAGACGCCGGTGAAAGCATTCATGTAGTCTAGCAGACTGGATCGGTTCTGAGAATACTTAAGCTAAGAGCTCCTTAGTTGTTTTTACTCTTATAGCTTATAGTTTATCTCTGAGACCTTAGGTGTTCCTACTGTGTGTGAGTGTTGTATGTAAGACTTTATTTACTTTATTTCTTGTCTTTCTTGTATGTCTTTCTGTTCATTAACCGTTACCTGTTCATTCCCTTTGGTGGTAATCAGGGTCCTTCTTAGGACTAGATTACAGTTGGCAGGGATTGATAGGAGACAGGGTTTACGCTGGTGGCCTGGACCTCTGTACCTTTAACAGTACCTCCAGGTAGAGGGATTAGTTAGGACCCCAGTTTAGGGTCAGCATAGACCCCGGTCACCCTCTAGCCGGAGACAGCGTATAACGGATTCCGTATTGACCCACTGGACATTCTGTCAGGTAATTCTATGTTATCATATATCTATGCGCATGTTATATAGTATGTTGCCCTTTTGATATAGATTACTGTCATCACATACATATATATATATATATATCTGCTATACAGCGTGACAGAGATCAGTTGTGACTTCTGGGGAAGAGAGGAGATCAGTTTGTGACTACTGGGGAAGAGAGGAAATCAGTTGTGACTACTGGGGAAGAGACTCGGAGATCAGTTATGACTACTGGGGAAGAGAGGAGATCAGTTGTGACTACTGGGGATGAGAGGAGATCAGTTGTGACTACTGGGGAAGAGAGGAAATCAGTTGTGACTACTGGGGAAGAGAGGAGATCAGTTGTGACTACTGGGGAAGAAAAGAGGTCAGTTGTGACTACTGGGGAAGAGAGGAGATCAGTTGTAACTATTGGGGAAGAGAGGAGATCAGTTGTGACTTCTGGGGAAGAGAGGAGATCAGTTGCTATTAAGGAAGAGAGGAGACCAGTTGTGACTACCGTGGAAGAGAGGAGATCAGTTGTGACTACTGGGGAAGAGAGGAGATCAGTTGTGACTACTGGGGAAGAGAGGAGATCAGTTGTGACTACTGGGGAAGAGAGGCAATCAGTTGTGACTACTGGGGAAAGGAGATCAGTTGTGACTACTGGGGAAGAGAGGTGATCAGTTGCTATTAAGGAAGAGAGGAGATCAGTTGTGACTACTGAGGAAGAGAGATCAGTTGTGACTACTGGGGAAGAGAGGAGATCAGTTGTGACTACTGGGGAAGAGAGGCAATCAGTTGTGACTACTGGGGAAAGGAGATCAGTTGTGACTACTGGGGAAGAGAGGTGATCAGTTGCTATTAAGGAAGAGAGGAGATCAGTTGTGACTACTGAGGAAGAGAGGTCAGTTGTGACTACTGGGGAAGAGAGGAGATCAGTTGTGACTACTGGGGAAGAGAGGAAATCAGTTGTGACTACTGGGGAAGAGAGGCAATCAGTTTTGACTACTGGGGAAGAGAGGAGATCAGTTGTGACTCCTGGGGAAGAGAGATGTGTTTGTTGTTCGTACGTGATGAGGGATAGGGATTGTTGTGTGGGAAAGTGGAAGTTTCCTGCTGTGATCACTGAGAGGTTTGCTGAGATTACTGGGATGTGGCAGGGTCCTGCTCTGTCTGTTGGTCAAGGAGTTTCCTGTAATTACGAGAAAATATTATTATTTTCATATTAGGGATGTGGAGGATTCCTGCTGTGACTAATGTGCAAATTACGGGGTCTGCTGTGACTTTAGGACAAGTGAAAGGGTTTGCTGTACTTATTAGGGAAGTGGAGAAGTCCTGCTGCTACTTCTGGGGAAGAGAGGTGGTTAATTGTGATTATGTTGTTACTACTACGATTAGTTAAGAGGTTTGTGGTGATTATTGGGAAGTGGAAGTGACTGCAGTGACTTTGAGGCAATTGAAGGGGTTTGCTGTGCCACTCGAGAAGTGGACGGGCCTTGCTGAGACTGATGGAAAAATAACCGGGTCTGCTGGAACTACTGGTGAAGAGAAATGTACAGTTATGACTACTGGGGAACAGAGTTGGTTCTGCAGTGACTATTGGGGAGCATGGGAGGGACATTACCATCACTACTGGGAAGTTGGAAGTTTCTCCTGATGTGCCTAATGAAGAAATTTGAAGTAGAATGGGAGGAAATGATTTTTCCGACCATAGAGGAAAGGAGAGGTCCTGCTGTAACTATTGGACAGTGCTAAAATATTTAGCGCTATGTAAGGCCAGCCTAGCATATTTGGACTTCCCTGTTGTCGGTGCGTTTGCATGAATTGCTTACTGGTGGAGCCAGCCCTATAACATGCTGTTGCTGACTCATAGACCTGGCTAATATTAGTGCAAGATGTTGATTATATATAGCCATAAAAAAATCACTCAGTTACTTTTCATAGCTCATTTTTTTTCATACAATCATAACAGAAGGCTGTCAAGTGGTGTAAAGCAAAAAGGGTTTATATAATTTCCAGAAGAAACGACTGTCGGCTCCGTGCTTCCGCTCTGAGCTGTCATACCTTGTAGAAGGTTGAGATCTCGCATCGTGAGATGTGACATTTCTATTATTACCAGATATGTCTACTTCATAGGAAATATCACACGTCTGTTATCCTCGCTGGGACATTTGTCTGATGGCTGTGCATGTCGCTCCTGCTCTTTATTCCAAAGCTCTATGGCCTCTGCCTCATAACTAGGCAATGTCCCATGGAAGTCCTGTGAGTATGACTTGTGGCCTTTAAAGGGGTTGTCGCAACTAGATAGCACCTTTTAGAAAGCAGCCATCCAGCTATTATACTACAGTCATGGCCAAAAGTTTTGAGAATGACACAAATATTATATTTTCACATGATCTGCTGCCCTCTGGTTTTTATGTGTGTTTGACAGATGTTTTTATCACAGACAGAAATATAATAATTGCAAACATATGAGTAACAAAAGCTTATATTGACAGATAGAATGAGTTAATGTAGCAAGTCCATATTTGCACTGTTGACCCTTCTTCTTCAGGACCTCTGCAATTCTCCCTGGCATGCTCTCAATCAACTTCTGGACCAAATCCTGACTGATAGCAGTCCATTCTTGCTCAATCAATGCTTTCATTTTGTCAGAATTTTTAGGTTTTTGTTTGTCCACCCGTCTCTTGATGATTGACCACAAGTTCTCAATGGGATTAAGATCTGGGGAGTTTCCAGGCCATGGACCCAAAATCTCTATGTTTTGTTCCCTGAGCCATTTAGTTATCACCTTTGCTTTATGGCAAGGTGCTCCATCATGCTGGAAAAGGCATTGTTGATCGCCAAACTGCTCTTGGAGGGTTGGGAGAAGTTGCTCTTGGAGGACATTCTGGTACCATTCTTTATTCATGGCTGTGTTTTTAGGCAAGACTGTGAGAGAGCCGATTCCCTTGGCTGAGAAGCAACCCCACACATGAATGGTTTCAGGATGCTTAACAGTTGGCATGAGACAAGACTGGTGGTAGCGCTCACCTTGTCTTCTCCGAATGAGGTGTTTTCCTTATGTCCCAAACAATCGAAAAGGGCATTCATCAGAGAAAATAGCTTTACCCCAGTCCTCAGCAGTCCACTGCTTGTACCTTTTGTAGAATATCAGTCTGTCCATGATGTTTTTTTCTGGAGAGAAGTGGCTTCTTTGCTGCCCTCCTTGAGACCAGGCCTTGCTCCAAGAGTCTCCGCCTCACAGTGCGTGCAGATGCACTCACACCTGCCTGCTGCCATTCCTGAGCAAGCTCTGCACTGCTGGTAGCCCGATCCCGCAGCTGAAACACTTTTAAGAGACGGTCCTGGCGCTTGCTGGTCTTTCTTGGGCGCCCTGAAGCCTTTTTGGCAACAATGGAACCTCTCTCCTTGAAGTTCTTGATGATGCGATAGATTGTTGACTGAGGTGCAATCTTTCTAGCTGCGATACTCTTCCCTGTTAGGCCATTTTTGTGCATTGCAATGATGACTGCACGTGTTTCTTTAGAGATAACCGTGGTTAATAGAAGAGAAACAATGATGCCAAGCACCAGCCTCCTTTTAAAGTGTCCAGTGGTGTCATTCTTACTTAATCATGACAGATTGATCTCCAGCCATGTCCTCATCAACACCCACACCTGTGTTAATGGAGCAATCACTGAAAAGAGGTTAGCTGGTCCTTTTAAGGCAGGGCTGCAATGATGTTGAAATGTGTTTTGGGGGATAAAGTTAATTTTCTAGCCAAATATTGACTTTGCAAGTAATTGCTGTTAAGCTGATCACTCTTTATAACATTCTGGAGTATATGCAAATTGCCATTAGAAAAAGTGAAGCAGTAGACTTTGTAAAAATTAATATTTGTGTCATTCTCAAAACTTTTGGCCATGACTGTAGTACGAGTCTTTCTTTACTAGCCCCCCTGTTGGTCAGCTGTTCTGGCTGGGTGACGCCTGAGTTGCAATGTCAAACATGGTTGCGTTGAATCATAAATGTATGATGTGAGCCCCACTACTGGAGCTGCACCCCGATGTGTGCCGCTGTCTCATGCACGGCTCTCTTTTTGTCTATTTCTATGTGACCTCTGAAAATCGCTGAGCACACTTGCTCCTCACTGTTTAGAACTCCCATAGAAATGAAATGAAAGGCTGTGCATACTCTGCCATCTCTCCTTTCCTGCGCAGGCGCTGCCATCTCTCCTTTCCTATGCATACGCTGCCATCTCTCCTTTCCTGTGCATACGCTGCCATCTATCCTTTCCTGTGCATATGCTGCCATCTTTACTTTCCATTGCATACGCTGTCATCTCTCCTTTCCTGTGCATACGCTGCCATCTCTCCTTTCCTCTGCATAAACTGCCATCTCTCCTTTCCTGTGCATGCGCTGCCATCTCTCCTTTCCTGTGCATGCGCTGCCATCTCTCCTTTCCTCTGCATAAACTGCCATCTCTCCTTTCCTGTTCATACGCTGCCATCTCTCCTTTCCTCTGCATAAACTGCCATCTCTCCTTTCCTGTTCATACGCTGCCATCTCTCCTTTCCTATGCATACGCTGCCATCTCTGCTTTCCTGTGCATACGCTGCCATCTCTCCTTTCCTGTGCATACTCTGCCATCTCTCCTTTCCTCTGCATACGCTGCCATCTCTCCTTTCCTGTGCATACGCTGCCATCTATCGTTTCCTGTGCATACACTGCCATCTCTCCTTTCCTGTGCAAGCGCTGCCATCTCTCCTTTCCTGTGTATGCGCTGCCATCTCTCCTTTCCTGTGTATACGATGCCATCTCTCCTTTCCTGTGCATATTCTGCCATCTCTCCTTTCCTCTGCATACGCTGCCATCTCTCCTTTCCTGTTCATACACAGCCATCTCTCCTTTCCTGTGCATACGCTGCCATCTCTCCTTTCCTGTGCATACGCTGCCATCTATCGTTTCCTGTGCATACACTGCCATCTCTCCTTTCCTGTGCATATGCTGCCATCTCTCCTTTCCTGTGCATACGCTGCCATCTATCGTTTCCTGTGCATACGCTGCCAGCTATCGTTTCCTGTGCATACACTGCCATCTCTCCTTTCCTGTGCATACACTGCCATCCCTCCTTTCCTGTTCATACGCTGCCATCTCTCCTTTCCTCTGCATACGCTGCCATCTCTCCTTTCCTGTTCATACACAGCCATCTCTCCTTTCCTCTGCATACGCTGCCATCTCTCCTTTCCCGTGCATACGCTGCCATCTCTCCTTTCCTGTGCATACACTGCCATCTCTACTTTCCTGTGCATGCATTGCCATCTCTCCTTTCCTTTGTATGCGCTGTCATCTCTCCTTTCCTGTGCATACGCTGCCATCTCTCCTTTCCTGTGCATACCCTGCCATCTCTCCTTTCCTGTGCATACGCTGCCATCTCTCCTTTCCTGTGCATACACTGCCATCTCTCCTTTCCTGTGCATGCGCTGCCATCTCTCCTTTCCTTTGTATGCGCTGTCATCTCTCCTTTCCTGTGCATACCCTGCCATCTCTCCTTTCCCGTGCATACGCTGCCATCTCTCCTTTCCTGTGCAAGTACTGCCATCTCTTCTTTCCTGTGTATGCGCTGCCATCTCTCCTTTCCTGTGCATACGCTGCCATCTCTCTTTTCCTGTGCATATGCTGCCATCTCTCCTTTCCTGTGCATACGCTGCCATCTCTCCTTTCCTGTGCATACGCTGCCATCTCTCCTTTCCTGTGCATACGTTGCCATCTCTTCTTTCCTGTGTATGCGCTGCCATCTCTCCTTTCCTGTGCATACGCTGCCATCTCTCCTTTCCTGTGCATATGCTGCCATCTCTCCTTTCCTGTGCATATGCTGCCATCTCTCCTTTCCTGTGTATGCGCTGTCATCTCTCCTTTCCTGTGCGTGCGCTGCCATCTCTCCTTTCCTTTGCATGCACTGCCATCTCCCCTTTTCTGTGCATGTGATGCCGCATCGCCTTTTCTGTGCATGCACAGCCATCTCTCCTTTCTTGTGCATGCTCTGCCATTTCTGCTTTCCTGCGCATGCGCTGCCATCACTCCATTCCTGCACATGCACTGCCATCTCCCCTTTTCTGTGCATGTGATGCCGCATCGCCTTTTCTGTGCATGCACTGTCGTCTCTTTTCTTGTGCATGGGCAGCCATCTCTCCTTTCTTGTGCATGCTGTGCCATTTCTGCTTTCCTGCGCATGCGCTGCCATCTCTCCTTTCCTGTGTATGCGCTGTCATCTCCCCTTTCCTGTGCATATGCTGCCATCTCTCCTTTCCTGTGCATACGCTGCCATCTCTCCTTTCCTGTGCATACGCTGCCATCTCTCCTTTCCTGTGCATACCTTGCCATTTCTCCTTTCATGTGTATACGCTGTCATCTCTCCTTTCCTGTGCATACGCTGCCATCTCTCCTTTCCTGTGCATACCTTGCCATCTCTCCTTTCCTGTGTATGCGCTGTCATCTCTCCTTTCCTGTGCATACGCTGCCATCTCTCCTTTCCTGTGCATACACTGCCATTCTCCTTTCCTGTGCATGCGCTGCCATCTCTCCTTTCCTTTGTATGCGCTGTCATCTCTCCTTTCCTGTGCATACCCTGCCATCTCACCTTTCCCGTGCATACGCTGCCATCTCTCCTTTCCTGTGCATACACTGCCATCTTTCCTTTCCTGTGCATGCGCTGCCATCTCTCCTTTCCTTTGTATGCGCTGTCATCTCTCCTTTCCTGTGCATACGCTGCCATCTCTCCTTTCCTGTGCATACCCTGCCATCTCTCCTTTCCCGTTCATACGCTACCATCTCTCCTTTCCTGTGCAAGTACTGCCATCTCTCCTTTCCTGTGCATACACTGCCATCTCTCCTTTCCTGTGCATACGTTGCCATCTCTTCTTTCCTGTGTATGCGCTGCCATCTCTCCTTTCCTGTGCATACGCTGCCATCTCTCCTTTCCTGTGCATACGCTGCCATCTCTCCTTTCCTGTGCATACGCTGCCATCTCTCCTTTCCTGTGCATATGCTGCCATCTCTCCTTTCCTGTGCATACGCTGCCATCTCTCCTTTCCTGTGCATACGCTGCCATCTCTCCTTTCCTGTGCATACGTTGCCATCTCTTCTTTCCTGTGTATGCGCTGCCATCTCTCCTTTCCTGTGCATACGCTGCCATCTCTCCTTTCCTGTGCATATGCTGCCATCTCTCCTTTCCTGGGAATACGCTGCCATCTCTCCTTTCCTGTGTATGCGCTGTCATCTCTCCTTTCCTGTGCGTGCGCTGCCATCTCTCCTTTCCTTTGCATGCACTGCCATCTCCCCTTTTTTATGCATGTGATGCCGCATCGCCTTTTCTGTGCATGCACAGCCATCTCTCCTTTCTTGTGCATGCTGTTGTGAATGGGTTTGAGATGAGTTCTGAGCAGAGGCTCCCTCTGGTGGTTACAAGCGGTGCTAGTGAAGATTGTGAGGACTGGGAATCAGGTGTTACTGACTGGTCTTATATAAGGGAGTCATTTTCCCATCAGGGTTGCCAGTGATCAATTGTTCTGGTCTGAATCCTTCATTCCAGTTTCCCTTGTAGCCTGCTGTGTCGTGTCTGCATCTCCTGCTATCAGATAAGTCTTTTTCTTCTTTTGTGTTTGTGCTATATTTTTGCATTTTGTCCTGCACTTCTTTGGGGGCCTTCAGGGTCCTCTCCGGGGGCTTCTGCCCTCTCAGTTTAGTTCAGCCACTGAGTTTTGTTCTTTTGCTTTTTCCAGTTTTTTCAGTGGCTGCTGTTTTGATTTTGTTACACCAGAGACAGGGGCGGAACTATAGTGGAAGCAGGGGAAGCAGCTGCCACAGGGCCCGGGCTAGAAGGGGGCCCGTCCCTGCTGCAGCTGCCCTGTGATTTAGGAGCAAAAAGGGGGGCCCGAGCACGCTGGCAAATGGATCCGCGCTCGGGCCCCCTCCCAACATTTTGTTCAGGCTTCTGACTCTGAACGCTGATGCATAACAACACTGTGTTGTTTTAAAGAGACACTACAGTGTTGTAAATGCAGACAGCGAACAGAAATGAGCACTGTAGCTTTAAGCTGCGGCCCAGTGCATTATGGTCCGTCTGTCACAGCGTGTGTGCATGTGGGGGCGGACAGCAGACGGCCAGGCAGACCACATGAAGCAGCAGGCTGACTGGACAAGCAGGTGGAAGCCCGGGCGAGCAGGGTGAGTACCGTGAGTCTCTCAACAGTGAGAAGAGGCTTGGCTGCTCAATGGTGACTGGGAGGGCAGGTGCAGGCAGGATCTAACAGGGCCCACATTCAACAGGGCCCAGGCCCCAGGCTGCAGTGCAGGGGGCCACACATTCAACACAGGGCCCAGGTAGCAAGGGGCCCGCATACCAACAGGGCCTCGGGCTCCTGGGCCCTGTTTGACGCAAGCCTCAAGTCACCACTAACCTCCCCCTGGGCCCTGTTGGGCACGGGACCTCAGTCACCAGTAGCCTCCCCCTGGCCCAGTAACAGCCTCATGGTTGCTACAAGTGACGAGTGACACCCTGATCTCTGCTACATGTGACAAGTAACAACCTCAGCTCTGCTACATGTAACAAGTAACAACCTCAGCTCTGCTACATGTGACAAGTAGCAACCTCGGCTCTGCTACATGTGACAAGTAGCAACCTCAGCTCTGCTACATGTGACAAGTAACAACCTCAACTTGCTACTTGTGACAAGTAGCAACCTCAGCTCTGCTATTTGTGACAAGTAACAACCCACTCTGCTTATTGACAATAAACTCAGCTCTGCTATGTGACAAGTAACACCTCAGCTCTGCTCATGTGACAAGTGTAACCTCAGCTTCTACATGTGACAAGTACACCTCAGCTCTTGCTACATGTGACAAGTAGCAACCTCAGCTCTGCTACATTGACAAGTAACAACCTCAGCTCTGCTACATTTGACAAGTAACAACCTCAGCTCTGCTACATTTGTAAGTACACCTCGGCTTGTACATTGACAGTAACAACCTCAGCTCTGCTACATGTGACAAGTAGCAACCTCAGCTCTGCTAATGTGACAAGTAACAACCTCAGCTCTGCTCATGTGACAAGTACAACCCAGCTCTGCTCATGTGACAAGTAACAACCTCAGCTCTGCTCATGTGACAAGTAACAACCTCCGCTCTGCTCATGTGACAAGTAGCAACCTCAGCTCTGCTCATGTGACAAGTAGCAACCTCAGCTCTGCTCATGTGACAAGTAAACCTCAGCTCTGCTCATGTGACAAGTAGCAACCTCAGCTCTGCTACATGTGACAAGTAACCTCAGCTCTGCTACATGTGACAAGTAGCAACCTCAGCTCTGCTACATGTGACAAATAGCAACCTCGCTCTGCTACATGTGACAAGTAGCAACCTCGCTCTGCTCATGTGACTAGTAGCAACCTCAGCTCTGCTACTGTGACAAGTAACCTCAGCTCTGCTACATGTGACAAGTAGCAACCTCAGCTCTGCTACTTGTGACAAGTACAACCTCAGCTCTGACTTGTGACAAGTAGCAACCTCAGCTCTGCTATTTGTGACAAGTACAACCTCAGCTCTGCTCATGTGACAAGTAACAACCTCAGCTCTGCTCATGTGACAAGTAGCAACCTCGGCTCTGCTACATGTGACAAGTAGCAACCTCAGCTCTGCTACATGTGACAAGTAGCAACCTCAGCTCTGCTACATGTGACAAGTACAACCTCAGCTCTGCTACTTGTGACAAGTAGCAACCTCAGCTCTGCTATTGTGACAAGTAACAACCTCAGCTCTGCTCATGTGACAGTACACCTCAGCTCTGCTACATGTGACAAGTAGCAACCTCGCTCTGCTACATGTGACACGACCTCAGCTCTGCTACATATGACAAGTAGCAACCTCAGCTCTGCTACATTGACGACAAGACCTCAGCTCTGCTACATGTGACAAGTAACAACCTCAGCTCTGCTACATTTGACAAGTAACAACCTCAGCTCTGCTACTTGTGACAAGTAGCAACCTCGCTCTGCTACTGTGACAAGTAGCAACCTCAGCTCTGCTACTTGTGACAAGTAGCAACCTCAGCTCTGCTACATGTGACAAGTAGCAACCTCAGCTCTGCTCATGTGACAAGTAACAACCTCAGCTCTGCTCATGTGACAAGTAACAACCTCAGCTCTGCTACATGTGACAAGTAGCAACCTCGGCTCTGCTATATGTGACAAGTAACAACCTCAGCTCTGCTACATGTACAAGTAGCAACCTCAGCTCTGCTACATGCGAGGAGTGACAGCCTCATCTTTTGCTACATGTGCGGAGCGACAGCCTCAGCTTTGCTATACAAGTAGCAGAGCTGAGGCGGGTCACTCCTCACATGTTGCAGAGATGAGGCTGTACTCCTTACATGTAGCAGAGCTGAGGCTGTCCTCCTCGAATGTAGCAGAGCTGAGGCTGTCCCTACTCACATGTAGCAGAGCTGAGGCTGTTCCTCCTCACATGTAGCAGAGCTGAGGCTGTCACTCCTCACATGTAGCAGAACTGAGTCTGTCACTCCTCACATGTAGCAGAGCTGAGGCTGTCACTCCTCACATGTGCAGAGCTGAGGCTGTCACTACTCACATGTGTAATTGGTGAGGGCGTGGTTGCAGAAGTACGGTATACAGAACAATCTTAGATTTTTCTGTATACCGGACTGTTGTTCTACTGAATAATCATCCGTTTTGAAAGCATTTGCAGGCTGGATTACAAGTTTCTTCACATATTTACTCTGGAGAAAGCCTACTTTCGTCACTACCTCAGTTGCTTCCTGGGAGTTGGTTCTTTTCTTTATTTCACTATCATTACTCCAAAACCCTAATTTGGATAATAAAGGTATCTTTCTTAACACAACTTGGGTAGACCGGGATTGGCAACGCGCGCGAGGGGGGGGCCCCATTGTGAAGTTTGCTGTGGGGCCCTGCCGTCCTAGTTACGCCCCTGACCAGAGAACTAATTTAGGTGGTAGAGGTCGTGTGATCTCAGGTGATTTTGAAATTAGTAGAGTTGGTGCTTTTCAGGGTTTTCTGGGATTGCAGTAAAGTACCCTTCCTATCCTTTTCTATTTAGATAGTTTGGGCCCCAGCGTTTGCTCATACTATTTTTTTCTGTGTCAGTATTTCCTCTTGTCTAACCGCCATTACATGTTTGGGGGCTTCTATTATCTTTGGGGTTCTGCTCCGGGGCAGATGCTTTCCTATTTCTATCTTTAGGTGTAGTTAGTTTTTCAGGCTGTGACGAGGCGTCTAGGACCAATGTAGGAACGCTCCACGGCTGCCTCTAGTTGGGTGGTTAGTCAGGGTACTGCAATCTCATAGATTCCAATGCTCTGTGTATTGCCTTTTTACCTGCTCTCCTCAGCTACCGAAACATAACAGTATCACCGGCCTAAAAATTGAAAATTGTTTTGGTACTCCCCAGAAGGGAAAAAATATTTGTGAAAGAAAAAAGGTTGTCAGAGTTGTCAGAGATATTTTTCTGTTTGTTGCATTTTTTTTTTTTTTTTTCGTCTGTACAGTTATATGAAAAAAGTTTGGGCACCCCTATTAATCTTAAGCTTATTGTTTATAAAAATTGGTGTTTTGCAACAGCTTTTCAGTTTGATAATCTAATAACTATTGGACACAGTAATGTTTCTGCCTTGAAATGAGGTTTATTGTACTAAAAAAGAAAATGTGCAATCTGCATCTAAACAAAATTTGACAGGTGCATAAGTATGGGCACCTCCCCCAGAAAAGTGACATTAATATTTAGTAGATCCTCCTTTTGCAAAAATAACAGCCTCTTTGTTCCCCTTCCTGTAGCTTTTAATGAGTTCCTGGATCCTGGATGAAGGTTTTTTTGACCATTCCTCTTACAAAACAATTCCAGTTCAGTTAAGTTTGATGGTCGCCGAGTATGGACAGCCCCCTTCAAATGATCCCACAGATGTTCAATGATATTCGGTCTGGGGACTGGGATGGCCATTCCAGAACATTGTAATTGTTCCTCTGCAATGAATGCCTGAGTAGATTTGGAGCGGTGTTTTTGGATCATTGTCTTGCTGAAAGATCCATCCCCTGCTAACTTCAACTTTGTCACTGATTCTTGAACATTATTTTCAAGAATCTGCTGATACTGAGTGGAATCCATGCGTCCCTCAACTTTAACAAGATTCCCGGTGCCGGGATTGGCCACACAGCCCCAAAGCATGATGGAACCTCACCAAATTTTACTATGGGTAGCAAGTGTTTTTCTTGGAATGCTGTGTTTTTTTGACGCCATGCATAACGCCTTTTTGTTTGACTAAACAACTCAATTTGGTTTCATCTTCCACAATTTTTCTTCCAAAAAGAAATTGGCTTCTCCAAATGTGCTTTTGCATGCCTCAGCCGACTCTGTTTGTGGCGTGCTTGCAGAAACTGCTTCTTTCGCATCACTCTCCCATACAGCTTCTCCTTGTGAAAAGTGCGTTGTATAGTTGACCAATGCACAGTGACACCATCTGCAGCAAGTTGATGCTGCAGCTCTCGGAGGTGGTCTGAGGATTGTCCTTGACTGATCTCACCATTCTTCTTCTCTGCCTTTCTGATGTTTTTCTTGGCCTGCCACTTCTGGCCTTAACAAGAGCTGTCCCTGTGTTCTTCCATTTCCTTACTATGTTCCTCACAGTGAAACTGACAGGTTAAATCTCTGAGACAGCTTTTTATATCCCTTTCCCTGAACAACTATGTTGAATAATCTTTGTTTTCAGATCATTTGACAGTTGTTTTGAGGACCCATGATGCCACTCTTCAGAGGAGATTCAAACAGGAGAACAACTTGCAAGTGGCCACTTTAAGTAGTTTTTTTTCATGATTGTATACATCTGGCTATGAAGTTCAAAGCCAATGAGGTTACAAAACCAAAAAAAGTCTTTAGTAAGTCATAAAAAAGTAGGTAGGAGTATTTAAAACAAGAAAATGATAAGGGTGCCCATACTTATGCACCTGTCAAATTTTGTTTGGATACAAAATTGACATGTTCTGCTAGTACAATAAACCTCATTTCAAGCAGAAACATTACTGTGTCCAATAGTTATTAGATATATCAAACTGAAATAGCTGTTGGAAAAACATCAATTTTTATAAAACATTAAGCTTAAGATTAATAGGGGTGCCCAACTTTTTCATATAACTGTATCTCTGGGTGCTGGGGAGGATCTTTTCTCCCAATGGAGTTTGCACAGTTGTCTGGCCGTGTGGATCAGCTTGCCACTGAGGTTCGGAGTATTGCTATCTATCTTGCTGGGTTGCCTGTTGTGGAACCTAGGATCCCCATGCCAGATTTGTTTTTTAGGGGATCGAGCTAAGTTTCAGAATTCAAAAATAATTGTAAATTGTTTTTGCCTTAAAATCTAAGTCCTCAGGAAACGCAGCGCAGCAGGTTCAAATTATCATCTCTCTCCTGCGCTGCGATCCTCAGGATTGGGCTTTTTCCCTGATACCTGGGGATCCTGTTTTGAGTGATGTTGATGCGTTTTTTTCAGGCTTTGGGGTTATTGTACGATGAGCCTAATGTCACTGATCAAGCTGAAAAAGCCTTGTTGGCATTAATCAGGGCTTGATGACGCTGAGTTATACTGTCAGAGATTCTGTAGGTGGGCAGTCCGACCAAATGGAATGACGACGCTTTGGCGGCCCTTTTCCGGAAGGGTCTGTCAGATAATGTAAAGGATGTTATGGTGGGATTCCCTGTCCCCTCTGGTCTCAATGATCTATGTCATTAGCGATTCAAATTGACAGACGTTTGCGTGAGCGGAGAAGTATGCGTGGAATGGTGTTGCCTTGTGAACCAGCTTCTGAACCCATGCAGTGTGATAGAGTGGTGTCTGGGCACAGCGTCATGAGTTTCGAAAGCGCAATGGGTTTATGTTTCTACTGTGGTGATGCCTCTCATGCTATTTCAGTCTGCCCTAAGCGGGGAAGACATTTTGCACGCTCAGTTGTCTTGGGTAGTGTTCAGACTAAGTTTTTATTAACTGTCACTCTGATATGCTCTCTGTCCTCATTTTTGCTCAGGCTTTCGTTGATTCTGGAGCAGCTATTAACCTGTGGATTATGAATTTTGCTAAACGTTGTGGGTTTCCCTTGATACCCCTACAGAAGTCTATTCCCCTACTGGGGATCGATTCTACCCCTTTGGCTGAGAATAAACCCCAGTTTTCTACTCAGGTGATAATGAGGGTTGAACCTGATCACCAGGAGTGCTGCAAATTTTTGGTTCTATATAATCTGCATGACATTATCGTGCTGGGTTTCCCTTGGTTACAGTCTCATTATCCTGTTTTGGATTGGAAATCTGTGTCTGTAACCAGTTGGGGCTGCAATGTGTTAATAACCAACACTCCGTGTTTTCTGCTCCCCCCAGGTCAGGATGTTCTGACTTTTGTTTGATTTTTCTGATGTGTTTAGCGAAAGTAATCTGCATCCTTGCCTCCCCATAGAGCTATGACTGCGCTATTGAATAGTGCCGGGTAGTAAATTCCCTAAAGGTCGCCTTTTTAACTTGTCTGTACCTGAACTGACGCTATGCGGTCTTATATCAAGGAATCATTGGAGAAGGGTCATATCAGACCATCCTCTTCACCCTTGGTGCCGGTTTTTTCTTTGTGGCCAAAAAAGATGGTTCATTAAGGCCGTGTATGATTATCGTCTCTTGAACAATATTACTGTGAAATATCAATACCCGTTACCCTTGATTCTGACCTGTTTTCCAGGGTGAAAAACGCATACTTGGTTTACCAAGCTTGACCTCAGGGGGCGTATAACCTTATTCGCATTAAGCACGGGATGAATGGAAGACGGCATTCAATACCCTGAAGGGCATTTTTGAGTACCTAGTGATGCCCTTTGGGCTCACTAATGCTCCTTCCGTCTTCCAGTCCTTCATGAATGACATTTTCATGGGATTTTGTGGACAAATTTCTGATTGTTTATTTGGATGATATCTTGATTTTTTTCTAATGACTGGGACTCTCATGTGAAACATGTTCGAACTGTATTCCAGATTTTGAGAGAGAATGCTCTGTATGTGAAGGGATCAAAGTGTCTTTTTGGCGTACAGGGATTCATTTCTGGGATTCATTTTGTCCCCATCTGTTATTGAAATGGACCCGGTCAAGTTCAGGCCATCTGTGATTGGGTCCAACCTAATTCATTAAAGGCTCTTCAGAGATTTTTGGGTTTTGCCAATTTTTATCGTAAATTTATTGGTAATTTCTCGGTTATTGTTAAACCATTAACTGATTTGACCAGAAAGGGTTCTGATGTGGTGAATTGGCCTCCTGAGGCAGTCTCTGCATTTCAGGAACTTAAGCAGAGATTCACTTCTGCTCCTGTTCTACGGCAGCCTGATGTTTCTCTGCCATTTCAGGTGGAGGTTGATGCCTCTGAAATTGGGGCAGGTGCCGTTTTGTCCCAAAAGATCCAGAGACCTCTAAAAGTAACCCTTGTGCCTTTTTCTCTCGAAAATTTTCTCCTACTGAACGTAATTATGATGTGGGTAATCGGGAGTTATTGGCCATGAAGTGGGCTTTTGAAGAGTGGAGACATTGGCTGGAGGGAGCCAAACATCAGGTGGTGGTCCTTACGGACCATAAGAATCTGGTCTATCTGGAATCTGCCAAGCAACTCAATCCTAGACAGGCCAGGTGGCCTTGTTTTTCACACGTTTTAATTTTGTGGTTTCCTTTCTTCCTGCACTAAGAATGTTAAGGCGGATGCCCTCTCGAGGAGTTTCCTTGCGGACTCTCCTGAGTTATCTGATCCTTCTGTTATTTTGAAAGAGGGTGTAGTTCTTTCCGCCATCTCGCCCAATTTGAGACTTGCTCTGAGGGGTGTCAGGAGGATAGGCCCGAGCGCTGCCCTGTTGGAAAATTGTTTGTCCGGACCAATGGAAAAAGAGTGTGATGTCTGAGATTCATTGTTCCGCATTGGCTGGGCATCCCGGAATTTTGGTACCAGAGACTTGGTTAGTCGGTCCTTTTGGTGGCCTACCTTGTCTCGTGATGTCAGGGAATTTGTGCAGTCCTGCGGGACTTGCTCTCGCTCCAAGCCTTGCTCTCGCTCTAGTGGTTTGTTGATGCCATTGCCTGTGCCCAAGAGACCATTGACCCATATCTCTATGGATTTCATTTCCGATCTTCCTGTTTCTCAGAGAATGACCACCATCTGGGTAATTTGTGATAGGTTTTCCAAAATTATACATCTTGTGCCATTACCTAAGTTGCCTTCCTCCTCTGAATTGGTGCCGTTGTTCCTTCAGCACGTGGTTCGTTTACACGGCATTCCTGAGAACATTGTGTCTGACAGAGGAGTCCAGTTTGTTTCCAGATTTTGGAGGACTTTTTGTTCTAAACTGGGTGTTCAATTGTCTTTCTCCTCGGCATTTCATCCTCAGACCAATGGTCAAACTGAGAGAACAAACCAGACATTGGAGACTTATCTAAGATGCTTTGTGTCTGCTGATCAGGATGACTGGGTCTCTTTTTTGCCTTTGGCTGAGTTTGCTCTTAATAATAGGGCTAGCTCTGCCACTTTGATGTCTCCGTTTTTCTGTAATTCTGGGTTTCACCCTCGATTTTCTTCAGGACAGACGGAGGCTTCTGTCTGTCCAGGTGTTGACTCTGTTGTGGAGCGTATGCAACAGATTTGGGACCAGGTAGTGGAGAGGTTGTCCCTCTCAGGAGAAGGCCCAGCGGTTTGCTAACCGGCATAGGACTGATGGTCCTCGGTTTAAAGTGGGGGACTTGGTCTGGTTGTCCTCAAAGAATATTCCTATGAGAGTAGCATCTCCTAAATTTAAGCCTAGGTTCATTGGACCTTATAAGATCATGGAGATTATTAATCCTGTTTCTTTTCGTTTGCTTCTTCCAGGGACATTTAAGATCCATAACGTGTTCCACAAGTCCTTGTTGAAGAGGTTTGTTGAGCCAGTGGTTCCTGCTGCTGTGCCTCCTGACCCTGTTTTGGTTGAGGGCAATCTGGAGTATGTGGTTGAGAAAATATTGGATTCTCGTTTTTCTAGACGGAAACTCCAGTATTTGGTTAAATGGAGAGGTTATGGTCAGGAGGACAATTCTTGGGTGTTTGCTTCGGACATCCATGCTAGGAGACTTATCCGTGCGTATCATAGAGCTCATCCTGACCGGCCTGGTTGCTCAAGTGAGGGTTCGGTGACCCCTCCTCAAGGGGGGGGGTACTGTTGTGAATGGGTTTGAGATGAGTTCTGAGCAGAGGCTCCCTCTGGTGGTTACAAGCGGTGCTAGTGAAGATTGTGAGGACTGGGAATCAGGTGTTACTGACTGGTCTTATATAAGGGAGTCATTTTCCCATCAGGGTTTGCCGGTGATCAATTGTTCTGGTCTGAATCCTTCATTCCAGTTTCCCTTGTAGCCTGCTGTGTCGTGTCTGCATCTCCTGCTATCAGATAAGTCTTTTTCTTCTTTTGTGTTTGTGCTATTATTTTTGCATTTTGTCCTGCACTTCTTTGGGGGCCTTCAGGGTCCCCTCCGGGGCTTCTGCCCTCTCAGTTTAGTTCAGCCACTGAGTTTTGTTCTTTTGCTTTTTCCAGTTTTTTCAGTGGCTGCTGTTTTGATTTTGTTACACCAGAGAACTAATTTAGGTGGTAGAGGTCGTGTGATCTCAGGTGATTTTGAAATTAGTAGAGTTGGTGCTTTCCAGGGTTTTCTGGGATTGCAGTAAGTACCCTTCCTATCCTTTTCTATTTAGATAGTTTGGGCCCCAGCGTTTGCTCATACTATTTTCTTTCTGTGTCAGTATTTCCTCTTGTCTAACCGCCATTACATGTTTGGGGGCTTTCTATTATCTTTGGGGTTCTGCTCCGGGGCAGATAGCTTTCCTATTTCTATCTTTAGGTGTAGTTAGTTTCTCAGGCTGTGACGAGGCGTCTAGGACCAACGTAGGAACGCTCCACGGCTGCCTCTAGTTGTGGTGGTTAGTCAGGGTACTGCAATCTCATAGATTCCAACTGCTCTGGTGTATTGCCTTTTTACCTGCTCTCCTCAGCTACCGAAACATAACAGCATGCTCTTCCATTTCTGCTTTCCTGCGCATGCGCTGCCATCACTCCATTCCTGCACATGCACTGCCGTCTCTCCTTTCCTGTGAATATACTGCTGTCTCTCCTTTCCAGTGCATTGGGAGTGCCATTCTCAAGAATGGCATCAGTGACTATGTAGAGCTTATGCGCTTCTCATAGTAGACTATATACCCATTTGTTGTCTATTTTTATTCCTCCAGTGCATCCGAAATGAGAAATAAAGTGCTACTGAATCATTTTTTTGTAGGCATCTTAGCTCCCAAAGATAACTATGTACCAGATTTTTTTTTCTTTACATTCTTTGGTTAACAAAAAGTAGAGGACAGATCAAAGGAAGTTTGACTGCTGTGTCAGACTACAGAGAGTTTGTTCGTAGTCTGTTACCATGGAGACCTAATTATTTTTTATTATTTCCTTTGTAGACATTTTTAGAAGTAAAAAAAAGACAAAAAATGTTCTGAATTGTAGACGCGTCGGCGCAGTAGGATAAAGGGTTTCTGTTCTCACGGTGTTATTCGGTAATGTGGAATGGTCAGTAATCCGCTATTATGTAGTGATTGTTTGTGACTGACTGCGATGTTTGCACACGTTACCATTGAGTTAACCTTTCAACGCGTCTCTCATGGGTTAGATTACGGCTTATTTTCCCGTGCCTGTCTATGGAGGATACTTATGGTCTGCACATACAGGATGTGATTTGTGTTGCGCTGGAATCAATATGTTCCTGGACACCTGCAACCTGCAAACTCTCCTCCAACGGCTGTTCCAGCTAATGAGCCCCAATGGGGGACGCAGTTGTTGTATTCCACATGTATTGTCCCACAGGTGTGTATGGAAACGGGGCCAACGCTGCTCTGACTTCCCATCCCGTATATATCTATAATTAACAGTACAGATCATTATTCGGGGGGTTTGGCGCTGAGGATGTTTGTCGAGCTGAATGATAGTGAAATGTTTAAGGATTTGGGTTTTCTCCAAGACCCGATTTCTTTTTCATAGCTGAAACATTCTGGTTTTAAGAAAGTTCAAGATTTTTACTTTTGCAGGTTTTTCTATACAGATACAATTCCCAAAAGCTTGTGTTTTGTTTGCAGCAAAGACCCCAAAAAAAAGATTTTAGCGGGTGTGATATAAAACAATATTGATAACGCAGCAGAAAGGGTACAATTTTTTTTTTATACGCCACTATTGTATATTGGTGGTGTCCGGTATTGCAGTTTAGATCTATAAATTCATAAAGGGCTAAACTGCAATACCAAACATAGCCTGTACGCAAGAGTGGCGCTGTTTCTAAGAAAATCAATCAAACTTTTTTTTTTCTTTTACTGTTTATTATATAAACTTTTTTTTTCTTCTCTATATTAAGGGCCCCTCGGATTTACATGGACGCGGCATTACTGTACTTACGACAAAAGCAGTAAAACCTTTACGATGAGCGTTTCTGAAACAAAGTCTGGTGGAAAAGTGGTGAGTGATATGGCTGTTTTTAATGGTTCCCTGGAACTATTTTTCAGGAATTTTTATTATTTTGTTTTTTTAAAAAAAAAAGAGGTAAAATGGTCGTCCCAACTAGACCAAGTGTACACTATGAGGGCATGTGGACATGATAGATAAAAGTCTCCCTTCCCTCAGAGTAGGAACTAGCAAGCTGGTGTACTATTTTTTATGGTGAGAATTGAACTATTTATACTGGCTTGGACAGAACGTCAAGGCTGCTGCTGATCAGTGGCCACTGATTGGCTGCAGCTGTCACATAATGTCCACCACCAGAAGAGGAAGCAAGGGGATCATCAGGGAACACAAGCAGAAGTGCAGAGGAGTAGTAAATATCTATTATTTTGTTTTTTAGACCCCCCTATAGGCCTATTTTTAATATAAAAATATTTAGATGTGAACCCCTTTAGTAGACTGGCGTATCAAGTGTGAATGAGGATACCCATGCCAGGCTGTTGGTGCCAATGGTGCCTCCTTCAGGAATGACAGGTATTGCATTCCCGTCTTTGGCACACTGAATGTGGTGATCAGCTGGCAAAAATCTCTCTATGGCTAGCTTAATTGTTGGGTCTAGAGATGAATAAAACGCTTCTCCCAACCCTCGTCCATGGTTCAGGTCAGTGCTCTGTCGCTTTTGATTCACCAGTTTGACGTGACGTCATATGTTGGGCGCACAGGTGAAGTCTCACCAGCCTGGCTAATCAAAAGCCGAGCCTGGGATCCTATAGTGTATGGAAATTCATGCAGCTCCTTTCCATGACAGAGACTACTGGCCTGGACCATGAACTCGGGCCTTCACGAAGCAATGCGCTCACTCCAAGGCCAAACGGGGTTCCTCCACCATAAGGTGTCAGTTTGTTAACATCATCACAATGCCTAAAACAAAGGTCAAAAATAACATCAGAGATGGTTAGGAATTGGGACTGTTTTTGGAAAACAGTCAAAGGAACCACTCCACTTTACCAAGAGTCACCACTTTCTAGGCTTTGGGGGTATCTGCTAAACTTCCACTAGTTAGTCATGTCTACTCTATACCAATATGCACAGGACAATCCATTTTCTGAATAACGTATTTTTTGGACTATAAGACGCACTGGACCATAAAGCGCACCTAGGTTTTAGAGGAGAAAATTCGAAAAAAATGAAGCAAAAAAAGGGGTCAATTCTGTACTAATATCCCCTGTCTTGGTATATATAGCTCACCAATCCAGATATGCATGGCCCCCTAATGCCTATCCTCGTATGCATGGCCCCCTCATGCCTATCCTGGTATGCACGGCCCCCTCATCACAATCCTGGTATGCATGGTCCCCTCATCCCTATCCTGGTATGCATAGCCCCTCTATCCGTATCCTGGTATGCATGGGACCCCTCATCCCTATCCTTGTATGCATGGCCCCTCAGCCCTATCCTGGTATGCATGGTTCCTCATCCCTATTCTGGTGTGCATGGCTCCCTCATCCCCATCCTGGTATGCATGGCCCCCTCATCCCTACCCTGGTATGCATGGCACCCTCATCCCTAGCCTGGTAGGCATGGCCCCCTGATCCCTAGCTGGTGGGCATGGCCTCCTCATCCCTATCCTGGTATGCATGGCCCCCTCTTCCTAGCCTGGTATGCATGGCCCCTGATCCCTAGCTGGTGGGCATGGCCTCCTCATCCCTATCCTGGTATGCATGGCCCCCTGATCCCTAGCCTGGTATGCATGGCCCCCTGATCCTAGCTGGTGGGCATGGCCCCCTGATCCCTAGCTGATGGGCATGGCCTCCTCATCCCTATCCTGGTATGCATGCCCCCTCATCCCTAGCCTGGTATGCATGGCCGCCTGATCCCTAGCTGGTGGGCATGGCCTCCTCATCCCTATCCTGGTATGCATGGCCCCTCATCCCTAGCCTGGTATGCATGGCCCCCTGATCCCTAGCTGGTGGGCATGGCCCCCTGATCCCTAGCTGGTGGGCATGACCTCCTCATCCCGATCCTGGTATGTATGGCCCCCTGATCCCTAGCCTGGTATGCATGGCCCCCTGATCCCTAGCTGGTGGGCATGGCCCCCTGATCCGTAGCTGGTGGGCATGGCCTCCTCATCCCTATCCTGGTATGCATGGCACCCTCATCCCTAGCCTGGCATGCATTGCCTCCTTATCCATATCCTGGTAGGCATGGCATGTCCGCTATTAAAGAGAAATTAATATTCACTTCTTTCCACTCCCATGGGCATAGAGTGCAGTGAAGTAAAATTAATTTATAACAGCGGGCACAGAGTTAGGCGCAGCAAATGGCTCCTGTCTCCTGTGACCCGCTGCTTTGCCGCTGCCTCTCCCCTACTTCCCCATCCACAGGTACATCCAGACTGTGGAAAAAAGTGCGTCTTATAGTCTGAAAAATGTGGTATATATGCAGAGAATGTCTTGTGATCTAGATACCTCATACAAAACAACCATAGGATGGCAGACGTAAAGTCCCTGTCATGTGTGTTATCTGCCCTTCCCATTGGTGTATCGTCTTGTTATAGCTCATTGTTCAAGGATATTGTCAGTAAAATGGGATAAACCAAAATATTGAGTCCATAAATCACACCAATATGTTTTTCTAGTTATTCTCCATCCTCCTTCTAAAATAAATTCTATTTCACCTTTTCATAGTTTTATCTGTTTCTAGGAAAGTGTAGAGACAACCAATATGGACTTCAATTCATCAATTCATCATGACACCTATCATGTTGGCCAAACTTTCAACAGGTAGCACTTCACATTAGATCCACTGGGTGGCCACAAATGTAGAAACATATAGCATAAACATCTCCCGACAGAGTTTCACAAAATCATGGTGTTTTTTTTTTTTTCTCCAAATCTGATCATCTTGTGTCACTCAATATGTGGAGACCAGGAAAGGAAGGACACACTGATGGCAGTCATATCCTATCCCTGTAATACTCGGCAATTTGGGTGACATCCAAGTGGATGATGTAATGGTGGCCATTTTGAAAATTGAGATACAGGGGACACTTCTAGGAAATGTTCTTTTTAGATTAAATTCTTTGACCAAGTGTAGTTGTACTGTAGGTTCTATGGTTTAGTACATGTGGACTTTGTGGAGATGTGAACTGTTCCGAATGAAGAAACTGTAATGTGGGTACATCACATAATTTTTCTTTTCCCCCCTTCCTCAGAACGGGTTGATCTCCAGCACCCCAGAAATGTTTAAGCTGAAAATGTGCATCAGACGCAAAACCGACTCTATAGACAAGCGCTTCTGCTTCGACATAGAAGTCATAGAAAGGTCAGTCATTGGCTTCAGCTGCTGAAAGAATTATCAACTTTTGTTTTTTTAACTTTTTTTGTTAAAATGCATGACTTCTTCATAATTCAGTAGAAATAGATTGAAAACCGCCTTACAAATATCATGACTGTTGTAAATATGGACTCTTCTCAGTCTGAAGCCTATAGTCTGTGCAGCTGCTATGAGGCCTGGTGATGAAAAACCTGCATGAGACCTTCTTTAGGGTATGTGTGTCCCTGGTGTATTTTAGACGCCAACGTACCTGCACGGTGTTTGACGCAGAAGACCATTGAGGAGAACACCCTCTTTTCTGTTCTTGCATGTCTCTTCGGCGGTCCGGGCTCTGTGCATCCGTCATGTTCCTCCCACCAAACTCCCCCCAACCATGTCTGTATGGACTTTGTGCACTGGGTCATGGGGAGCAGAAAAGAGTCTTCCCAAAACTGCTCCCAAAAAGATAGAAGCTACAATTGCACCAAAATGTCTTGTGCTGAAGCATTAAGATATCCCTTCCCTGGTATTTAAGGGAATCTGTTACTTTGTTTTTGCCACCTATTCTGAGAGCAGCATAATGTAGAGACGGAGACCCTGATTCAAGCAATGTTTTGATAAAATCACAGTTTTATCCGCAGGAGATTATCACTAGAGGACTAGTAATCCTGCTGCCATGTAGTCCTCCATATTCATGAATTCTGTGCAACCCCACCCCCACCACTGATTGGCTGCTTTCTGCCTATGCACAGTGCACACAGAAATCAGCCAATCAGTGGTTTTGGCAGTGTTATACAGAGCTCAGCATTCAGAGAACTGATAGATCTGCAACAGTGATTTATAAAAACTGCAGGGAGCTCCTCTAAATGGCACATCACTGAAATCAGGGTCTCTGCAACTGCATCATGCTGCTGTCAGATGGGGTAACAATAACATGCTGATAGATTCAATTTATGCGACCATGTTCGACCCCTGAAAAGTAAGTCCATACCATTATCCCTCCTCCACCAATCTATACAGCGGGCACAATGCAGTCAGGCAGGTAACGTTCTCCTGGTGTTCACCAAACCCATACTCATCAATCAGACCCCATATAGATAAATATGATCCGTCACTGCACAGAACACGTTTGATTCAGAATCCAGTGGTGACGGCTATATATCACTACATTTGATACTTGGCATTGTGCTTGGTGATGTACGGCTGCATGCAGCTGCTCGGCCATTAAGCATCTGGCAGGTGCTGATGCTATACAGTAGGAGGTCTGGACTCTGCAGCTATGGAGTCAGCAGAGTGTTGGTGACTTTTCTGCCCTCTGCTCCTCCGCACTCGCTCTGTAACATTATGGGGTCTCCATTTTATGGCTGATTTAGGAGGAAGAAATGTCAAGAACTTGGTACCACGGTGGCTCCTCTGACAGGACAGTGTTGGTATCAGTGAGCTCTGCACCACCAGCCATTCTGTCACATGTTAGTAAAGGCAGACGACATTGTGGGGGTCGGAGGTTATATACCGGGGACGAGGGGACGGATATTACACACGGGGGGCAATGGGGCCGGTTGTTCTGTACTGGAGACAATGGTGCCGGGTGTTATACACTGAGGCAATGGACAATGGAGTTGAATATTATACACAGGTGGTATGAGGCCGGACGTTATACACAAGGGTCGATGGGGCAGAATGTTATACACTGGGGTCAATGGAGCCAGATATTGTACGTTGGGGCTGGATGTTATACACTTTGGAAAATGGGGCCAGATGTTATACACTGGGGACAGTGGGGCCGGATGTTATACACTGGGGACAGTGGGGCCGGATGTTATACACTGGGGACAGTGGGGCTGGATGTTATACACTGGGGACAGTGGGGCTGGATGTTATACACTGGGGACAGTGGGGCCGGATGTTATACACTGGGGACAGTGGGGCCGGATGTTATACACTGGGGACAGTGGGGCTGGATGTTATACACTTTGGAAAATGGGGCCAGATGTTATACACTGGGGACAGTGGGGCCGGATGTTATACACTGGGGACAGTGGGGCCGGATGTTATACACTGCGGACAACGGGGCCGGATGTTATAAACTGGGGACAGTGGGGCCGGATGTTACACACTGGGGACAGTGGGGCCGGATGTTATACACTGGGGACAGTGGGGCCGGATGTTATACACTGGGGACAGTGGGGCTGGATGTTATACACTTTGGAAAATGGGGCCAGATGTTATACACTGGGGACAGTGGGGCCGGATGTTATACACTGGGGACAGTGGGGCCGGATGTTATACACTGCGGACAACGGGGCCGGATGTTATAAACTGGGGACAGTGGGGCCGGATGTTACACACTGGGGACAGTGGGGCCGGATGTTATAAACTGGGGACAGTGGGGCCGGATGTTACACACTGGGGACAGAGGGGCCGGATGTTATACGCTGGGAATAACAGGGCCAGATGTTATACACTGGGGACAGTGGGGCCAGATGTTATACACTGGGGACAGTGGGGCCAGATGTTATACACTTGGGACAGTGGGCCGGATGTTATACACTGGGGACAGGGGGGCCGGATGTTATACGCTGGGAATAACGGGGCCAGATGTTATACACTGGGACAGTGGGGCCAGATGTTATACACTGGGGACAGTGGGGCCAGATGTTATACACTGGGGACAGTGGGGCCGGATGTTACACACTGGGGACAGAGGGGCCGGATGTTATATGCTGGGAATAACGGGGCCAGATGTTATACACTGGGGACAGTGGGGCCAGATGTTATACACTGGGGACAGTGGGGCCAGATGTTATACACTGGGGACAGTGGGGCCGGATGTTATACACTGGGGACAGTGGGGCCGATGTTATACACTGGGGACAGTGGGGCCGGATGTTATACACTGGGGACAGTGGGGCCGGATGTTACACACTGGGGACAGAGGGGCCGGATGTTATACGCTGGGAATAACGGGCCAGATGTTATACACTGGGGACAGTGGGGCCAGATGTTATACACTGGGGACAGTGGGGCCAGATGTTATACACTGGGGACACAGGGGCCGGATGTTATACGCTGGGAATAACGGGGCCAGATGTTATACACTGGGGACAGTGGGGCCGGATGTTATAAACTGGGGACAATGGGGCCGGATGTTATACACTGGGGACAGTGGGGCCGGATGTTATACACTGGGGACAGTGGGGCCAGATGTTATACACTGGGGACAGTGGGGCCAGATGTTATACACTGGGGACAGTGGGGCCAGATGTTATACACTGGGGACAGTGGGGCCGGATGTTATACACTGGGGACAGTGGGGCCGGATGTTATACACTGGGGACAGTGGGGCCGGATGTTACACACTGGGACAGAGGGGCCGGATGTTATACGCTGGGAATAACGGGGCCAGATGTTATACACTGGGGACAGTGGGGCCAGATGTTATACACTGGGGACAGTGGGGCCAGATGTTATACACTGGGGACAGAGGGGCCGGATGTTATACGCTGGGAATAACGGGGCCAGATGTTATACATTGGGGACAGTGGGGCCGGATGTTATAAACTGGGGACAATGGGGCCGGATGTTATACACTGGGGACAGTGGGGCCGGATGTTATACACTGGGGACAGTGTGGCCGGATGTTATACACTGGGGACAGTGGGGCCGGATGTTATACACTGGGGCCGGTTGTTATATACTGGGGACAGTGGGGCCGGATGTTATAAACTGGGGACAATGGGGCCGGATGTTATACACTGGGGACAGTGGGGCCGGATGTTATACACTGGGGACAGTGGGGCCGGATGTTATACACTGGGGACAACGGGGCCGGATGTTATAAACGGGACAGTGGGGCCGGATGTTATACACTGGGGACAGTGGGGCTGGATGTTATACACTGGGGACAACGGAGCCGGATGTTATACGCTGGGGACAGTGGGGCCGGATGTTATACGCTGGGGACAGTGGGGCCGGATGTTATACACTGGGGACAACGGGGCCGGATGTCATAAACGGGACAGTTGGGCCGGATGTTATACACTGGGGACAGTGGGCCGGATGTTATACACTGGGGACAGTGGGGCCGGATGTTATACACTGGGGACAGTGGGGCCGGATGTTATACACTGGGGACAGTGGGGCCGGATGTTATAAACTGGGGACAGTGGGGCCGGATATTATTCACTGGGGACAGTGGAGCCGGATGTTATACACTGGGGACAGTGGGGCCAGATGTTATACACTGGGGACAGTGGGGCCAGATGTTATTCACTGGGGACAATGGAGCCGGATGTTATACACTAGGGACAGTGGGGCCGGATGTTATACACTGGGGACAGTGGGGCCGGATGTTATACACTGGGGACAGTGGGGCCGGATGTTATACACTGGGGACAGTGGGGCTGGATGTTATACACTGGGGACAATGGAGCCGGATGTTATACACTGGGGACAATGGAGCCGGATGTTATACACTGGGGACAATGGAGCCGGATGTTATACACTGGGGACAATGCGGCCGGATGTTATACACTGGGGACAGTGGGGCCGGATGTTATACACTGGGGACAATGGAGCAGGATGTTATACACTGGGGACAATGGGGCTGGATGTTATACACTGGGGACAATGGGGCCGGATGTTATACACTGGGGACAACGGAGCAGGATGTTATACACTGGGGACAATGGGGCTGGATGTTATACACTGGGGACAATGGGGCCGGATGTTATACACTGGGGACAGTGGGGCCGGATGTTATACACTGGGGACAGTGGGGCCGGATGTTATACACTGGGGACAGTGGGGCCGGATGTTATACACTGGGGACAGTGGGGCCGGATGTTATACACTGGGGACAGTGGGGCCGGATGTTATACACTGGGGACAGTGGAGCCGGATGTTACACACTGGGGACAGTGGGGCCAGATGTTATACACTGGGGACAATGGGGCTGGATGTTATACACTGGGGACAATGGAGCAGGATGTTATACACTGGGGACAATGGAGCAGGATGTTATACACTGGGGACAACGGGGCCGGATGTTATACACTGGGGACAATGGAGCAGGATGTTATACACTGGGGACAATGGGGCTGGATGTTATACACTGGGGACAACGGAGCAGGATGTTATACACTGGGGACAATGGAGCCGGATGTTATACACTGGGGACAATGGGGCTGGATGTTATACACTGGGGACAATGGAGCCGGATGTTATACACTGGGGACAATGGGGCTGGATGTTATACACTGGGGACAATGGAGCCGGATGTTACACACTGGGGACAGTGGGGCCGGATGTTATACACTGGGGACAATGGGGCTGGATGTTATACACTGGGGACAATGGAGCAGGATGTTATACACTGGGGACAATGGAGCAGGATGTTATACACTGGGGACAACGGGGCCGGATGTTTTACACTGGGGACAACGGGGCCGGATGTTATACACTGGGGACAATGGAGCAGGATGTTATACACTGGGGACAATGGAGCAGGATGTTATACACTGGGGACAACGGGGCCGGATGTTATACGCTGGGAATAACGGGGCCGGATGTTATACACTGGGGACAACGGGGCCGGATGTTATACACTGGGGACAATGGGGCCGGACATTATACAGCGGGGGCAATGAGGCTAGACATTATACATCGGAGGTGATGCTGCCGGGTATTTACACTGGAGACAATGAGGCTGGACATTATGCAGCGGGGGCAATGAGGCCGGACATTATAGAGCGGGGGCAATGAGGCCGGACATTATACAGCGGGGCAATGAGGCCGGACATTATACATCAGAGGTGATGCGGCCGGGTATTTACACTGGAGACAATGAGGCTGGACATTATACAGCGGGGGCAATGAGGCCGGACATTATACAGCGGGGGCAATGAGGCCGGACATTATACAGCGGGGGCAATGAGGCCGGAAATTATACATCAGAGGTGATGCGGCCGGGTGTTATGCACTGGAGACAATAGGGCCGGACATTATACACCGGGGGCAATGGAACTGATGTTGAGACCTAAAATCAATGATTAAGACATTTGTGCCAGTACTTTTATCCACATCGTCTCTCTAGCCATCGATTTATGTTTTTCTTCCAGACAAGGCATCATAACTCTTCAAGCATTATCTGAGGCGAATAGAAAACAATGGTTGGAGGCAATGGATGGAAAAGAGCCAGTAAGATACATTTTATTGCAATTTATTGCTTTGTGAACAACATCGGTCGGTAATGAAAAGCATTTCATCCTACAATTTCTCAGCCCAGTTGCATTTGTTCTTATTGAAACTGCGCTTCAATCTATATTGCTGCCCCCGCGGCTTCAGTGGATGTCATCCAGCTTACCATTCGGGTTTCCCAAGGAATGACAACCCCTGAGGAAGCAATAACTGGACTGCTGATTTATTGATAAATGTATTCTATATTTATTCTAGTGGATTTTTTTCTTAGCCAATTAGTCTCCAATGTCTTTATTAGTCAACACAACACAAGATTTTGGTCTAAAAATTATAGAAAAATTAAGAAAAACTTGAAAATTTAGATAAACTAGAAGGATAATAGAAAGTAACGATAACTGCTTGTCAAAATATGTCAATATATTAAAGCACTGAGGCCCCAAATCATCATTTGCGTTTCTTTTTTGGGGGAGTTTTTTTGTGCCAATACCAAAAAATGCTCTTTTTTATTACTTATTACCTTTTGTTTTTTGCTTTTCTTTATTTTTTTAGAGCAAAAAAGTCACTTGATCCTTTAAAAAGTTTCGCCTTTAGTCTTCATCTGGGCAAAAATAAAATGAGACAGATTTTGCACTCCCCCTAGAGAACAGGAGTACAATTGTGCAAATAAAATGTATTTCGACAGTTCGAAAAGTTGTAAATGATGAATTGGGCTCAAACATCTGACATCTGACCTTCTTGTTTTGTCTATAAATTCATATGTAATCAACATATAACGTGTTATTTTTTTATATTTTAGATTTACACACTCCCAGCGATCATTAGTAAAAAGGAGGAAAGTAAGCGCTTGTGCAATGTGTTTTACTTACTATTTGACCTTGTTTGGAAGAAGTATAATAAGGCCGTGTTCACATGCCGAAAGCCGCGTCTACTTTTTACCACTGCAGTATTTCCACAGTTTCATCGTGCTGTCACTAAATCTTGGAGGACAAAAAGTTGTGTTCTTGCAAGATAAAGTGATTGTGCAGGGAACAGTAGACGGGCCGCAGCGGTGCAGGGTCGTTGCGGTTCTCAGGCATAGTGTAACCTTTGAGTGTGAATTCAGCCTTAGGCTTCAATACATCATTTGTATTTTTTTAAGTCTTTTTTATGTTTTTTTTTTGTCTTTGCTCTTTTTTATTTGGCGATGGTGACTTTTGTGCCAGAGTTATCAAAATGGATGCCCAACGATTAGTTAATTGTCGCAAGTTTAAAGACGCATATTTTTTTAAGCTCTTTTGCGCATTCTATAGAATAAAAAAATCACATGATCCTTTTAGTAACATTTAAAATGTTGCACCTTAGTCTGCAATGGCACAAAAAAAATTGTGAAAATTTTGCCAAGTTTTGTGAACATTTTTGCAAAATTAGAAAAAAAAACCATGCAAATGACAAATTGTGCTGAAACATCATGTTAATGAAAACCATGCCCATAATGACCGAGAATAAAAACAAACAAGCCCTACTTAAAATAAATCTGTTTCCAGGTTTTTGCTATCTGGGAGCAACATAATGTAGTGAAGGAGACCCTGATTCCAGTGATGTGTCACTTACTGGGCTGATAAAAGTTTTCTTTGCTGCAGATCTAGCAGTTCTCTGAATAACTCCACCCACACCGATTATCAGCTCTCTGCCTCTGCACAATATGCACAGAAAGCTACCAATCAGTAATGGGAGCGGGGTTATACGGAGCATGAGAACTACATGACATAAGACTACTGGTCCTCTAGTGATAATTTCTTGCTGATAAAACACTGATTTTATAGAAACTACAGCAAACAGCCTAGTAAGTGACACATCTCTGGAATCAGGGTCTCTGACCCTGCATCATGCTGCTCTCAATAAGTTTGAGATTAAGAATTAAGTCTCCTCTTGGCCTTCTTTTTTGCAAGCTAAACATTCCCAGATCCTTTAACCGTTCCTTGTAGGACATACTTTGCAGTCCGCTCACCATCCTGGTAGCTCTTCTCTGAACTTGCTCCAATTTTTGTCAGCAAGCACACATTCCCATTACTT
>JARQOD010000002.1:29939312-30027065 GCA_033576555.1 Oophaga sylvatica | reverse complement strand
GCAATCATTTGACTACTGGGGAAGAGAGGAGATCAGTTTGACTCCTGGGGAAGAGAGATGTGTTTGTTGTTCGTACGTGATGAGGGATAGGGATTGTTGTGTGGGAAAGTGGAAGTTTCCTGCTGTGATCACTGAGAGGTTTGCTGAGATTACGGGGATGTGGCAGGGTCCTGCTCTGTCTGTTGGTCAAGGAGTTTCCTGTAATTACAGAAAATTTTATTATTTTCATATTAGGGATGTGGAGGATTCCTGCTGTGACTAATGTGCAAATTACGGGGTCTGCTGTGACTTTAGGACAAGTGAAAGGGTTTGCTTTACTTATTGGGGAAGTGGAGAAGTCCTGCTGCTACTTCTGGGGAAGAGAGGTGGTTAATTGTGATTATGTTGTTACTACTACGATTAGTTAAGAGGTTTGTGGGATTATTGGGAAGTGGAAGTGACTGCAGTGACTTTGAGGCAATTGAAGGGGTTTGCTGTGCCACTCGAGAAGTGGACGGGCCTTGCTGAGACTGATGGAAAAATAACCGGGTCTTGCTGGAACTACTGGTGAAGAGAAATGTACAGTTATGACTACTGGGGAACAGAGTTGGTTCTGCAGTGACTATTGGGGAGCATGGGAGGGACATTACCATCACTACTGGGAAGTTGGAATTTCTCCTGATGTGCCTAATGAAGAAATTTGAAGTAGAATGGGAGGAAATGATTTTCCGACCATAGAGGAAAGGAGAGGTCCTGCTGTAACTATTGGACAGTGCTAAAATATTAGCGCTATGTAAGGCCACCTAGCATATTTGGACTTCCCTGTTGTCGGTGCGTTTGCATGAATTGCTTACTGGTGGAGCCAGCCCTATAAACATGCTGTTGCTGACTCATAGACCTGCTAAATATTAGTGCAAGATGTTGATTATATATAGCCATAAAAAAATCACTCAGTTACTTTTCATAGCTCATTTTTTTTCATACAATCATAACAGAAGGCTGTCAAGTGGTGTAAAGCAAAAAGGGTTTATATAATTTCCAGAAGAAACGACTGTCGGCTCCGTGCTTCCGCTCTGAGCTGTCATACCTTGTAGAAGGTTGAGATCTCGCATCGTGAGATGTGACATTTCTATTATTACCAGATATGTCTACTTCATAGGAAATATCACACGTCTGTTATCCTCGCTGGGACATTTGTCTGATGGCTGTGCATGTCGCTCCTGCTCTTATTCCAAAGCTCTATGGCCTCTGCCTCATAACTAGGCAATGTCCCATGGAAGTCCTGTGAGTATGACTTTGGCCTTTAAAGGGGTTGTCGCAACTAGATAGCACCTTTTAGAAAGCAGCCATCCAGCTATTATACTACAGTCATGGCCAAAAGTTTTGAGAATGACACAAATATTATATTTTCACATGATCTGCTGCCCTCTGGTTTTTTATGTGTGTTTGACAGATGTTTTTATCACAGACAGAAATATAATAATTGCAAACATATGAGTAACAAAAGCTTATATTGACAGATAGAATGAGTTAATGTAGCAAGTCCATATTTGCACTGTTGACCCTTCTTCTTCAGGACCTCTGCAATTCTCCCTGGCATGCTCTCAATCAACTTCTGGACCAAATCCTGACTGATAGCAGTCCATTCTTGCTCAATCAATGCTTTCATTTTGTCAGAATTTTTAGGTTTTTGTTTGTCCACCCGTCTCTTGATGATTGACCACAAGTTCTCAATGGGATTAAGATCTGGGGAGTTTCCAGGCCATGGACCCAAAATCTCTATGTTTTGTTCCCTGAGCCATTTAGTTATCACCTTTGCTTTATGGCAAGGTGCTCCATCATGCTGGAAAAGGCATTGTTGATCGCCAAACTGCTCTTGGAGGGTTGGGAGAAGTTGCTCTTGGAGGACATTCTGGTACCATTCTTTATTCATGGCTGTGTTTTTAGGCAAGACTGTGAGAGAGCCGATTCCCTTGGCTGAGAAGCAACCCCACACATGAATGGTTTCAGGATGCTTAACAGTTGGCATGAGACAAGACTGGTGGTAGCGCTCACCTTGTCTTCTCCGAATGAGGTGTTTTCCTTATGTCCCAAACAATCGAAAAGGGCATTCATCAGAGAAAATAGCTTTACCCCAGTCCTCAGCAGTCCACTGCTTGTACCTTTTGTAGAATATCAGTCTGTCCATGATGTTTTTTTCTGGAGAGAAGTGGCTTCTTTGCTGCCCTCCTTGAGACCAGGCCTTGCTCCAAGAGTCTCCGCCTCACAGTGCGTGCAGATGCACTCACACCTGCCTGCTGCCATTCCTGAGCAAGCTCTGCACTGCTGGTAGCCCGATCCCGCAGCTGAAACACTTTTAAGAGACGGTCCTGGCGCTTGCTGGTCTTTCTTGGGCGCCCTGAAGCCTTTTTGGCAACAATGGAACCTCTCTCCTTGAAGTTCTTGATGATGCGATAGATTGTTGACTGAGGTGCAATCTTTCTAGCTGCGATACTCTTCCCTGTTAGGCCATTTTTGTGCATTGCAATGATGACTGCACGTGTTTCTTTAGAGATAACCGTGGTTAATAGAAGAGAAACAATGATGCCAAGCACCAGCCTCCTTTTAAAGTGTCCAGTGGTGTCATTCTTACTTAATCATGACAGATTGATCTCCAGCCATGTCCTCATCAACACCCACACCTGTGTTAATGGAGCAATCACTGAAAAGAGGTTAGCTGGTCCTTTTAAGGCAGGGCTGCAATGATGTTGAAATGTGTTTTGGGGGATAAAGTTAATTTTCTAGCCAAATATGACTTTGCAAGTAATTGCTGTTAAGCTGATCACTCTTTATAACATTCTGGAGTATATGCAAATTGCCATTAGAAAAAGTGAAGCAGTAGACTTTGTAAAAATTAATATTTGTGTCATTCTCAAAACTTTTGGCCATGACTGTAGTACGAGTCTTTCTTTACTAGCCCCCCTGTTGGTCAGCTGTTCTGGCTGGGTGACGCCTGAGTTGCAATGTCAAACATGGTTGCGTTGAATCATAAATGTATGATGTGAGCCCCACTACTGGAGCTGCACCCCGATGTGTGCCGCTGTCTCATGCACGGCTCTCTTTTTGTCTATTTCTATGTGACCTCTGAAAATCGCTGAGCACACTTGCTCCTCACTGTTTAGAACTCCCATAGAAATGAAATGAAAGGCTGTGCATACTCTGCCATCTCTCCTTTCCTGCGCAGGCGCTGCCATCTCTCCTTTCCTATGCATACGCTGCCATCTCTCCTTTCCTGTGCATACGCTGCCATCTATCCTTTCCTGTGCATATGCTGCCATCTTTACTTTCCATTGCATACGCTGTCATCTCTCCTTTCCTGTGCATACGCTGCCATCTCTCCTTTCCTCTGCATAAACTGCCATCTCTCCTTTCCTGTGCATGCGCTGCCATCTCTCCTTTCCTGTGCATGCGCTGCCATCTCTCCTTTCCTCTGCATAAACTGCCATCTCTCCTTTCCTGTTCATACGCTGCCATCTCTCCTTTCCTCTGCATAAACTGCCATCTCTCCTTTCCTGTTCATACGCTGCCATCTCTCCTTTCCTATGCATACGCTGCCATCTCTGCTTTCCTGTGCATACGCTGCCATCTCTCCTTTCCTGTGCATACTCTGCCATCTCTCCTTTCCTCTGCATACGCTGCCATCTCTCCTTTCCTGTGCATACGCTGCCATCTATCGTTTCCTGTGCATACACTGCCATCTCTCCTTTCCTGTGCAAGCGCTGCCATCTCTCCTTTCCTGTGTATGCGCTGCCATCTCTCCTTTCCTGTGTATACGATGCCATCTCTCCTTTCCTGTGCATATTCTGCCATCTCTCCTTTCCTCTGCATACGCTGCATCTCTCCTTTCCTGTTCATACACAGCCATCTCTCCTTTCCTGTGCATACGCTGCCATCTCTCCTTTCCTGTGCATACGCTGCCATCTATCGTTTCCTGTGCATACACTGCCATCTCTCCTTTCCTGTGCATATGCTGCCATCTCTCCTTTCCTGTGCATACGCTGCCATCTATCGTTTCCTGTGCATACGCTGCCAGCTATCGTTTCCTGTGCATACACTGCCATCTCTCCTTTCCTGTGCATACACTGCCATCCCTCCTTTCCTGTTCATACGCTGCCATCTCTCCTTTCCTCTGCATACGCTGCCATCTCTCCTTTCCTGTTCATACACAGCCATCTCTCCTTTCCTCTGCATACGCTGCCATCTCTCCTTTCCCGTGCATACGCTGCCATCTCTCCTTTCCTGTGCATACACTGCCATCTCTACTTTCCTGTGCATGCATTGCCATCTCTCCTTTCCTTTGTATGCGCTGTCATCTCTCCTTTCCTGTGCATACGCTGCCATCTCTCCTTTCCTGTGCATACCCTGCCATCTCTCCTTTCCTGTGCATTTCGCTGCCATCTCTCCTTTCCTGTGCATACACTGCCATCTCTCCTTTCCTGTGCATGCGCTGCCATCTCTCCTTTCCTTTGTATGCGCTGTCATCTCTCCTTTCCTGTGCATACCCTGCCATCTCTCCTTTCCCGTGCATACGCTGCCATCTCTCCTTTCCTGTGCAAGTACTGCCATCTCTTCTTTCCTGTGTATGCGCTGCCATCTCTCCTTTCCTGTGCATACGCTGCCATCTCTCTTTTCCTGTGCATATGCTGCCATCTCTCCTTTCCTGTGCATACGCTGCCATCTCTCCTTTCCTGTGCATACGCTGCCATCTCTCCTTTCCTGTGCATACGTTGCCATCTCTTCTTTCCTGTGTATGCGCTGCCATCTCTCCTTTCCTGTGCATACGCTGCCATCTCTCCTTTCCTGTGCATATGCTGCCATCTTCCTTTCCTGTGCATATGCTGCCATCTCTCCTTTCCTGTGTATGCGCTGTCATCTCTCCTTTCCTGTGCGTGCGCTGCCATCTCTCCTTTCCTTTGCATGCACTGCCATCTCCCCTTTTCTGTGCATGTGATGCCGCATCGCCTTTTCTGTGCATGCACAGCCATCTCTCCTTTCTTGTGCATGCTCTGCCATTTCTGCTTTCCTGCGCATGCGCTGCCATCACTCCATTCCTGCACATGCACTGCCATCTCCCCTTTTCTGTGCATGTGATGCCGCATCGCCTTTTCTGTGCATGCACTGTCGTCTCTTTTCTTGTGCATGGGCAGCCATCTCTCCTTTCTTGTGCATGCTGTGCCATTTCTGCTTTCCTGCGCATGCGCTGCCATCTCTCCTTTCCTGTGTATGCGCTGTCATCTCCCCTTTCCTGTGCATATGCTGCCATCTCTCCTTTCCTGTGCATACGCTGCCATCTCTCCTTTCCTGTGCATACGCTGCCATCTCTCCTTTCCTGTGCATACCTTGCCATTTCTCCTTTCATGTGTATACGCTGTCATCTCTCCTTTCCTGTGCATACGCTGCCATCTCTCCTTTCCTGTGCATACCTTGCCATCTCTCCTTTCCTGTGTATGCGCTGTCATCTCTCCTTTCCTGTGCATACGCTGCCATCTCTCCTTTCCTGTGCATACACTGCCATCTCTCCTTTCCTGTGCATGCGCTGCCATCTCTCCTTTCCTTTGTATGCGCTGTCATCTCTCCTTTCCTGTGCATACCCTGCCATCTCACCTTTCCCGTGCATACGCTGCCATCTCTCCTTTCCTGTGCATACACTGCCATCTTTCCTTTCCTGTGCATGCGCTGCCATCTCTCCTTTCCTTTGTATGCGCTGTCATCTCTCCTTTCCTGTGCATACGCTGCCATCTCTCCTTTCCTGTGCATACCCTGCCATCTCTCCTTTCCCGTTCATACGCTACCATCTCTCCTTTCCTGTGCAAGTACTGCCATCTCTCCTTTCCTGTGCATACACTGCCATCTCTCCTTTCCTGTGCATACGTTGCCATCTCTTCTTTCCTGTGTATGCGCTGCCATCTCTCCTTTCCTGTGCATACGCTGCCATCTCTCCTTTCCTGTGCATACGCTGCCATCTCTCCTTTCCTGTGCATACGCTGCCATCTCTCCTTTCCTGTGCATATGCTGCCATCTCTCCTTTCCTGTGCATACGCTGCCATCTCTCCTTTCCTGTGCATACGCTGCCATCTCTCCTTTCCTGTGCATACGTTGCCATCTCTTCTTTCCTGTGTATGCGCTGCCATCTCTCCTTTCCTGTGCATACGCTGCCATCTCTCCTTTCCTGTGCATATGCTGCCATCTCTCCTTTCCTGGGAATACGCTGCCATCTCTCCTTTCCTGTGTATGCGCTGTCATCTCTCCTTTCCTGTGCGTGCGCTGCCATCTCTCCTTTCCTTTGCATGCACTGCCATCTCCCCTTTTTTATGCATGTGATGCCGCATCGCCTTTTCTGTGCATGCACAGCCATCTCTCCTTTCTTGTGCATGCTGTTGTGAATGGGTTTGAGATGAGTTCTGAGCAGAGGCTCCTCTGGTGGTTACAAGCGGTGCTAGTGAAGATTGTGAGGACTGGAATCAGGTGTTACTGACTGGTCTTATATAAGGGAGTCATTTTCCCATCAGGGTTGCCAGTGATCAATTGTTCTGGTCTGAATCCTTCATTCCAGTTTCCCTTGTAGCCTGCTGTGTCGTGTCTGCATCTCCTGCTATCAGATAAGTCTTTTTCTTCTTTTGTGTTTGTGCTATATTTTTGCATTTTGTCCTGCACTTCTTTGGGGGCCTTCAGGGTCCTCTCCGGGGGCTTCTGCCCTCTCAGTTTAGTTCAGCCACTGAGTTTTGTTCTTTTGCTTTTTCCAGTTTTTTCAGTGGCTGCTGTTTTGATTTTGTTACACCAGAGACAGGGGCGGAACTATAGTGGAAGCAGGGGAAGCAGCTGCCACAGGGCCCGGGCTAGAAGGGGGCCCGTCCCTGCTGCAGCTGCCCTGTGATTTAGGAGCAAAAAGGGGGGCCCGAGCACGCTGGCAAATGGATCCGCGCTCGGGCCCCCTCCCAACATTTTGTTCAGGCTTCTGACTCTGAACGCTGATGCATAACAACACTGTGTTGTTTTAAAGAGACACTACAGTGTTGTAAATGCAGACAGCGAACAGAAATGAGCACTGTAGCTTTAAGCTGCGGCCCAGTGCATTATGGTCCGTCTGTCACAGCGTGTGTGCATGTGGGGGCGGACAGCAGACGGCCAGGCAGACCACATGAAGCAGCAGGCTGACTGGACAAGCAGGTGGAAGCCCGGGCGAGCAGGGTGAGTACCGTGAGTCTCTCAACAGTGAGAAGAGGCTTGGCTGCTCAATGGTGACTGGGAGGGCAGGTGCAGGCAGGATCTAACAGGGCCCACATTCAACAGGGCCCAGGCCCCAGGCTGCAGTGCAGGGGGCCCACATTCAACACAGGGCCCAGGTAGCAAGGGGCCCGCATACCAACAGGGCCTCGGGCTCCTGGGCCCTGTTTGACGCAAGCCTCAAGTCACCACTAACCTCCCCCTGGGCCCTGTTGGGCACGGGACCTCAGTCACCAGTAGCCTCCCCTGGCCCAGTAACAGCCTCATGGTTGCTACAAGTGACGAGTGACACCCTGATCTCTGCTACATGTGACAAGTAACAACCTCAGCTCTGCTACATGTAACAAGTAACAACCTCAGCTCTGCTACATGTGACAAGTAGCAACCTCGGCTCTGCTACATGTGACAAGTAGCAACCTCAGCTCTGCTACATGTGACAAGTAACAACCTCAACTCTGCTCATGTGACAAGTAACAACCTCAGCTCTGCTCATGTGACAAGTAACAACCTCCGCTCTGCTCATGTGACAAGTAACAACCTCAGCTCTGCTCATGTGACAAGTAGCAACCTCAGCTCTGCTCATGTGACAAGTAGCAACCTCAGCTCTGCTCATGTGACAAGTAGCAACCTCAGCTCTGCTACATGTGACAAGTAACCTCAGCTCTGCTACATGTGACAAGTAGCAACCTCAGCTCTGCTACATGTGACAAGTAGCAACCTCGGCTCTGCTACATGTGACAAGTAGCAACCTCGGCTCTGCTCATGTGACTAGTAGCAACCTCAGCTCTGCTACATGTGACAAGTAACCTCAGCTCTGCTACATGTGACAAGTAGCAACCTCAGCTCTGCTACTTGTGACAAGTAGCAACCTCAGCTCTGCTACTTGTGACAAGTAGCAACCTCAGCTCTGCTATTTGTGACAAGTAACAACCTCAGCTCTGCTCATGTGACAAGTAACAACCTCAGCTCTGCTCATGTGACAAGTAGCAACCTCGGCTCTGCTACATGTGACAAGTAGCAACCTCAGCTCTGCTACATGTGACAAGTAGCAACCTCGGCTCTGCTACATGTGACAAGTAGCAACCTCAGCTCTGCTACTTGTGACAAGTAGCAACCTCAGCTCTGCTATTTGTGACAAGTAACAACCTCAGCTCTGCTCATGTGACAAGTAACAACCTCAGCTCTGCTCATGTGACAAGTAGCAACCTCGGCTCTGCTACATGTGACACGACCTCAGCTCTGCTACATATGACAAGTAGCAACCTCAGCTCTGCTACATGTGACAAGTAACCTCAGCTCTGCTACATGTGACAAGTAACAACCTCAGCTCTGCTACATTTGACAAGTAACAACCTCAGCTCTGCTACATGTGACAAGTAGCAACCTCGGCTCTGCTACTTGTGACAAGTAGCAACCTCAGCTCTGCTACTTGTGACAAGTAGCAACCTCAGCTCTGCTACATGTGACAAGTAGCAACCTCAGCTCTGCTCATGTGACAAGTAACAACCTCAGCTCTGCTCATGTGACAAGTAACAACCTCAGCTCTGCTACATGTGACAAGTAGCAACCTCGGCTCTGCTATATGTGACAAGTAACAACCTCAGCTCTGCTACATGTGACAAGTAGCAACCTCGGCTCTGCTACATGTAACAACCTCAGCTCTGCTACATGTGACAAGTAGCAACCTCAGCTCTGCTCATGTGACAAGTAACAACCTCAGCTCTGCTCATGTGACAAGTAACAACCTCAGCTCTGCTACATGTGACAAGTAACAACCTCAGCTCTGCTACATGTGACAAGTAACAACCTCAGCTCTGCTACATGTGACAAGTAGCAACCTCAGCTCTGCTACATGCGAGGAGTGACAGCCTCATCTCTGCTACATGTGCGGAGCGACAGCCTCAGCTTTGCTATACAAGTAGCAGAGCTGAGGCTGTCACTCCTCACATGTTGCAGAGATGAGGCTGTCACTCCTTACATGTAGCAGAGCTGAGGCTGTCACTCCTCGAATGTAGCAGAGCTGAGGCTGTCCCTACTCACATGTAGCAGAGCTGAGGCTGTTCCTCCTCACATGTAGCAGAGCTGAGGCTGTCACTCCTCACATGTAGCAGAACTGAGTCTGTCACTCCTCACATGTAGCAGAGCTGAGGCTGTCACTCCTCACATGTAGCAGAGCTGAGGCTGTCACTCCTCACATGTGTAATTGGTGAGGGCGTGGTGCAGAAGTACGGTATACAGAACAATCTTAGATTATTCTGTATACCGGACTGTTGTTCTACTGAATAAATCATCCGTTTTGAAAGCAATTTGCAGGCTGGATTACAAGTTTCTTCACATATTTACTCTGGAGAAAGCCTACTTTCGTCACTACCTCAGTTGCTTCCTGGGAGTTGGTTCTTTTCTGTTATTTCACTATCATTACTCCAAAAACCTCTAATTTTGGATAATAAAGGTATCTTTCTTAACACAACTTGGGTAGACCGGGATTGGCAACGCGCGCGAGGGGGGGGGGGCCCATTGTGAAGTTTGCTGTGGGGCCCTGCCGTTCCTAGTTACGCCCCTGACCAGAGAACTAATTTAGGTGGTAGAGGTCGTGTGATCTCAGGTGATTTTGAAATTAGTAGAGTTGGTGCTTTTCAGGGTTTTCTGGGATTGCAGTAAGTACCCTTCCTATCCTTTTCTATTTAGATAGTTTGGGCCCAGCGTTTGCTCATACTATTTTCTTTCTGTGTCAGTATTTCCTCTTGTCTAACCGCCATTACATGTTTGGGGGCTTTCTATTATCTTTGGGGTTCTGCTCCGGGGCAGATAGCTTTCCTATTTCTATCTTTAGGTGTAGTTAGTTTCTCAGGCTGTGACGAGGCGTCTAGGACCAATGTAGGAACGCTCCACGGCTGCCTCTAGTTGTGGTGGTTAGTCAGGGTACTGCAATCTCATAGATTCCAACTGCTCTGGTGTATTGCCTTTTTACCTGCTCTCCTCAGCTACCGAAACATAACAGTATCACCGGCCTAAAAATTGAAAATTGTATGGTACTCACAGAAGGGAAAAAATTTGTGAAAGAAAAAAGGTTGTCAGAGTTGTCAGAGATATTTTTCTGTTTGTTGCATTTTTTTTTTTTTTCGTCTGTACAGTTATATGAAAAAGTTTGGGCACCCCTATTAATCTTAAGCTTAATGTTTTATAAAAATTGGTGTTTTTGCAACAGCTATTTCAGTTTGATATATCTAATAACTATTGGACACAGTAATGTTTCTGCCTTGAAATGAGGTTTATTGTACTAACAGAAAATGTGCAATCTGCATCTAAACAAAATTTGACAGGTGCATAAGTATGGGCACCTCACCAGAAAAGTGACATTAATATTTAGTAGATCCTCCTTTTGCAAAAATAACAGCCTCTAGTCGCTTCCTGTAGCTTTTAATGAGTTCCTGGATCCTGGATGAAGGTATTTTTGACCATTCCTCTTTACAAAACAATTCCAGTTCAGTTAAGTTTGATGGTCGCCGAGTATGGACAGCCCTCTTCAAATGATCCACAGATGTTCAATGATATTCAGGTCTGGGGACTGGGATGGCCATTCCAGAACATTGTAATTGTTCCTCTGCATGAATGCCTGAGTAGATTTGGAGCGGTGTTTTGGATCATTGTCTTGCTGAAAGATCCATCCCCTGCGTAACTTCAACTTTGTCACTGATTCTTGAACATTATTGTCAAGAATCTGCTGATACTGAGGGGAAATCCATGCGTCCCTCAACTTTAACAAGATTCCCGGTGCCGGCATTGGCCACAGCCCCAAAGCATGATGGAACCTCACCAAATTTTACTATGGGTAGCAAGTGTTTTTCTTGGAATGCTGTGTTTTTTTGACGCCATGCATAACGCCTTTTTGTATGACTAAACAACTCAATCTTGGTTTCATCATTCCACACATTTTCTTCCAAAAAGAAATTGGCTTCTCCAAATGTGCTTTTGCATGCCTCAGCCGACTCTGTTTGTGGCGTGCTTGCAGAAAACTGCTTCTTTCGCATCACTCTCCCATACAGCTTCTCCTTGTGAAAAGTGCGTTGTATAGTTGACCAATGCACAGTGACACCATCTGCAGCAAGTTGATGCTGCAGCTCTCTGGAGGTGGTCTGAGGATTGTCCTTGACTGATCTCACCATTCTTTCTCTGCCTTTCTGATGTTTTTCTTGGCCTGCCACTTCTGGCCTTAACAAGAGCTGTCCCTGTGTTCTTCCATTTCCTTACTATGTTCCTCACAGTGGAAACTGACAGGTTAAATCTCTGAGACAGCTTTTTATATCCTTTCCCTGAACAACTATGTTGAATAATCTTTGTTTTCAGATCATTTGACAGTTGTTTTGAGGAGCCCATGATGCCACTCTTCAGAGGAGATTCAAACAGGAGAACAACTTGCAAGTGGCCACTTTAAGTAGTTTTTCTCATGATTGTATACATCTGGCTATGAAGTTCAAAGCTCAATGAGGTTACAAAACAAAAAAAGTGCTTTAGTAAGTCAGTAAAAAGTAGGTAGGAGTATTTAAAACAAGAAAATGATAAGGGTGCCCATACTTATGCACCTGTCAAATTTTGTTTGGATACAGATTGCACATGTTCTGCTAGTACAATAAACCTCATTTCAAGGCAGAAACATTACTGTGTCCAATAGTTATTAGATATATCAAACTGAAATAGCTGTTGGAAAAACATCAATTTTTATAAAACATTAAGCTTAAGATTAATAGGGGTGCCCAAACTTTTTCATATAACTGTATCTCTGGGTGCTGGGGAGGATCTTTTCTCCCAATGGAGTTTGCACAGTTGTCTGGCCGTGTGGATCAGCTTGCCACTGAGGTTCGGAGTATTGCTATCTATCTTGCTGGGTTGCCTGTTGTGGAACCTAGGATCCCCATGCCAGATTTGTTTTTAGGGGATCGAGCTAAGTTTCAGAATTTCAAAAATAATTGTAAATTGTTTTTTGCCTTAAAATCTAAGTCCTCAGGAAACGCAGCGCAGCAGGTTCAAATTATCATCTCTCTCCTGCGCTGCGATCCTCAGGATTGGGCTTTTTCCCTGATACCTGGGGATCCTGTTTTGAGTGATGTTGATGCGTTTTTTCAGGCTTTGGGGTTATTGTACGATGAGCCTAATGTCACTGATCAAGCTGAAAAAGCCTTGTTGGCATTAAATCAGGGGCTTGATGACGCTGAGTTATACTGTCAGAGATTCTGTAGGTGGGCAGTCCTGACCAAATGGAATGACGACGCTTTGGCGGCCCTTTTCCGGAAGGGTCTGTCAGATAATGTAAAGGATGTTATGGTGGGATTCCCTGTCCCCTCTGGTCTCAATGATTCTATGTCATTAGCGATTCAAATTGACAGACGTTTGCGTGAGCGGAGAAGTATGCGTGGAATGGTGTTGCCTTGTGAACCAGCTTCTGAACCCATGCAGTGTGATAGAGTGGTGTCTGGGGCACAGCGTCATGAGTTTCGAAAGCGCAATGGGTTATGTTTCTACTGTGGTGATGCCTCTCATGCTATTTCAGTCTGCCCTAAGCGGGAAGACATTTTGCACGCTCAGTTGTCTTGGGTAGTGTTCAGACTAAGTTTTTATTAACTGTCACTCTGATATGCTCTCTGTCCTCATTTTCTGCTCAGGCTTTCGTTGATTCTGGAGCAGCTATTAACCTGATGGATTATGATTTTGCTAAACGTTGTGGGTTTCCCTTGATACCCCTACAGAAGTCTATTCCCCTACTGGGGATCGATTCTACCCCTTTGGCTGAGAATAAACCCCAGTTTTCTACTCAGGTGATAATGAGGGTTGAACCTGATCACCAGGAGTGCTGCAAATTTTTGGTTCTATATAATCTGCATGACATTATCGTGCTGGGTTTCCCTTGGTTACAGTCTCATAATCCTGTTTTGGATTGGAAATCTGTGTCTGTAACCAGTTGGGGCTGCCAATGTGTTAATACCAACACTCCTGTTTTTTCTGCCTCCCCCAGGCTCAGGATGTTCCTGACTTTTTGTTTGATTTTTCTGATGTGTTTAGCGAAAGTAAATCTGCATCCTTGCCTCCCCATAGGAGCTATGACTGCGCTATTGAATTAGTGCCGGGTAGTAAATTCCCTAAAGGTCGCCTTTTTAACTTGTCTGTACCTGAACATGACGCTATGCGGTCTTATATCAAGGAATCATTGGAGAAGGGTCATATCAGACCATCCTCTTCACCCTTAGGTGCCGGTTTTTTCTTTGTGGCCAAAAAGATGGTTCATTAAGGCGTGTATTGATTATCGTCTCTTGAACAATATTACTGTGAAATATCAATACCCGTTACCCTTGATTTCTGACCTGTTTTCCAGGGTGAAAAACGCTACTTGGTTTACCAAGCTTGACCTCAGGGGGGCGTATAACTTATTCGCATTAAGCACGGGGATGAATGGAAGACGGCATTCAATACCCCTGAAGGGCATTTTGAGTACCTAGTGATGCCCTTTGGGCTCACTAATGCTCCTTCCGTCTTCCAGTCCTTCATGAATGACATTTTCAGGGATTTTGTGGACAAATTTCTGATTGTTTATTTGGATGATATCTTGATTTTTTTCTAATGACTGGGACTCTCATGTGAAACATGTTCGAACTGTATTCCAGATTTTGAGAGAGAATGCTCTGTATGTGAAGGGATCAAAGTGTCTTTTTGGCGTACAGAGGATCTCATTTCTGGGATTCATTTTGTCCCCATCTGTTATTGAAATGGACCCGGTCAAGGTTCAGGCCATCTGTGATTGGGTCCAACCTAATTCATTAAAGGCTCTTCAGAGATTTTTGGGTTTTGCCAATTTTTATCGTAAATTTATTGGTAATTTCTCGGTTATTGTTAAACCATTAACTGATTTGACCAGAAAGGGTTCTGATGTGGTGAATTGGCCTCCTGAGGCAGTCTCTGCATTTCAGGAACTTAAGCAGAGATTCACTTCTGCTCCTGTTCTACGGCAGCCTGATGTTTCTCTGCCATTTCAGGTGGAGGTTGATGCCTCTGAAATTGGGGCAGGTGCCGTTTTGTCCCAAAAAGATCCAGAGACCTCTAAAAGTAACCCTTGTGCCTTTTTCTCTCGAAAATTTTCTCCTACTGAACGTAATTATGATGTGGGTAATCGGGAGTTATTGGCCATGAAGTGGGCTTTTGAAGAGTGGAGACATTGGCTGGAGGGAGCCAAACATCAGGTGGTGGTCCTTACGGACCATAAGAATCTGGTCTATCTGGAATCTGCCAAGCAACTCAATCCTAGACAGGCCAGGTGGGCCTTGTTTTTCACACGTTTTTAATTTTGTGGTTTCCTTTCTTCCTGGCACTAAGAATGTTAAGGCGGATGCCCTCTCGAGGAGTTTCCTTGCGGACTCTCCTGAGTTATCTGATCCTTCTGTTATTTTGAAAGAGGGTGTAGTTCTTTCCGCCATCTCGCCCAATTTGAGACTTGCTCTGGAGGGGTGTCAGGAGGATAGGCCCGAGCGCTGCCCTGTTGGAAAATTGTTTGTCCCGGACCAATGGAAAAAGAGTGTGATGTCTGAGATTCATTGTTCCGCATTGGCTGGGCATCCCGGAATTTTTGGTACCAGAGACTTGGTTAGTCGGTCCTTTTGGTGGCCTACCTTGTCTCGTGATGTCAGGGAATTTGTGCAGTCCTGCGGGACTTGCTCTCGCTCCAAGCCTTGCTCTCGCTCTAGTGGTTTGTTGATGCCATTGCCTGTGCCCAAGAGACCATTGACCCATATCTCTATGGATTTCATTTCCGATCTTCCTGTTTCTCAGAGAATGACCACCATCTGGGTAATTTGTGATAGGTTTTCCAAAATTATACATCTTGTGCCATTACCTAAGTTGCCTTCCTCCTCTGAATTGGTGCCGTTGTTCCTTCAGCACGTGGTTCGTTTACACGGCATTCCTGAGAACATTGTGTCTGACAGAGGAGTCCAGTTTGTTTCCAGATTTTGGAGGACTTTTTGTTCTAAACTGGGTGTTCAATTGTCTTTCTCCTCGGCATTTCATCCTCAGACCAATGGTCAAACTGAGAGAACAAACCAGACATTGGAGACTTATCTAAGATGCTTTGTGTCTGCTGATCAGGATGACTGGGTCTCTTTTTTGCCTTTGGCTGAGTTTGCTCTTAATAATAGGGCTAGCTCTGCCACTTTGATGTCTCCGTTTTTCTGTAATTCTGGGTTTCACCCTCGATTTTCTTCAGGACAGACGGAGGCTTCTGTCTGTCCAGGTGTTGACTCTGTTGTGGAGCGTATGCAACAGATTTGGGACCAGGTAGTGGAGAGGTTGTCCCTCTCTCAGGAGAAGGCCCAGCGGTTTGCTAACCGGCATAGGACTGATGGTCCTCGGTTTAAAGTGGGGGACTTGGTCTGGTTGTCCTCAAAGAATATTCCTATGAGAGTAGCATCTCCTAAATTTAAGCCTAGGTTCATTGGACCTTATAAGATCATGGAGATTATTAATCCTGTTTCTTTTCGTTTGCTTCTTCCAGGGACATTTAAGATCCATAACGTGTTCCACAAGTCCTTGTTGAAGAGGTTTGTTGAGCCAGTGGTTCCTGCTGCTGTGCCTCCTGACCCTGTTTTGGTTGAGGGCAATCTGGAGTATGTGGTTGAGAAAATATTGGATTCTCGTTTTTCTAGACGGAAACTCCAGTATTTGGTTAAATGGAGAGGTTATGGTCAGGAGGACAATTCTTGGGTGTTTGCTTCGGACATCCATGCTAGGAGACTTATCCGTGCGTATCATAGAGCTCATCCTGACCGGCCTGGTTGCTCAAGTGAGGGTTCGGTGACCCCTCCTCAAGGGGGGGGGTACTGTTGTGAATGGGTTTGAGATGAGTTCTGAGCAGAGGCTCCCTCTGGTGGTTACAAGCGGTGCTAGTGAAGATTGTGAGGACTGGGAATCAGGTGTTACTGACTGGTCTTATATAAGGGAGTCATTTTCCCATCAGGGTTGCCGGTGATCAATTGTTCTGGTCTGAATCCTTCATTCCAGTTTCCCTTGTAGCCTGCTGTGTCGTGTCTGCATCTCCTGCTATCAGATAAGTCTTTTTCTTCTTTTGTGTTTGTGCTATATTTTTGCATTTTGTCCTGCACTTCTTTGGGGGCCTTCAGGGTCCCCTCCGGGGGCTTCTGCCCTCTCAGTTTAGTTCAGCCACTGAGTTTTGTTCTTTTGCTTTTTCCAGTTTTTTCAGTGGCTGCTGTTTTGATTTTGTTACACCAGAGAACTAATTTAGGTGGTAGAGGTCGTGTGATCTCAGGTGATTTTGAAATTAGTAGAGTTGGTGCTTTCCAGGGTTTTCTGGGATTGCAGTAAGTACCCTTCCTATCCTTTTCTATTTAGATAGTTTGGGCCCCAGCGTTTGCTCATACTATTTTCTTTCTGTGTCAGTATTTCCTCTTGTCTAACCGCCATTACATGTTTGGGGGCTTTCTATTATCTTTGGGGTTCTGCTCCGGGGCAGATAGCTTTCCTATTTCTATCTTTAGGTGTAGTTAGTTTCTCAGGCTGTGACGAGGCGTCTAGGACCAACGTAGGAACGCTCCACGGCTGCCTCTAGTTGTGGTGGTTAGTCAGGGTACTGCAATCTCATAGATTCCAACTGCTCTGGTGTATTGCCTTTTTACCTGCTCTCCTCAGCTACCGAAACATAACAGCATGCTCTTCCATTTCTGCTTTCCTGCGCATGCGCTGCCATCACTCCATTCCTGCACATGCACTGCCGTCTCTCCTTTCCTGTGAATATACTGCTGTCTCTCCTTTCCAGTGCATTGGGAGTGCCATTCTCAAGAATGGCATCAGTGACTATGTAGAGCTTATGCGCTTCTCATAGTAGACTATATACCCATTTGTTGTCTATTTTTATTCCTCCAGTGCATCCGAAATGAGAAATAAAGTGCTACTGAATCATTTTTTTGTAGGCATCTTAGCTCCCAAAGATAACTATGTACCAGATTTTTTTTTCTTTACATTCTTTGGTTAACAAAAAGTAGAGGACAGATCAAAGGAAGTTTGACTGCTGTGTCAGACTACAGAGAGTTTGTTCGTAGTCTGTTACCATGGAGACCTAATTATTTTTTATTATTTCCTTTGTAGACATTTTTAGAAGTAAAAAAAAGACAAAAAATGTTCTGAATTGTAGACGCGTCGGCGCAGTAGGATAAAGGGTTTCTGTTCTCACGGTGTTATTCGGTAATGTGGAATGGTCAGTAATCCGCTATTATGTAGTGATTGTTTGTGACTGACTGCGATGTTTGCACACGTTACCATTGAGTTAACCTTTCAACGCGTCTCTCATGGGTTAGATTACGGCTTATTTTCCCGTGCCTGTCTATGGAGGATACTTATGGTCTGCACATACAGGATGTGATTTGTGTTGCGCTGGAATCAATATGTTCCTGGACACCTGCAACCTGCAAACTCTCCTCCAACGGCTGTTCCAGCTAATGAGCCCCAATGGGGGACGCAGTTGTTGTATTCCACATGTATTGTCCCACAGGTGTGTATGGAAACGGGGCCAACGCTGCTCTGACTTCCCATCCCGTATATATCTATAATTAACAGTACAGATCATTATTCGGGGGGTTTGGCGCTGAGGATGTTTGTCGAGCTGAATGATAGTGAAATGTTTAAGGATTTGGGTTTTCTCCAAGACCCGATTTCTTTTTCATAGCTGAAACATTCTGGTTTTAAGAAAGTTCAAGATTTTTACTTTTGCAGGTTTTTCTATACAGATACAATTCCCAAAAGCTTGTGTTTTGTTTGCAGCAAAGACCCCAAAAAAAAGATTTTAGCGGTGTGATATAAAACAATATTGATAACGCAGCAGAAAGGGTACAATTTTTTTTTTATACGCCACTATTGTATATTGGTGGTGTCCGGTATTGCAGTTTAGATCTATAAATTCATAAAGGGCTAAACTGCAATACCAAACATAGCTGTACGCAAGAGTGGCGCTGTTTCTAAGAAAATCAATCAAACTTTTTTTTTCTTTTACTGTTTATTATATAAACTTTTTTTTTCTTCTCTATATTAAGGGCCCCTGGATTTACATGGACGCGGCATTACTGTACTTACGACAAAAGCAGTAAAACCTTTACGATGAGCGTTTCTGAAACAAAGTCTGGTGGAAAAGTGGTGAGTGATATGGCTGTTTTTAATGGTTCCCTGGAACTATTTTTCAGGAATTTTTATTATTTTGTTTTTTTTAAAAAAAAAAGAGGTAAAATGGTCGTCCCAACTAGACCAAGTGTACACTATGAGGGCATGTGGACATGATAGATAAAAGTCTCCCTTCCCTCAGAGTAGGAACTAGCAAGCTGGTGTACTATTTTTTATGGTGAGAATTGAACTATTTATACTGGCTTGGACAGAACGTCAAGGCTGCTGCTGATCAGTGGCCACTGATTGGCTGCAGCTGTCACATAATGTCCACCACCAGAAGAGGAAGCAAGGGGATCATCAGGGAACACAAGCAGAAGTGCAGAGGAGTAGTAAATATCTATTATTTTGTTTTTTAGACCCCCCCTATAGGCCTATTTTTAATATAAAAATATTTAGATGTGAACCCCTTTAGTAGACTGGCGTATCAAGTGTGAATGAGGATACCCATGCCAGGCTGTTGGTGCCAATGGTGCCTCCTTCAGGAATGACAGGTATTGCATTCCCGTCTTTGGCACACTGAATGTGGTGATCAGCTGGCAAAAATCTCTCTATGGCTAGCTTAATTGTTGGGTCTAGAGATGAATAAAACGCTTCTCCCAACCCTCGTCCATGGTTCAGGTCAGTGCTCTGTCGCTTTTGATTCACCAGTTTGACGTGACGTCATATGTTGGGCGCACAGGTGAAGTCTCACCAGCCTGGCTAATCAAAAGCCGAGCCTGGGATCCTATAGTGTATGGAAATTCATGCAGCTCCTTTCCATGACAGAGACTACTGGCCTGGACCATGAACTCGGGCCTTCACGAAGCAATGCGCTCACTCCAAGGCCAAACGGGGTTCCTCCACCATAAGGTGTCAGTTTGTTAACATCATCACAATGCCTAAAACAAAGGTCAAAAATAACATCAGAGATGGTTAGGAATTGGGACTGTTTTTGGAAAACAGTCAAAGGAACCACTCCACTTTACCAAGAGTCACCACTTTCTAGGCTTTGGGGGTATCTGCTAAACTTCCACTAGTTAGTCATGTCTACTCTATACCAATATGCACAGGACAATCCATTTTCTGAATAACGTATTTTTTGGACTATAAGACGCACTGGACCATAAAGCGCACCTAGGTTTTAGAGGAGAAAATTCGAAAAAAATGAAGCAAAAAAAGGGGTCAATTCTGTACTAATATCCCCTGTCTTGGTATATATAGCTCACCAATCCAGATATGCATGGCCCCCTAATGCCTATCCTCGTATGCATGGCCCCCTCATGCCTATCCTGGTATGCACGGCCCCCTCATCACAATCCTGGTATGCATGGTCCCCTCATCCCTATCCTGGTATGCATAGCCCCTCTATCCGTATCCTGGTATGCATGGGACCCCTCATCCCTATCCTTGTATGCATGGCCCCCTCAGCCCTATCCTGGTATGCATGGTTCCTCATCCCTATTCTGGTGTGCATGGCTCCCTCATCCCCATCCTGGTATGCATGGCCCCCTCATCCCTACCCTGGTATGCATGGCACCCTCATCCCTAGCCTGGTAGGCATGGCCCCCTGATCCCTAGCTGGTGGGCATGGCCTCCTCATCCCTATCCTGGTATGCATGGCCCCCTCTTCCCTAGCCTGGTATGCATGGCCCCCTGATCCCTAGCTGGTGGGCATGGCCTCCTCATCCCTATCCTGGTATGCATGGCCCCCTGATCCCTAGCCTGGTATGCATGGCCCCCTGATCCCTAGCTGGTGGGCATGGCCCCCTGATCCCTAGCTGATGGGCATGGCCTCCTCATCCCTATCCTGGTATGCATGCCCCCTCATCCCTAGCCTGGTATGCATGGCCGCCTGATCCCTAGCTGGTGGGCATGGCCTCCTCATCCCTATCCTGGTATGCATGGCCCCCTCATCCCTAGCCTGGTATGCATGGCCCCCTGATCCCTAGCTGGTGGGCATGGCCCCCTGATCCCTAGCTGGTGGGCATGACCTCCTCATCCCGATCCTGGTATGTATGGCCCCCTGATCCCTAGCCTGGTATGCATGGCCCCCTGATCCCTAGCTGGTGGGCATGGCCCCCTGATCCGTAGCTGGTGGGCATGGCCTCCTCATCCCTATCCTGGTATGCATGGCACCCTCATCCCTAGCCTGGCATGCATTGCCTCCTTATCCATATCCTGGTAGGCATGGCATGTCCGCTATTAAAGAGAAATTAATATTCACTTCTTTCCACTCCCATGGGCATAGAGTGCAGTGAAGTAAAATTAATTTATAACAGCGGGCACAGAGTTAGGCGCAGCAAATGGCTCCTGTCTCCTGTGACCCGCTGCTTTGCCGCTGCCTCTCCCCTACTTCCCCATCCACAGGTACATCCAGACTGTGGAAAAAAGTGCGTCTTATAGTCTGAAAAATGTGGTATATATGCAGAGAATGTCTTGTGATCTAGATACCTCATACAAAACAACCATAGGATGGCAGACGTAAAGTCCCTGTCATGTGTGTTATCTGCCCTTCCCATTGGTGTATCGTCTTGTTATAGCTCATTGTTCAAGGATATTGTCAGTAAAATGGGATAAACCAAAATATTGAGTCCATAAATCACACCAATATGTTTTTCTAGTTATTCTCCATCCTCCTTCTAAAATAAATTCTATTTCACCTTTTCATAGTTTTATCTGTTTCTAGGAAAGTGTAGAGACAACCAATATGGACTTCAATTCATCAATTCATCATGACACCTATCATGTTGGCCAAACTTTCAACAGGTAGCACTTCACATTAGATCCACTGGGTGGCCACAAATGTAGAAACATATAGCATAAACATCTCCCGACAGAGTTTCACAAAATCATGGTGTTTTTTTTTTTTTCTCCAAATCTGATCATCTTGTGTCACTCAATATGTGGAGACCAGGAAAGGAAGGACACACTGATGGCAGTCATATCCTATCCCTGTAATACTCGGCATATTTGGGTGACATCCAAGTGGATGATGTAATGGTGGCCATTTTGAAAATTGAGATACAGGGGACACTTCTAGGAAATGTTCTTTTTAGATTAAATTCTTTGACCAAGTGTAGTTGTACTGTAGGTTCTATGGTTTAGTACATGTGGACTTTGTGGAGATGTGAACTGTTCCGAATGAAGAAACTGTAATGTGGGTACATCACATAATTTTTCTTTTCCCCCCTTCCTCAGAACGGGTTGATCTCCAGCACCCCAGAAATGTTTAAGCTGAAAATGTGCATCAGACGCAAAACCGACTCTATAGACAAGCGCTTCTGCTTCGACATAGAAGTCATAGAAAGGTCAGTCATTGGCTTCAGCTGCTGAAAGAATTATCAACTTTTGTTTTTTTAACTTTTTTTGTTAAAATGCATGACTTCTTCATAATTCAGTAGAAATAGATTGAAAACCGCCTTACAAATATCATGACTGTTGTAAATATGGACTCTTCTCAGTCTGAAGCCTATAGTCTGTGCAGCTGCTATGAGGCCTGGTGATGAAAAACCTGCATGAGACCTTCTTTAGGGTATGTGTGTCCCTGGTGTATTTTAGACGCCAACGTACCTGCACGGTGTTTGACGCAGAAGACCATTGAGGAGAACACCCTCTTTTCTGTTCTTGCATGTCTCTTCGGCGGTCCGGGCTCTGTGCATCCGTCATGTTCCTCCCACCAAACTCCCCCCAACCATGTCTGTATGGACTTTGTGCACTGGGTCATGGGGAGCAGAAAAGAGTCTTCCCAAAACTGCTCCCAAAAAGATAGAAGCTACAATTGCACCAAAATGTCTTGTGCTGAAGCATTAAGATATCCCTTCCCTGGTATTTAAGGGAATCTGTTACTTTGTTTTTGCCACCTATTCTGAGAGCAGCATAATGTAGAGACGGAGACCCTGATTCAAGCAATGTTTTGATAAAATCACAGTTTTATCCGCAGGAGATTATCACTAGAGGACTAGTAATCCTGCTGCCATGTAGTCCTCCATATTCATGAATTCTGTGCAACCCCACCCCCACCACTGATTGGCTGCTTTCTGCCTATGCACAGTGCACACAGAAATCAGCCAATCAGTGGTTTTGGCAGTGTTATACAGAGCTCAGCATTCAGAGAACTGATAGATCTGCAACAGTGATTTATAAAAACTGCAGGGAGCTCCTCTAAATGGCACATCACTGAAATCAGGGTCTCTGCAACTGCATCATGCTGCTGTCAGATGGGGTAACAATAACATGCTGATAGATTCAATTTATGCGACCATGTTCGACCCCTGAAAAGTAAGTCCATACCATTATCCCTCCTCCACCAATCTATACAGCGGGCACAATGCAGTCAGGCAGGTAACGTTCTCCTGGTGTTCACCAAACCCATACTCATCAATCAGACCCCATATAGATAAATATGATCCGTCACTGCACAGAACACGTTTGATTCAGAATCCAGTGGTGACGGCTATATATCACTACATTTGATACTTGGCATTGTGCTTGGTGATGTACGGCTGCATGCAGCTGCTCGGCCATTAAGCATCTGGCAGGTGCTGATGCTATACAGTAGGAGGTCTGGACTCTGCAGCTATGGAGTCAGCAGAGTGTTGGTGACTTTTCTGCCCTCTGCTCCTCCGCACTCGCTCTGTAACATTATGGGGTCTCCATTTTATGGCTGATTTAGGAGGAAGAAATGTCAAGAACTTGGTACCACGGTGGCTCCTCTGACAGGACAGTGTTGGTATCAGTGAGCTCTGCACCACCAGCCATTCTGTCACATGTTAGTAAAGGCAGACGACATTGTGGGGGTCGGAGGTTATATACCGGGGACGAGGGGACGGATATTACACACGGGGGGCAATGGGGCCGGTTGTTCTGTACTGGAGACAATGGTGCCGGGTGTTATACACTGAGGCAATGGACAATGGAGTTGAATATTATACACAGGTGGTATGAGGCCGGACGTTATACACAAGGGTCGATGGGGCAGAATGTTATACACTGGGGTCAATGGAGCCAGATATTGTACGTTGGGGCTGGATGTTATACACTTTGGAAAATGGGGCCAGATGTTATACACTGGGGACAGTGGGGCCGGATGTTATACACTGGGGACAGTGGGGCCGGATGTTATACACTGGGGACAGTGGGGCTGGATGTTATACACTGGGGACAGTGGGGCTGGATGTTATACACTGGGGACAGTGGGGCCGGATGTTATACACTGGGGACAGTGGGGCCGGATGTTATACACTGGGGACAGTGGGGCTGGATGTTATACACTTTGGAAAATGGGGCCAGATGTTATACACTGGGGACAGTGGGGCCGGATGTTATACACTGGGGACAGTGGGGCCGGATGTTATACACTGCGGACAACGGGGCCGGATGTTATAAACTGGGGACAGTGGGGCCGGATGTTACACACTGGGGACAGTGGGGCCGGATGTTATACACTGGGGACAGTGGGGCCGGATGTTATACACTGGGGACAGTGGGGCTGGATGTTATACACTTTGGAAAATGGGGCCAGATGTTATACACTGGGGACAGTGGGGCCGGATGTTATACACTGGGGACAGTGGGGCCGGATGTTATACACTGCGGACAACGGGCCGGATGTTATAACGGACAGTGGGCCGGATGTTATACACTGGGGACAGTGGGGCTGGATGTTATACACTGGGACAACGGAGCCGGATGTTATACACCTGGGGACAGTGGGGCCGGATGTTATACGCTGGGACAGTGGGGCCGGATGTTATACACTGGGACAACGGGGCCGGATGTCATAACTGGGACAGTGGGCCGGATGTTATACACTGGGGACAGTGGGCCGGATGTTATACACTGGGGACAGTGGGGCCGGATGTTATACACTGGGGACAGTGGGGCCGGATGTTATACACTGGGACAGTGGGCCGATGTTATACAACTGGGACAGTGGGCGAATTTCACTGGGACAGTGGCATGTTATACACTGGGCAGTGGGCCAGATGTTACGGGACAGTGGGCAGATGTTATTCACTGGACAATGGCGGATTACACTAGGACAGTGGGCCGGATGTTATACACTGGGGACAGTGGGGCCGGATGTTATACACTGGGACAGTGGGGCCGATGTTATACACTGGGACATGGGCGGATGTTATACACTGGGACAATGGAGCCGGATGTTATACACTGGGACAATGGAGCCGGATGTTATACACTGGGACAATGGAGCCGGATGTTATACACTGGGGACAATGCGGCCGGATGTTATACACTGGGGACATTGGGCCGGATGTTATACACTGGGGACAATGGAGCAGGATGTACACGGGACATGGGTGATATACACTGGGGACAATGGGGCCGGATGTTATACACTGGGACAACGGAGCAGATGTTATACCTGGGGACAATGGGCTGGATGTTATACACTGGGACATGGGCCGGATGTTATACACTGGGACAGTGGGCCGGATGTTATACACTGGGACAGTGGGCCGGATGTTATACACTGGGACAGTGGGGCCGGATGTTATACACTGGGACAGTGGGCCGATTAACACTGGACAGTGGCCGGATGTTATACACTGGGGACAATGGGGCCGGATGTTATACACTGGGGACAGTGGGCCGGATGTTAACACTGGGACAGTGGGCCGGATGTTATACACTGGGGACAATGGGGCGGATGTTATACACTGGGACAGTGGGCCGGAGTTATACACTGGGAAGTGGGCCGGATGTTATACACTGGGGACAGTGGGGCCGATATTATACACTGGGACAATGGAGCAGGATGTTATACACTGGGACAACGGAGAGGATGTATACACTGGGGACATGGGGCTGGATGTTATACACTGGACAATGGGCCGGGGTTATACACTGGGACAGTGGGCCGATGTTATACACTGGGGACAATGGAGGCAGGATGTTATACACTGGGGACAACGAGCAGGATGTTATACACTGGGGACAATGGAGCCGGATGTATACACTGGACATGGGCTGGATGTTTACATGGGACAGTGAGCCGGATGTTACACACTGGGGACATGGGGCCAGATGTTATACACTGGGGACAATGGGCTGGATGTTATACACTGGGACAATGGAGCAGGATGTTATACACTGGGGACAATGAGCAGGATGTTATACACTGGGGACAACGGGCCGGATGTTATACACTGGGGACAATGGAGCAGGATGTTATACACTGGGACAATGGGCTGGATGTTATACACTGGGGACAACGGAGCAGGATGTTATACACTGGGGACAATGGAGCCGGATGTTATACACTGGGGACAATGGGGCTGGATGTTATACACTGGGGACAATGGAGCCGGATGTTATACACTGGGGACAATGGGGCTGGATGTTATACACTGGGGACAATGGAGCCGGATGTTACACACTGGGGACAGTGGGGCCGGATGTTATACACTGGGGACAATGGGGCTGGATGTTATACACTGGGACAATGGAGCAGGATGTTATACACTGGGGACAATGGAGCAGGATGTTATACACTGGGGACAACGGGGCCGGATGTTTTACACTGGGACAACGGGGCCGGATGTTATACACTGGGACAATGGAGCAGATGTTATACACTGGGGACAATGGAGCAGGATGTTATACACTGGGGACAACGGGCCGGATGTTATACGCTGGGAATAACGGGGCCGGATGTTATACACTGGGGACAACGGGCCGGATGTTATACACTGGGACAATGGGCCGGACATTATACAGCGGGGGCAATGAGGCTAGACATTATACATCGGAGGTGATGCTGCCGGGTATTTACACTGGAGACAATGAGGCTGGACATTATGCAGCGGGGCAATGAGGCCGGACATTATAGAGCGGGGCAATGAGGCCGGACATTATACAGCGGGGGCAATGAGGCCGGACATTATACATCAGAGGTGATGCGGCCGGGTATTTACACTGGAGACAATGAGGCTGGACATTATACAGCGGGGCAATGAGGCCGACATTATACAGCGGGGCAATGAGGCCGGACATTATACAGCGGGGCAATGAGGCCGGAAATTATACATCAGAGGTGATGCGGCCGGGTGTTATGCACTGGAGACAATAGGGCCGGACATTATACACCGGGGCAATGGAACTGATGTTGAGACCTAAAATCAATGATTAAGACATTTGTGCCAGTACTTTTATCCACATCGTCTCTCTAGCCATCGATTATGTTTTTCTTCCCAGACAAGGCATCATAACTCTTCAAGCATTATCTGAGGCGAATAGAAAACAATGGTTGGAGGCAATGGATGGAAAAGAGCCAGTAAGATACATTTTATTGCAATTTATTGCTTTGTGAACAACATCGGTCGGTAATGAAAAGCATTTCATCCTACAATTTCTCAGCCCAGTTGCATTTGTTCTTATTGAAACTGCGCTTCAATCTATATTGCTGCCCCCGCGGCTTCAGTGGATGTCATCCAGCTTACCATTCGGGTTTCCCAAGGAATGACAACCCCTGAGGAAGCAATAACTGGACTGCTGATTTATTGATAAATGTATTCTATATTTATTCTAGTGGATTTTTTTCTTAGCCAATTAGTCTCCAATGTCTTTATTAGTCAACACAACACAAGATTTTGGTCTAAAAATTATAGAAAAATTAAGAAAAACTTGAAAATTTAGATAAACTAGAAGGATAATAGAAAGTAACGATAACTGCTTGTCAAAATATGTCAATATATTAAAGCACTGAGGCCCCAAATCATCATTTGCGTTTCTTTTTTGGGGGAGTTTTTTTGTGCCAATACCAAAAAATGCTCTTTTTTTATTACTTATTACCTTTTGTTTTTTGCTTTTCTTTATTTTTTAGAGCAAAAAAGTCACTTGATCCTTTAAAAAGTTTCGCCTTTAGTCTTCATCTGGGCAAAAATAAAATGAGACAGATTTTGCACTCCCCCCTAGAGAACAGGAGTACAATTGTGCAAATAAAATGTATTTCGACAGTTCGAAAAGTTGTAAATGATGAATTGGGCTCAAACATCTGACATCTGACCTTCTTGTTTTGTCTATAAATTCATATGTAATCAACATATAACGTGTTATTTTTTTATATTTTAGATTTACACACTCCCAGCGATCATTAGTAAAAAGGAGGAAAGTAAGCGCTTGTGCAATGTGTTTTACTTACTATTTGACCTTGTTTGGAAGAAGTATAATAAGGCCGTGTTCACATGCCGAAAGCCGCGTCTACTTTTTACCACTGCAGTATTTCCACAGTTTCATCGTGCTGTCACTAAATCTTGGAGGACAAAAAGTTGTGTTCTTGCAAGATAAAGTGATTGTGCAGGGAACAGTAGACGGGCCGCAGCGGTGCAGGGTCGTTGCGGTTCTCAGGCATAGTGTAACCTTTGAGTGTGAATTCAGCCTTAGGCTTCAATACATCATTTGTATTTTTTTAAGTCTTTTTTATGTTTTTTTTTTGTCTTTGCTCTTTTTTATTTGGCGATGGTGACTTTTGTGCCAGAGTTATCAAAATGGATGCCCAACGATTAGTTAATTGTCGCAAGTTTAAAGACGCATATTTTTTAAGCTCTTTTGCGCATTCTATAGAATAAAAAAATCACATGATCCTTTTAGTAACATTTAAAATGTTGCACCTTAGTCTGCAATGGCACAAAAAAAATTGTGAAAATTTTGCCAAGTTTTGTGAACATTTTTGCAAAATTAGAAAAAAAAACCATGCAAATGACAAATTGTGCTGAAACATCATGTTAATGAAAACCATGCCCATAATGACCGAGAATAAAAACAAACAAGCCCTACTTAAAATAAATCTGTTTCCAGGTTTTTGCTATCTGGGAGCAACATAATGTAGTGAAGGAGACCCTGATTCCAGTGATGTGTCACTTACTGGGCTGATAAAAGTTTTCTTTGCTGCAGATCTAGCAGTTCTCTGAATAACTCCACCCACACCGATTATCAGCTCTCTGCCTCTGCACAATATGCACAGAAAGCTACCAATCAGTAATGGGAGCGGGGTTATACGGAGCATGAGAACTACATGACATAAGACTACTGGTCCTCTAGTGATAATTTCTTGCTGATAAAACACTGATTTTATAGAAACTACAGCAAACAGCCTAGTAAGTGACACATCTCTGGAATCAGGGTCTCTGACCCTGCATCATGCTGCTCTCAATAAGTTTGAGATTAAGAATTAAGTCTCCTCTTGGCCTTCTTTTTTGCAAGCTAAACATTCCCAGATCCTTTAACCGTTCCTTGTAGGACATACTTTGCAGTCCGCTCACCATCCTGGTAGCTCTTCTCTGAACTTGCTCCAATTTTTGTCAGCAAGCACACATTCCCATTAACTTTATAGGTCAGGGGCCAATGTCAGGGGCTACTGTGACTGACTGTTTATGACGTTTTTCTACTACATGCACTTTGTCGCTTTGGTAACCCCATCTACTTTTTTTTGTTTTTTTTTAGTGTTTTTAAATGAAGCCGGCTTCAACTTTGTGAAAAAATGCATCCATTCCGTGGAGAACCGAGGTGAGGTCTCACGTTTTCTGATCTCAGTAACAGGACAGCTTAGAAAGTGTTAAGTAATACAACACTGAAATATCAATACCTAACGTCCCTCAAAAGCAGAAATTTGGTTCACCTAAAAATTGCTGTTAATCCTGATATCGGTGACCCATTTATAGCAAAATCAGGAGGATTCTAGAAGATGAGATTGAAGATGCTCATTGTTGAGACACTTATGCTGTTTTTACCCAATCTTTAAATATGGCAATATTTCCATAAATGCTCGCTCACACTGGCGTATAACATGGCCGAGTGCTATCTGATGTTTTACCTGATAGCTCTCGGTCCAATGTTTCACTGTGGGGCAGTGCAGATCAGCGATTCTTTTCTTATACCGATTCGGGATGCGAAAACAATCACAGCATACTGCGACTGGCTCCGATATCTGATCTCTCGCACCCAAGTCAATGGGTGCATGTAAAACATCTGACTGTACTGAGATGCCTTTGATTACCGCGGACACACAATGGAGAAGATGGAGAAATTAAGTTCTCCTTCTTCGCACTTGTGCTTCAGTTCTCTCATGCGAGAGAATCAGATCAAACTAAGAGGACAATCGGCTTAAACTTAGCATGATGGGCCTGAATCTCTCTCGTGAGAGAATGTACGGCCGTGTGAGGGAGCCCTAACAATAGCTATAGCGCCCTCATGAACAGTTCCGAGGAGTGCCCACAGTAAAAATGCCAAATAAAGAGTGCCCCTAATATCAGTGCCTATCAGAAACTGTCTACAGTAAACATGTCAGCCTGAGATCTCCCAATACAGTGCCAGCCAGAAAGTACCCCAATAACAGTGCTAGTCAGAGAGTAGCTCAATAACAATAATAGCCAAAGAGTAGCACCAATAACAGTGCCAACCAGAAAGTGCCCCAGAAATCAGTGCCTGTCAGAGCGTGTTCCAAAAACAGTACCAGCCAGACAGTGTCCTACTAGCAATTTATGCCAGAGAATACCCTCATTATCAGTGTCCACCAGAGAGTGCCAACAATAACATACTAACGAAAGACTACCCCTAATAACAGTGCCAGCCATATAGTACTCCCAATAATAATGCTAACCAGAGAATTTATCGAATATCCGTGCCAACCAGAGTGTCTCTAATAAGCCGTAGAGTACCACTTAGTGCCATCCATTAAGAAACCCCCAAAACAGTGGCAACCAGAGTTTTCTCAGTAACTGTGCTAGCCAGAGAGTGTACCCAATAAGAGTGCCAGCCATAGAGAACCCCCAATAACTGTGCTAATCGGAGAGTTTCTCAATAATAGTACCAACTAGAGAGTGTCTTAATATGAGTCATAAAGTACTCCCAAAACGGTGCCAACAAGAAAGTGTTCCCATTTACCGTAAAAAGAGGTATCCAGCTCACCCAGGCTTAGGCATCCTGAAGCGCGGAACTAAAGAGACCACTTGCAGTAGAGTATGGAAAAGAAAAAAGGGGTTCCGGCTTCATCAATTTACAAAGTTTATTCCAATTAGGGTTCCATAATCAAGATAGATAAAGCAACGCGTTTCCAAAGTGCAAACTGCTTTATTTAGCAGAGCTCTGATAAAGAACAAAGTTGGTGCTGTGCCTATCTTGATTATGGAATCGTAATTGGTAAAATCTTTGCAAATTGATGAAGCTGGGACCCCTTTTTTTTCTGTACCCAGTAACAGTGTCAACCAAACAGGGTCCCCATTAACAGCGCAAGTCAGAGAGTGCTCCCAATAACAGTGCCAGCCATAGAGTGCTCCAATAACAGTGCCAGCCATAGAGTGCTACCAATAACAGTGCCAGCCATAGAGTGCTACCAATAACAGTGCCAGCCATAGAGTGCTCCCAATAACAGTGCCAGCCATAGAGTGCTCCCAATAACAGTGCCAGCCATAGAGTGCTCCAATAACAGTGCCAGCCATAGAGTGCTACCAATAACAGTGCCAGCCATAGAGTGCTACCAATAACAGTGCCAGCCATAGAGTGCTCCCAATAACAGTGCCAGCCATAGAGTGCTCCAATAACAGTGCCAGGCATAGAGTGCTCCCAATAACAGTGCCAGCCATAGAGTGCTCCCAATAACAGTGCCAGCCATAGAGTGCTCCCAATAACAGTGCCAGCCATAGAGTGCTCCCAATAACAGTGCCAGCCATAGAGTGCTACCAATAACAGTGCCAGCCATAGAGTGCTACCAATAACAGTGCCAGCCATAGAGTGCTCCCAATAACAGTGCCAGCCATAGAGTGCTCCCAATAACAGTGCCAGCCATAGTGCTCCCAATAACAGTGCCAGCCATAGTGCTCCCAATAACAGTGCCAGCCATAGAGTGCCCACAATAACAAAGCCAGCCATAGAGTGCCCACAATAACAGTGCCAGCCATAGTGTGCCCACAATAACAGTGCCAGCCATAAAGTGACCACAATAAAAGTGCCAGCCATAGAGTGCTCCCAATAACAGTGCCAGTAGAGTACTCCCAATAACAGTGCCAGCCATAGAGTGCCCACAATAACAGTGCCAGCCATCTAGTGCTCCCAATAACAGTGCCAGCCATAGGGTGCTCCCAATAACAGTGCCAGCCATAGAGTGCTCCAATAACAGTGCCAGGCATAGAGTGCTCCCAATAACAGTGCCAGCCATAGAGTGCTACCAATAACAGTGCCAGCCATAGAGTGCTCCCAATAACAGTGCCAGCCATAGAGTGCTCCCAATAACAGTGCCAGCCATAGAGTGCTACCAATAACAGTGCCAGCCATAGAGTGCTACCAATAACAGTGCCAGCCATAGAGTGCTCCCAATAACAGTGCCAGCCATAGAGTGCTCCCAATAACAGTGCCAGCCATAGTGCTCCCAATAACAGTGCCAGCCATAGTGCTCCCAATAACAGTGCCAGCCATAGAGTGCCCACAATAACAAAGCCAGCCATAGAGTGCCCACAATAACAGTGCCAGCCATAGTGTGCCCACAATAACAGTGCCAGCCATAAAGTGACCACAATAAAAGTGCCAGCCATAGAGTGCTCCCAATAACAGTGCCAGTAGAGTACTCCCAATAACAGTGCCAGCCATAGAGTGCCCACAATAACAGTGCCAGCCATCTAGTGCTCCCAATAACAGTGCCAGCCATAGAGTGCTCCCAATAACAGTACCAGCCATAGAGTGCTCCCAATAACAGTAGTGCTAGCCATAGAGTGCCCACAATAACAGTACCAGCCATAGAGTGCTCCCAATAATAGTGCCAACCATAGAGTGCTCCCAATAACAATGCCAGCCATAGAGTGCTCCCAATAACAGTGCCAACCATAGAGTGCTCCCAATAACAATGCCAGCCATAGACTGCTCCCAATAATAGTGCCAGCCATAGTGCTCCCAATAACAGTGCCAGCCATAGAGTGCTCCAATAACAGTGCCAGCCATAGAGTGCTCCCAATAACAGTGCCAGCCAGAGTGCTCCCAATAACAGTGCCAGCCATAGAGTGCTCCACAATAACAGTGCCAGCCATAGAGTGCTCCAATAACAGTGCCAGCCATAGAGTGCTCCCAATAACAGTGCCAGCCATAGAGTGCTCCCAATAACAGTGCCAGCCATAGAGTGCTCCCAATAACAAGTGCCAGCCATGAGTGCTCCAATAACAGTGCCAGCCATAGAGTGCTCCCAATAACAGTGCCAGCCATAGAGTGCTCCCAATAACAGTGCCAGCCATAGAGTGCTCCAATAACAGTGCCAGCCATAGAGTGCTCCCAATAACAGTGCCTAGCCAAGAGTGCTCCCAATAACAGTGCCAGCCATAGAGTGCTCACAATAACAGTGCCAGCCATAGAGTGCTCCCAATAACAGTGCCAGCCATAGAGTGCTCCCAAATAGCATGTGCCAGCCATAGTAGTGCTCACAATAACAGTGCCAGCCATATGTGCTCCCAATAACAGTGCCAGCCATAGATTGCTCCCAATAACAATGCCAGCCATAGAGTGCTCCCAATAACAGTGCCAGGCATAGAGTGCTCCCAATAACAGTGCCAGCCATAGTGCTCCCAATAACAGTGCCAGCCATAGAGTGCTCCCAATAACAGTGCCAGGCATAGAGTGCTCCCAATAACAGTGCCTGCCAGAGTGCTCCCAATAACAGTGCCAGCCATAGAGTGCTCCCAATAACAGTGCCTGCCAGAGTGCTCCCTATAACAGTTCCAGCCATAGAGTGCTCACAATAACAGTGCCAGCCATAGAGTGCTCCCAATAACAGTGCCAGCCATAGAGTGCTCCCAATAACAGTGCCTGCCAGAGTGCTCCCAATAACAGTGCCAACCATAGAGTGCTCCCAATAACAGTGCCTGCCAGAGTGCTCCCAATAACAGTGCCAGCCATAGTGCTCCCAATAACAGTGCCAGCCATAGTGCTCCCAATAACAGTGCCAGCCATAGTGCTCCCAATAACAGTGCCTGCCAGAGTGCTCCCAATAACAGTTCCAACCATAGAGTGCTCACAATAACAATGCCAGCCATAGAGTGCTCCCAATAACAGTGCCAGCCATAGTGCTCCCAATAACAGTGCCAGCCATAGTGCTCCCAATAACAGTGCCAGCCATAGTGCTCCCAATAACAGTGCCTGCCAGAGTGCTCCCAATAACAGTTCCAACCATAGAGTGCTCACAATAACAGTGCCCTCTAGAGTGCCATGACCCCAATACAATTTACAACTCTCTGACACTGTGTGATTACATTTCCACTCTGTATTACTTGCGTCTCCTGCTGTCTCTGTATATGCAGGCATCACTATTTTGGGACTATACAGAATCGGGGGTGTCAACTCCAAAGTCCAGAAGTTGATGAATACGGTTTTCTGTAAGTATCTTCTGTTGTGTGCTGGAATGTAAAGGGAAACAATTCACAGAGTTTCTAATAGTCTCTATGAAAGGATTGTCCCCTGCATTTATAGTGACGCCATACAATGCTGCAATCCACCTGTAGATGCTGAGGACTACAGCGAGCAGAGCTGTGGTGCTCATATTATACAGCACTGGTCAGAAGTGTGGACACTCCTATTCATGTAATGTTTGTTTTTCAGCTGCAGATGAAGGAAGAGAGCCACAGTAATTCATTACTGATGGGTAGGCGGAGCCCCAGATCAGGATGTTACCTCAGATCAAAAGAGTGATGACTGGCTGGCCCCTCCAGCTCGGGCTCCTCCTACTCAGCTCCAGTCTAAGATTTGAGGTCCAGAGGATGGTCGCTGCTAATGCAGCTCCTCAGAAAATTTTATTATTTTAATTCGGACAGGAGACTTGGATCACTAGTTGGTCTAGAGGTCTCAGGGGTATCAGCGCTGCTGTACCCCAACCTCTCCCTTGGCGGATCTGTATTCACTCAAAGTCCCTGCAGAATCCTTGCCGGCCCTGGGGGATGAGGAGAGCTTCTCTGGTGGGAACGCAAACCACACGTGCGGTCACTGCGTTCTTCGCCCTGGGGGGAAGCATGGGCACTGCGCCAGAAACCCCTGAGGGTCCCTGTGGCGCCTTGGCTGGTGAGTACTCCACACAAATTTTAATAATGATTATGTGTGAGTGCTTTAGCGTCTGAATGAGCAGCGCTATTATTAATGTCAGCGTTACTATGTCAGTATGCGTCAGCGCTGCTGTGACAGCGCTACTACATGTAAATGTCAGTATGCTTCAGCGCTACTGTGACAGCGCTACTACATGTAATGTCAGTATGCTTCAGCGCTACTGTGACAGCGCTACTACATGTAAATGTCAGTAAGCTTCAGCGCTGCTGTGACAGCGCTACTACATGTAAAGTCAGTATGCTTCAGCGCTGCTGTGACAGCGCTACTACATGTAAAGTCAGTATGCTTCAGCGCTGCTGTGACAGCGCTACTACATGAAGATGTGGTGATCTTTTGTCCGCAGGCAGATAGCTGCAGGACAGAGAGGGAGCAGGAGCGGGAGAGTTCGCGCTCATTATTTGAGCTAGCGGGGGGCGTGGCCTATCTATCCCGGTCTTTTGAGCAGGAAGACGCGCGCTCTGGCTTTTCTCCTGCGACCCCCTCACTGTGGCGGCCATTACTCAGGCTCCTGGGCTCCTCGGACCGCTCCCCTCCTCATATAGACACCACGGCCAGCTGGGTGAGTGTGGATTCCTCACCCCGCAGCGCAGCGATCGCTATCCTGCAGCTGCAGTCTCATCAGAGACATAAAAATTGGCTGGGGCTCACAAATATATATATATTTTGGTGAGTTTGCAATATTAACCCCTTTGAGGGTTATTTCTACCTGCTAAATTTGCTGACTGAATACCGCTGGGGTAACTCTGCTTGGTGGAGCGTTAACCCTTCAGCGTTTGAAAAAAAAAAAAAAAAAAAAAAAAAAAACCGCATAGTTTTTTGCTGGTATTACCGCTTTTGACCTGCTCATTCAGATGAGACATGTCTGAACAGAGTTCAGATGCCGCGGATCACGTCCCAGTGCCATTGCGGCAATCAGATACGCAGACCTCCACAGCGTCTAGCGCTGCGGTCGACAGCGGTGGAAAATTGGATGATATCGCTCGATCGATTAATAACTTATCTGACCTTTTAGGTCAATATGTGTCTGCTAATTCCTCTCAGAGGAAGCGACGCAGGCCGTTACCGGCCTCTACACGGAGCGAGTCAGATGTATCTGATATTGGGCAGAGTTCCCCTTTAAATTCGGATGGAGAAATATCCGATTCAGATGCGGACGAGCCGCAGGGACGTTCCTCTATGACGAAGCGTACGGAGGCATTAATTGAAGCCATGAGAGATATACTACAGTTACCGGAGGAGGTAACTAGTCGTCCTGGTAAATCAGCACGCATGTTCCAGGAGTCCCGTGCTTCGCGCACAACATTGCCAGCTCTGGATGAGCTTAATGGCGTGATAGAGGAGGAACGTCTATGTCCAGATAAGCGTTTTCATGGAACGCATTTCTTTGATACACTTTATCCTTGCTCTACGGAGTTAAAGGCTAATTGGACTTCTGCTCCTGAAGTGGATGTGTCCTTGTCTCAGCTTAGTAAATCCTCACTACTCCCTATTAAGGGAAAAGCGAGCTTACAGGAGCCTTTGGATAGAAAGGCAGAATTGGCGGCAAAAGCAAGCTATGAGGCTGCGGGTCATGGATTTCGAGCAGTGCTAGGATCCATGTGTGCTGCTAGAGCTTCTCTAAGCTGGTTGGCACGTCTGAAGTCGGAGTTACAAAATGAATCTCCGTTATCTGAGATACGGGAAACTTGTGAATGGTTAGAAACGGCAGCCTGTTATATCTTTGATGCCGGTCTGGATACGGCATCTCTGCTGGCCAAAGCGCAAGCTTCAGCGGTCACAGTCAGAAGAGCTTTATGGCTCAGACAGTGGGCCGGGGACGCAGTTTCCAAACAAGGGTTGTTGGCCTTACCTTACAAGGGTGGCCATCTTTTTGGATCCGACCTCACAGAGCTGATTTCCAAGGCTAAGGCAAAGGAATCAGCATTACCACAGCGAAGGGCCATGGCCTCGGTGTCCAGTAAGCCTGGTGTTTATAGTGGTCGGCGGTCCTTTCGGGGCCGAGGACGATCTAGTCACTCCTCGTGGGGATCGGGTCGTCCTTCTTTCTCAGGAAAGAAATCCTCTCAGAAAACTCGTACTCCCTGGAAGCAGAGTTTCCGCCAGAACAAGCGGGAACTTGACAAGAAACCCGCAAAGTCGGATTGACGCCAGGGGTCCACTCGAGGATTCTCGAGTGGGGGGTCGCCTGCTTCTTTTCAAGGAGACTTGGTTGGCTCGCGTTCCAGATTCCTGGGTAACGCGGATAGTGTCGGCAGGCTATTTCATAGAGTTTGCTTCTCAACCCCCAAATGTTTTTTGTCAATCTCGCGTTCCGTCGGAACCCGAGCTTGTTGTCGCTCTACAGCGAGAGGTCGAATCGCTACTACAAAAAGGTGTAGTGATACCGGTTCCGTCAGAGGACCGAGGGAAAGGTTTTTATTCCAACCTTTTTATAGTTCCCAAAAAGGAGAACAAATTTCGCCCGATTCTGGATCTCAAGCGATTAAACCGGCATGTCCATGCCCGGAAGTTTCGCATGGAGTCGCTTCGTTCCGTTGTGGCAGCTCTGTCACAGAACGATTTTCTGGTGTCAATCGACATTCGCGACGCCTATTTGCATATTCCCATCGGAAAGGCTCATCAGCGCTTTCTTCGATTTGCCATAGGTCAGAATCATTACCAGTTCGTGGCTCTGCCTTTCGGCTTAGCCTCAGCGCCAAGGGTCTTTACAAAAGTTCTGGCGCCCCTCATGGCACTTCTTCGAAGACAGGGGATTACGATTCTCCCTTATCTGGACGATCTTTTGATCGTGGCTTCCTCGGAGGAGGAGGCATTGACGGCTCGGGATTTGTCTCTTCAGTTTCTGAAAGACTTCGGTTGGCTGGTCAATTGGGAGAAGTCGTCCCTGGAACCATCGAGGACAATTCTCTTTTTGGGAATGCATCTCGACACGTTTCGGTCGGTAGTTTCCCTACCACCAGACAAGCAGTCATGTCTTCTTCGACATGTACAGATTATGACATCCTCAACAGCAATGTCCCTACGGAAGTGTATGCGTCTTCTGGGACTGATGGTGGCGTCCTTGGAGGCAATTCCTTTTGCCCAGTTCCACTCCAGGACTCTTCAAAGGTTCATCTTGAGTCGATGGAACCAGTCGCAATCGCTGGATTGCAGTGTCCCATTTCTCGCGCGGTGCGGGATTCTCTAGAATGGTGGTTACGTCCAGGGGCTTTCTCCCTGGGGAAGTCTTTCCTCCCTCTGAAGTGGTCAGTCATAACCACCGATGCCAGCCTGACGGGCTGGGGGGGTGTTTGGACCAATCTCTGGATTCAGGGGGTATGGTCTCCGGAAGAGTCTGGCTTCCGATCAACATCCTGGAATTGAGGGCGATTTTTCTTTGCCTCCAACATTGGACGGTCCTTTTGAGCGGTCTGCCAGTCCGTGTGCAGACAGACAATGCGACGGCTGTCGCGTATATCAATCACCAAGGTGGGACAAGGAGTTCCAGACTCATGGTAGAGGTGTCCCGAATTCTGATTTGGGCAGAGGCCAATGTTCCAGCCATTTCGGCGATTCACATTCCGGGGTTCAGAATATTACAGCGGACTTTCTCAGTCGCAGAAGGATGGATCCCGGGGAATGGAGCCTCCACCCGGAAGTCTTTGCACTACTGTGCTCTCGCTGGGGAACCCCCCAAGTGGATTTGATGGCTTCCAGGTCCAATGCCAAGTTACCGACATTCATGTCCAGGTACAAGGACCCGAAGGCGGTGGCGGTGGATGCTCTAGTGGCTCAGTGGGATCAGTTCAAGCTGATCTATGTATTCCCGCCGATATCCTTACTTCCTCTAGTGCTGCGTCGGATCAGACTAGAGAGAATTCCAGCTATTCTAATAGCTCCAGACTGGCCAAGAAGGGTGTGGTTCTCGACAATAATGTCGCTGTTGGCGGCACCTCCGTTTCCACTCCCTCTTCAACAGGACTTGTTGACTCAGGGGCCCATTTGTCATCCGGACTTGATGTCCCTGCGTTTGACGGCGTGGCTCTTGAGACCGAGATCTTGACCCGTAGAGGTTTTTCAGCCGAGGTTATTGCTACCCTTCGTGCTGCAAGAAGTCCGGCTACTTCTAGGATTTACCACAAAATTTGGGAAACCTTCTTTTCGTGGTGTTTGGGGTCTTCTCGGAACCCGAGAAAATTTTCCATTCCCAACCTGTTGGCTTTTCTGCAGCATGGGCTAGACAAGGGTTTGGCAGTTAGCACTCTGAAAGGTCAGATTTCTGCTCTGTCCTTATTATTCCGGAGAACCATTGCTTCGAATAGAGACGTGATCTCTTTTTTCCGAGGTATCTCTCGTAAGTTTCCGCCGCGGAAGGCACCCGTGTCTCCTTGGCGGCTCAACCTTGTTTTGGAGGCTCTTCAGCATAAACCTTTTGAACCTATGGTTTCTGCTAGCCTTTCTTTACTTTCTTGGAAGGTGGCTTTCCTTGTTGCAGTCACTTCCTTGAGGAGAGTTTCTGAATTGGCAGCTCTTTCTTGCTCGCCTCCTTTTCTGGAGTTTTTTCCGGATCGTGTAGTGCTTCGCACTCGGGGTGATTTTTTGCCTAAAGTGGTGTCACAATTTCATGTTAACCAGGATATTGTGTTGCCTTCACTCTGTCCGGATCCGAAGAATACGAAAGAGCGAGATTTACACACATTGGATTTAGTGCGGGCCTTGAAGTTTTATCTATCTATTACTCAAGGTTTTCGTAAGACGGACTCTCTGTTTGTGGTTCCGGCAGGTCGTCGGCGTGGTCAACGAGCTTCCAAGGGTTCTATAGCTCGTTGGATCCGGTCAGCTATTTTGGAAGCTTACCGTCTTCGGGGTGAATCTTGCCCGATTAAGATTCGAGCCCATTCCACGAGAGCTGTGGCTTCATCGTGGGCTTTTCATCAAGGTGCTTCGGCAGTGCAGCTTTGCCGAGCTGCGACTTGGCGCTCTGTCCACACGTTTACAAGATTTTATAAAGTGGACGTCAGTGCTTCCGCTGATGCAGCCCTCGGACGTAGGGTCCTGCAGGCAGCTGTAGTTTAGAGTTCTGGATGAACTTGTGTTTAGCGCTGGTTGCGCTTTGTTGTTAAGGTTGTTGGGTTTCTGCCTTTTGTTGGTTTTTCCCACCCTTATTTTTGAACTGCTTTGGGACGTCCCATCAGTAATGAATTACTGTGGCTCTCTTCCTTCATCTGCAGCTGAAACACGGATTTTGGTAAAGACTTACCTGTAAAATCCTTTTCAGCGAAGGAAGGAAGAGAGACACAGCACCCTCCCACGGCAGAAGTGTGTTGATGTTTTCAGATGCAGCGCGACCCTTATCTGATAGCGATTATCTGGGCTGAGGTCAGCGCGCTAAGGCTCTGTTCCAGCATCGCCAGCTCATCGCAGTAGTCAGGTTCCGTGAGTAGTACCTGGAACTCTGTGGTTTTTGGCTTTCTTTGCATGCATAACCTGTATCCTTGTGTTTTTTCTCTGAAGTTCCTTCAGAAGGGGTTATGTTGCTCCGCTGGTGATCTTGGCTCTTTTCCTAAAAGCTTTGATACGACTGGAGCTGAGTAGGAGGAGCCCGAGCTGGAGGGGCCAGCCAGTCATCACTCTTTTGATCTGAGGTAACATCCTGATCTGGGGCTCCGCCTACCCATCAGTAATGAATTACTGTGTCTCTCTTCCTTCCTTCGCTGAAAAGGATTTTACAGGTAAGTCTTTACCAAAATCCGTGTTTTATTGTTATTGTAATGTGCACGTTGTAGATTCAGACTGTAGGCAGCAAAACGGCAAAGGAAACAAGGAGTAAAGAGACGTGAAACAGACTAGAATGTGTGTGAGACCTTAGATTCCTCACAGTCCCCCCTTTCATGCTGATAACAGCTTTACCTTCACATTGAATGTACAACGTGCACGTTCCAATAAAAACAAGGAAAACGATTGCACGAACCGGTGTTTCCAAACTTTTGACCGTTACTGCCGGTGTGACAGCTGTATTAAGAATTATCAGACACTGAATTGAAGTCCAATCTTACTGATGAACCTTTGCATTTACTCTAGATCAAAGGGAACATTATAAGAAAATGTAATATTAACGTCTGCTTTTCACCTAAAGCACCAGGGAATATAATCTTAGCCTCTTCTACCCTAGATGTCCAAGAAATCGTATATTAACCCCCTCTTCTATGTTAGACCACAAATAATAATTGAATTACCCTAGAAAACAAGGAAACATTAACTTCTGTTATTCTCCCTAGATCAGAGAGGGATATAATAGCAGTTTTCTTTTTTTTTCACTCTAAGCTGCCAGGGCATCATCCTAGAAAACAAAAACCCTAGATCAGAGAGGGATATAATAGCAGCTTTCTTTTTTTTACTCTAGGCTGCCAGGGCATCATCCTAGAAAACAAAAACCCTAGATCAGAGAGGGATATAATAGCAGCTTTCCTTTTTTTACTCTAGGCTGCCAGGGCATCATCTTAGAAAACAAAAACCCTAGATCAGAGAGGGATATAATAGCAGCTTTCCTTTTTTTACTCTAGGCTGCCAGGGCATCATCCTAGAAAACAAAACCCTAGATCAAAGAGGGATATAATCACAGCTTTCTTTTTTTACTCTAGGCTGCCAGGGCATCATCCTAGAAAACAAAAAAAATTAACCTGTTATTTTTTTTCTTGACCACAAAAGAATCAAATTAACTCCATCCTCCATGCTAGACCACACAAAAAATGAGATCAATCTACAAAACAGGAAAGTTAAATATTAACCACTTTGAACATAATATTAATTATCTATTCTACCCTAGACCACCAGGAAATCAAGTTTATTCATTTTTTTATACTAGACCACAAAGAAAAAAATAAATCACCTTCTATAACTATGGAAATATTATTTTTAACCTCTGCTTTTCCTCTAGCTCACAAGGGAATATAATATTATCTTCCTCTTCTACGGCAGACCACAAAGGAATTAAATTAACTTAATCCTCCATGCTAGACCACAAAGAAAAAAAAATCACCATATATATCTAAGGACAATCTTATCCTCTGCTTTTACTCTAGACCTTAAGGGAACATATCTATTTTTTTCAAATACCCTAGACCACCAGGACATAATCATGTAAACCCTTTCTTGTAAATCATGTTAACCCTTTCTTGTAACCTAAATTATAAAGAAAGCCATAGTTACCCCTAGGCCACAAGGGAATAAAATACGAACTACCTCTTTTTACACTAGACCACCAGGGAATCATTTTAACACTTTTGATCACAACTATTATTAACTTAGAAAACCAGGAAAACAAATATTCCCTCCGCTACCCATGACCTATATATTAAAATGAGTCTAACAATATATTTTTTTGCCTAAACTTGGCATACTTTGAGTTATACAATAATAATTGATCTGAGGAAGACAATAATAAGCTTTTATGCGGTGTCACAATGATAAAGGTATAGAGCCACCCGGTAAACTCGGTCTATCACCGACACTATTGTTCGGCATCAGTACACAGCTCATTACCTATAATAGCCTAATAACTGCAAAGAGCTGAAAAGGCAACGAAGACGACAAATATCATTAGGGACAGGATGACATTGTCAGATCACAGTATAAAAACCTCTTCTGGCCAGATATGGATTTCTAAGTGCCGCGCTTGTGAATACTCACTTTTCAGAAACTGCTTTAATGGGAACCTGTATGCGTGAGATCCTCTTTTAAAGGGATACTCGAAATAAAAAATAGATATTGATTCATTTAGGAGCTTTTTGTTATGTTCTGCTACAAGCACTAAGGGAGAAAGGGATATCTGTCCCTACGATAGAACTAAGCTAGATCCCTACGATGTAACGGGGAACCTGATCCTGCGATCAGACCTGCTAAAGTCCTCAGCTAGTCTGTACGAAGACCTATAGATGCGAGGGAGGGATCCCTACAAGAACTAGGGACTGGGAGAAAAGATGGACACCTCCTAACAGAAGTTGTAGCAGTAAAAGACAAACAAACAACATAGAACAGAGAGGTCCGAAGACCAAGCAAAACTAATTGAGTAAGGTAACAAAGCACCTGGCTAGCTTAAGAGTAGAAATTACAATGAAGTCCAGCAAAGCCAGAAGGGCGGAGCAGGATTAAATAGGCAAAAAAAGTCATGTGACCAGCAAGATAGAAAAAAAACCTAACAGGAGAGTTCTAACAGTACCCCCCCTTCTAAGAGGATCCTCCGGATCCCATAGGCCCAGGCATTCCCAGAAAGCTCTTGTGAAACGCTCTGACAAGTCTAGACGCAGAAACCTCATCCGCCCTCACCCATGAGTTATCCTCGGGTCAAAAACCCTTCCAAGCAACGAGATACTGCAAACTCCCTCTATACCGTCTAGAACTTAGGATGCGGTAAATCTCATATTGCCCGTCCTCCACCACCGGGGGAACAGTGGCAGAGGCGACTCCATCCGACACATCAGCTCTTTTCAACAAAGAAACATGAAACACCGGATTAATCTTCCAGGAGGTAGGAACCTCCAACCTAACAGCTGATTGGTTAACAACCTGAAGCACCTTAAAGGGCCCTACAAACTTGGGACCCAATTTTTTAGAAGGAATCCTCAACCGCAGATTCTTAGAGGATAACCAAACCATGTCACCAATAGCAAACAAAACGTCTTGCCGTTTCCTATCAAAGTACCTTTTAGATTTTCTGTTAGCCTCCTGAAGATTACCACGTATATCCATCCAAACTCTCTCCAAATCACCCAAAAAATTCTCCTCTTCAGGCACGGCCCATACCAATTTGGAGAATGACCCAAACGACGGATGTCTCCCAGTACAACAAAAAAAAGGCGAACAACCAGCAGAAGAGGATGTATGGTTGTTAAGAGCAAATTCAGCAAGTGGCAGAAACTCAGACCAACCCTCTTGATTATCAGTCACAAAACAACGCAAGAACTGCTCAACATCCTGGTTTTTCCTTTCTGTCTGGCCATTAGACTCAGGATGATATCCGGATGAAAACGACAAATGAACTCCCAACCTGTCACAAAAGACGCGCCAAAAACGAGCCACGAACTGAGGTCCCCTATCAGAAACAATGTCAGTAGGAACGCCATGTAGTCTGACAATTTCCTTGACAAAGGCCTTAGCGAGAGTCTTAGCGCAGGGCAGTTTGATGAAAGGAACCAAGTGACACATCTTGCTAAAACGGTCCACGACCACCCAGATGACAGTGAAACCCTCAGAGGGGGGAAGGTCAGTAATAAAGTCCATAGCCAAATGTGTCCAAGGTGCACTAGGGAACTCCAGAGGGCAAAGCAACCCCACAGCAAGAGTATGTGAAGACTTAGATCTAGCACACACAGTGCATTGACGCACCCACTTAATGACTTCCTTCTGCCATCCAGGCCACCAAAAACTGCGACCCAAAAGTCTCTTGGTCTCAGAGATTCCAGGATGACCTGCCAACCGAGACTCATGACACTCAACAAACAAATCTCTCCTAAAGGTCCCAGGCACAAACAACCTCCCATGGGGAGTTTTAGATGGGGCATTCTCCTGTGCTTTAATAATCTCACCTTCCAATACAGAGTCCAAAGCAGCAATCACAACCCCTTCTTGTAAAATGTTCTCCTCCTCCTCAGCACCAACCATGGGAGAAAAGCTGCGAGACAAAGCATTGGCTTTAACATTCTTAGTACCTGGGATGTAAGTAACGGAAAAATTAAACCGCGAGAAAAACAGTGCCCACCTAGCCTGACGGGCATTCAAGCGTTTGGCAGCATCAAGATAGATCAGATTTTTATGATCAGTGAAAACCTGAACGGGAAATTCAGCACCTTCCAAGAGATGCCGCCAGTGTTCAAATGCGAGTTTAATAGCCAACAATTCCCGATTACCAATATCATAATTTAGTTCAGTCTCAGAAAATTTTTTTGAAAAAAAAGGCACAAGGATGCACTCCATCCCTGTTTTCCTGAGACAACACCGCGCCGACCCCCACAGAAGAAGCATCAACCTCAACCAAAAACGGTTTAGTCACATCAGGCTGCATAAGGATGGGAGCAGAGCTGAACCTCTCCTTTAGAAACACAAAAGCTTCAATGGCCTCAGTAGTCCACTGAACCGCATTAGCACCTTTCCTGGTGAGATCGGTCAGTGGTTTGACATTAATAGAAAAATTTTTAATGAATTTTCTATAATAATTGGCGAAACCCAAAAACCTCTGTAACGATTTCAAACCAATAGGCCTAGGCCATTCCTGCACAGCTTGAACTTTCACCAGGTCCATCTCAAAACCTTTGCTGGAGATAATGTAGCCCAAAAAACTAATTCTCTGTACAGCGAACTCACATTTCTCCAGCTTAGCAAAAAGCGAATTGTCACACAATAACTGTAATACCTCACGAACGCTCCGCCAATGAGACTCCAGATCCGGCGAATAAATCAAAATGTCATCCAAATACACAACCACATTTTTGCCGATCAAAGGTCTAAGGATGTCATTAATAAGATTCTGAAAAAATGCAGGAGCATTGGTAAGACCAAAAGGCATAACCAGATTCTCAAAATGACCCACAGGAGTGTTAAAAGCAGTCTTCCATTCGTCACCCTCCTTCATGCGCAACAAATTGTATGCCCCCCGAAGATCAATTTTAGAGAACCACTTGGCCCCCACTAACTGGTTAAACAAATCAGGAATCAATGGCAGTGGGTAAGGATTGCGTACCGTAATTTTATTAATCTCACGAAAGTCCAGACAAGGACATAAACCGCCATCCTTTTTTTTTAACAAAAAAAATCCAACAGCCACAGGAGACTTGGAAGGCCTAATGTGACCGGCGGCCAAGCTTGTCTGTATGTATTCCTCCAAAGCCTTTCTCTCAGGAATAGTAAGATTAAATAAACGACTTTTAGGAAGAGTCGCTCCAGGGACAAATTCAATAGTACAATCATAGTCTCTATGGGGAGGTAAAATCTGCGATTCCTTCTCAGAAAAAACTTTCCAAAAATCCTGAATAGGTACAGGTAGTTCCCCTTTATCCACAGCAGCAATACGCCCGTTACAACACTTGTCATAACACTTAGGGCTCCAGTACTTAATTTCATTGGTAGACCAATCCAGAACAGGATTGTGCAATTTTAACCAGGGTAACCGCAAAACCACCGGCGAAGGCAAATTATTCAAAACCACCAAATCCAAATTCTCTTGGTGAACACCATTAATAGTGAGGGGAAATTCACAGACCTTGTGAGTAACATTCTTCAAGGGAGAGCCATCAACAGAAACCACGGCAATAGGGGATGACAAAGGTTTGGGTTTTAATTTAAGTTTTTCCAAGAATCCCCCATCAATCACATTCAGAGTAGAACCACAATCGACAAATACCCGAAATTCCATTAATTCTTCCTGAGCAGCAGTAGAGGCAGAAAGAAAGACACCCTTAGTGTTTAAACAGGCTATACGGGCGGAACTGACCTCTTTTTTTTTTCTTTGTTCATACGAAGCACACAGTTCTTAATGAAATGGTCAGATTTGCCGCAATAAAAGCACAAACCTTCAGAAAACCTGCTGTCTTTTTCCTGAGAGCGGGGTACCATCTCTCCAATCTCCATCGGCTCTCCAATGTCAGTACAGACCTTCTCAAGACTTGGAGCTGACATGGCAGAGGATTTACTCTCATTAACCCTTGCACGCACTCTCCTATCCACCCGTATAGCTAATTGCATAGCCTCCTGCAAGTTTCCAGGTATGGGATAAGCAATCAGCAAATCTTTAACCCTTTCACCTAGCCCTGCAAGAAACAAACTTTTCAAAGCTGAATCGTTCCACCCCACCTGAGTAGACCACCGTCAGAAGTGAGTACAATATTTTTCCACATTACCTGATCCCTGCCTCAAACGTCTCAATTCTGTCTCAGCTGATGAGACACGATCAGGATCATCATACAATAACCCCAAAGCAGAAAAAAAACTATCCACTGATCTAAAGCATGGATCACTAGGTTGCAGAGAAAAGGCTCATTCCTGAGGTTGTTTGTGCAAAAGTGACATTATGAACCCTATGCGTTGCGATTCATCACCAGAGGATCTGGGTCTCAAACGAAAATACAACAAGCAAGCATTTTTAAAAGAAAAAATATCTTGTTGTTCACCAAAAAATAAATCAGGCAAACGTACCTTTGGCTCCACGAAATGTGCTTCAGAACAGCTACTCACGTGTTGCTGGAGCTCGGCCACCTCCAGAGAGAGTCCCTGCAGGCGTTGAGCCAATTCCTGAACCGACACCATAATGGAAACTGGAAATCTTTCCTTAGAGATATTTTTGGGCTGGACTTACTGTTATGTTCTGCTTCAAGCACTAAGGAAGAAAGGGATACTTGTCCCTACGATAGAACTAAGCTAGATCCCTACGATGTAACGGGGAACCTGATCCTGCGATCAGACCCGCTAAAGTCCTCAGCTAGTCTGTACGAAGACCTATAGATGCGAGGGAGGGATCCCTACAAGAACTGGGGACTGGGAGAAAACCACATAGAACATAGAGGTCCGAAGACCAAGCAAAACTAATTGAGTAAGGTAACAAAGCACCTGGCTAGCTTAAGAGTAGAAATTACAATGAAGTCCAGCTAAGCCAGAAGGGCAGAGCAGGATTAAATAGGCAAAAAAAGTCATGTGACCAGCAAGATAGAAAAAAAACCTAACAGGAGAGTTCTAACACTTTTTTTAACTCTTTAATAAACATTTTAAATGCTATATACTAACAGATGTGTCTTTCCTTAGCTTAGCTTTTCCAGGATGAGTGATACGAAATGACCTGTTTTTGAAAAACAAAAATGAATGATGGTCTGTCGGGAGTGGTTTATGCTGTATATATAGCTATCCAATGTGAATTTTAGCATTTTTCAGGGTTCTGTTAACATTTTGTGATCATGTATTGAACTTGTATACAGGAACGTAAGGATCACAAATTTGCATGGGCAGCACGGTGGCTCAGTGGTTAGCACTGCAGCCTTGTAGCGCTGGGGTCCTGGGTTCAAATCCCACCAAAGACAAAATCTACAAGGCGTTTGTATGTATCTATGCAAAACAAGTAGGTAGAGAGGTGTACTGAATGGTTTGACCATGCTAAGAGTGCGTCAAGCTCCTGTGCTTGGTTTTTTAAGTGTCATTTTGTGCTGACAGATAGTGTGCTGCATTAAATGCAAAGTCCCTAGCAGTATAGAACAGTAATTCCATCTTTCCTGGTGGTTGTGGCAAATAACAGTTTAATAACACCATCCCTGGTGGGCTAGTGGAGGGAAAGGGTTACTACAAGAATTCCTGGTGGTCAAGAGCAGCAATTCCAGGTTCCATGGTGGTCTAGGACAGAGACGTTAGTGCCTCCATCCCTGATGATCAAGAGCTGCATCCCTGGTGGTCTAGAGTGGTACAGAAAAAGAACCATATCCAGAGTCTACTTGTTTACTCGCCTACCAATGTTCCAAAGATGTCTCTTTTTCTACAGGAAAATACTCTTAATTTTTGTCTTTTATCTTCTTTTTGTGCCTTTTTTTTTAAAGCAATAAGTTGCATGTTACGCGAAAATTTATGCAAAATTTCCAGGCAATGCATAAAATCACTCCAGAAAATGGGAAAATGATAAACTGGCTGCAAACATCTGGAAAATAAAAACCGAGCGCACAATGACGAACAATAAAAAAAAAAAACACAGGCGAACCTAGATCACGTAGACTTAATATAAAAAATCAAATCAAAAACAGGTTAAAAATGGCAAAACTAGTAAAAAAAGGGCACAAATGCAAAAATGAATCGGACCTGGAGAGTCAAGGATTTCAGAAGAATTAGATATGTATGTGCCTAAGACATGAAAGTAACGGAGTCTTCATTCTGTTTTGATTTTTAGCACCTAAGGCGCCTCCTGATATGGATATTGATCTAGAATTATGGGACAATAAGACCATAACAAGCGCGCTAAAAAACTACCTCAGGTGAGTGATGACATACACATTGGAAACAGTGGAGGTCATTTCCTGCAGCAAAAGTCATAAAACATTCCCCCCCCAATAATAATCAGCCATAATTGGTGGTGGGTTGGGACTCTCTTTTGACTGTCCATCCCAATATGTTTTCTTGTAAAAAAGATCCATAGTCCTGACCTGATCAATATTAATAATTGTTTGTAGAGCTCAAAGCGCCAAGTTTTTCGAACATGTCATTTATAGAGCTGTAAAAAAAAATTTTCCTTTTGGATATCCAAATAATTTTTGCATCTTTTCTTTGTGACACGTGGAGTGTCATTTTTATAATCGTTTCATACTCTCTTTTTTTATTTTTTTTTTGCCATGATAGTGGTGGAAAAATATAGCAAATATGTGTCTGTGTTTTCATTTTTTATAACCACAAATTAGCACAGAAATACAATTTTAAATTTTGTTCCCTTTTTCTATAACAATTATTTTAATATACCGGACATGTGTTATTTTTATTTTATCCATTTCTTTAAGTGGGCAGAGCTAGTAATGGCGATATGGATTGGCCTCTGCTTTTATTTTTTATTTTTCCTGCTTTTTATTTATGTATTAATTTATTTCACATATTGTGTCACTCATAAGATCATTAAAAAACCTTAGGGGGAAATTTCAACGATTAAGTATATATATTTTTTATCTGATTTCCTCTGTAACTGGGACTGTTATATTAGCCCCAGTTACAGGAGAAATTCAACTTCCTGGCTTAATAGCAGAGCTGACTGGGCCTCCTGAAACCCAACATTTCATGCTACCTCCCTACACCCAGCGACCGCATGACCATTAGTGCTTCCTATTCTGTATACACATCACTTGTTCAGTACTGTGTATACAGTGATCGAGAATGCAGATATGGGAACAAACTGTCCCTCTTGTAGCAGTCCTGTCTCTCAAATCCCGGCCCTAATACCCATAAGTAGGCTGGTACCTAACAAACTTTATATTCTTAAAAAGGACGTCACCATAAAACTGTGTTCTCAGGATAATTATGCATAAATCACGCTCTCAAATAATCCTGTGAGCCCACCCCCTTGGCATAAACCATAAAAATTAGCACCAAATAGAAAGCCTGATACCTCTGAAACAATTTTTGTTTTCTTTGAGTGTTCATGAAATGTTGAAAAATAAATTTGGGATTTTTTTTCAAGATTCATTGTGCAGTAAAAATGACCTGGTGACATGATTTTCCAGATCAGTATGAATACGGCGCTACCAAACTTGTATAGTTCTTATTATATTTTGGTAGTTAAAAAATATAAATCAGAATTCACTTTCTAAGTATTTTTTGCATTTGTCCGGCATGTGTGACTGTGTCAGGAGTCGAACCCAGTACCTCTTGTCCACTGGCCAGCAGCTCTACCATCTGAGCTATTCTGCTGGCTGCGAAGTTCCTTGCTGAACCCAGATACCATTGACTGGTCTTCCTGATTGGCTACACCTAGTGCTCTCTTGATTGGGCCTCTGATTGCCAATTACACACCCTATATAAACCTGGCCCTGTGGGTGTGTCATTGCGAGATTATTGAGCTCCAAGCCCTTAGTCAAGCGTTTCCTGCTGATCCATTGCTACAAACACTGCTCTCCTGTGAACCGACCTCGGCCTGCCTTCTGACTACGCTCTCCGCCTGATCCATTGCTACAAACACTGCTCTCCTGTGAACCGACCTCGGCCTGCCTTCTGACTACGCTCTCCGCCTGATCCATTGCTACAAACACTGCTCTCCTGTGAACCGACCTCGGCCTGCCTTCTGACTACGCTCTCCGCCTGATCCATTGCTACAAACACTGCTCTCCTGTGAACCGACCTCGGCCTGCCTTCTGACTACGCTCTCCGCCTGATCCATTGCTACAAACACTGCTCTCCTGTGTACCGACCTCCGGCTGCCACCTGACTACGTTATCTGCCTGCTCCTCTGTTACCGAACTGCCTTTCCTGTGTACCGACCTCCGGCTGCCACCTGACTACGTTATCCGCCTGATCCATTGCTACAAACACTGCTTTCCTGTGTACCGACCTCCGGCTGCCACCTGACTACGTTACCTGCCTCTGCTTCCCCTAGTGTTTGCAGTAACATCGGCTCCAACCCAGACGGGATCTTGACAGAATAATCTCGCGCCAAAATGGAGTCCGCTGTGAACACCCTGAGACGGCAAGTTACGGAGCTTCAAAGTTTTTGTACGGACTCTCAAGGAAAATATGCCAAGTTACAAACTGATTTCACGGCGATACAACAGGAAGTAATTGAGCTACAAAAACAACTACTGGACGTGCGCAATTCAGGGTCCGAATCAAATGCGCGGCTGCCGCTGCCTGCAAAGTTCAGTGGGGATCGCAAGCAGTACCGAGGATTCCTCAATCAATGCCGCATATACTTCCAGATGCAACCTGCTCCCTTTACCAGTGAGAGGAAGAAAGTTTTTTTCATGATAAATCTCCTGACGGATGAAGCTCTTGCTTGGGCTTCACCTTATGTAGAAAAGGACTATGCCCTCCTTAATGACCTGGAAGCTTTCATCGCAGCTATGAATCAAGTTTTTGATGACCCAAACCGCTGTGCCACAGCAGAAACCAAATTACATAATTTGCGCCAAGGACGTCGCTCTGTTGCGGAATATACATCGGAGTTCCGTCGCTGGGTGGCCGACACCACCTGGAATCCAGCAGCCCAGAGAAGTCAATTTCGACGAGGGTTATCAGAACCAGTGAAAGACGAGCTTGCCAGGGTTGAGACCCCTGACCAGTTGGAGGACTTTATTCAACTATGTATCCGGATTGACCAGAGACTTACTGAAAGGAGAAAGGAGAGACTGCGAGCACTTGGGAATAGCCCTGGCTTCTCATTTTCAGCATCAGACCACCAAGAAAAGACGCAAGTTGTGTCTGAACCGATGCAGATCGACGTCATCCGAAGACCACTCTCTGCACAGGAGAAGGAGAGGCGACGTGCAGAACATCTCTGCCTCTATTGTGGGGACCCTGGACACTATGCCATCAACTGTCCTAACAAAAGGACTATAGCCTTTACCAACAACAGGTCTGCCAGCAATACGGACCTTTCTCAGCAGTCGGATTCCATCTTGCAGACTATCTCATCAGTAACGCCAGAAATAGACAAAATACATACCACATCATCTCATTTTGTAATCCCCATTCAGGTTGTAATGGGCACCCAAAAAATACAATGCTCTGCCCTGTTGGATTCGGGAGCAGGAGGAAATTTTATGGACTTAAAATTTACACGTGATAATGATATTTCCAGTAGGACCAAATCCACACCAATTGAAATGGAAACTGTGGATGGATCACCTTTGTCTTCTGGACCTGTCACGCATGAGACAATCGAACTGGAGATTTGTATCGACCCGGATCATCATGAAGCTGTCAGTTTCCACCTTATTTCATCTCCGAAATTTCCGGTTATTCTAGGGATCCCCTGGTTTTCAGTCCATAACCCTTCTATCAACTGGGCATCAAGGACCATCACCTTTCCATCTGACTACTGTAAGAATAATTGTCATAAGGAACCCCCTGTTCTCCAACAAGTCCAAATCTCTGAGATTTCGCATGAGAAGGAAGAGAAACTACCACCTCAATATCAGCAGTTCTCTGATGTCTGCAGTAAGAAGAAAGCAGATCAATTACCTCCTCACCGTCCTTATGACTGTCCCATTGAATTGCTGCCAGGAGCAACCATTCCATTTGGACGGATTTACAATCTTTCCGAACCTGAATTGAAGGTATTAAGAAAGTTCCTGGATGAAAATTTAGAGAAAGGCTTTATTCGACCTTCCACATCTCCAGCTGGGGCACCCCTGTTCTTTGTTGAAAAGAAAGACTCCACTCTGCGGCCATGTATTGACTACAGAGAGATGAATAATATCACTGTCAAGAATCGCTACCCGCTACCCTTGATTCCTGAACTATTTGAGAGACTCCGTTCTGCGAAAATCTTTACGAAGCTGGATCTTAGGGGGGCTTACAACCTCATACGGATTCGCCCAGGAGATGAGTGGAAGACCGCCTTCAGAACGAGATATGGACATTTTGAATCTCTTGTTATGACCTTTGGCCTTAGCAATGCCCCAGCCACCTTTCAACATTTTATTAATGATGTATTTCGAGATTTCTTGGACCAATTCGTTGTGGCTTATCTCGATGACATTCTTATATTTTCAGACACCTTGGAAGAGCATCGCAGGCACGTCCAGTTAGTCTTGGAACGACTACAGGAGAACCATCTCTACATTAAACTTGAAAAATGTGAGTTTGAACAAACCAGTATCCAATTTCTGGGATATATCATCTCCCCAGAAGGTCTGAGCATGGATCCCGGCAAAATCAATGCTGTAGTGGACTGGCCTGTTCCAAGAAATTTAAAAGACGTCCAGCGTTTCATAGGATTTGCAAATTTTTACCGAAAATTTATAAAGAACTTTTCACGGATCATACTACCAATTACTACACTAACAAAAAAGACAAAAGCATTTTTCTGGTCTCCAGAGGCACAGGAGGCTTTTGACAAGTTGAAAACTCTTTTTACGTCTGCTCCATTGTTAGTACACCCAAATCCTGAATTGCCATTTACTGTCGAAGTGGACGCCTCGGACTCTGCAGTGGGAGCTATTCTGTCTCAGCGAGTTGGGGACAAGATGCAACTTCACCCATGTGCGTTTCTTTCCCACACCATGTCATCTGCAGAAAAGAACTACGACATTGGTAATAAAGAACTGTTAGCCATTAAAGTTGCCTTCTCCGAGTGGAGACATCTTCTGGAAGGTGCCAATCACCCTGTGACTGTCCTCACGGACCACAAGAATCTTGAATTCCTCCGTACAGCAAAAAGATTGTCTGCAAGACAAGCACGATGGGCCTTATTTTTCTCAAGATTCAATTTTATAATCTCTTACCGGCCTGGTTCAAGGAATGGCAAGGCTGACGCCCTGTCTAGGATGTGTTCGGAACCTCAGGAGAGGTCTAGTAATGATGATACAATTCTAGGCCCTAAAAATTTTTTGGGAATATTGCACTCTAGAGGACTAGGTAATAGAATTAAAGATGGATATCAAGAGGACTCTTTCCTTAACCATCCTTCGGAAGACGTCGATCTTTCATTCAAAGAGGGGTTTTGGATGCAGAAACACCAAATATATGTACCTGAATCTTCTCGCCTTGAAGTCCTCAAAAGTGTCCATGATTCTAAACTGGCAGGACATCCTGGAGTTGCAAAAACACAAGACTTACTACTTCGTTTCTTTTGGTGGCCTAATTGTAGGAAGGACGTGAGGAAATATGTTTCAACCTGTTTAACATGCGCACGAAACAAGACCCCACGATCGTCTCCTCTAGGACTCTTGCAACCACTCCCAGTTCCATCCAGGCCTTGGGGATCTATTTCCATGGATTTTATTGTGGAACTACCCCCTTCCAAACAGATGACCGTCATCCTTGTCATAGTGGACCGACTCACAAAAATGGCCCACTTTATTCCAACTGAAGGAATTCCTACTGCTGAAAAAACTGCAGAACTGATGATCAAAGAAGTATTCAGGTTACATGGAATTCCTGACAGCGTGGTGTCTGACAGAGGCGTTCAGTTTACGTCAAAATTTTGGAAGAGTTTCTGTACAGCCTTGGGAGTCACGGTGAATCTTTCTACCGCTTTCCATCCTCAGTCCAATGGCCAGACGGAGAGAACGAACCAGACTTTGGAGCAATACCTCCGTTGCTTCATTTCCTATCTTCAGGATGACTGGGTGGACTATTTACCAACAGCAGAGTTTGCCTACAACAACTCCATACATAGCGCTACATCTCAAACCCCATTTTTTGCTAATTATGGAGTACATCCAGTATTTATCCCTAATCTGCCAGTGAACACTCCCATTCCTGCTGTTAATGACAGGCTTACAAAATTACAGGAATCCCAGAAGGAATTATCAGAGATATTGCTCAAGACCCAGGAAGAATATAAGGAAGCAGCAGATAAACATCGGAGAGTGCCCCCTGCTCTTCAGGTTGGAGACAAAGTTTGGCTGTCCACTAAAAACCTTAAGACACATGTGCCATCCTCCAAATTGGGTCAGAAATTCATTGGACCTTTTCAAATTTCTGCAAAAATTAACCAGGTTGCTTTTCGTTTAAAACTTCCCAACAATCTAAAGATTCATCCAGTGTTTCACATATCCTTGCTCAAACCCTTCTGTGAAAACCCGTTTCCAGGAAGAATTCAGCCACCTCCTCCACCAGAAAGGATCCGTGGTGAAGAAGAATACATTGTGGATAAGATTCTGGACTCCTGAAAATTCAGAGGTAAACTGCAGTATCTGGTGCAGTGGAAGGGTTACGGACCAGAGGAAGATTCATGGGAACCAAGGGACAACGTCCATGCTCCTAGACTAACAAGAGCCTTTCATCAAAGGTACCCGGATAAGCCAGCTCCTGAGATGTCCAGAGGCCATCCTGGAAGGAGGGGAGTACTGTCAGGAGTCGAACCCAGTACCTCTTGTCCACTGGCCAGCAGCTCTACCATCTGAGCTATTCTGCTGGCTGCAAAGTTCCTTGCTGAACCCAGATACCATTGACTGGTCTTCCTGATTGGCTACACCTAGTGCTCTCTTGATTGGGCCTCTGATTGCCAATTACACACCCTATATAAACCTGGCCCTGTGGGTGTGTCATTGCGAGATTATTGAGCTCCAAGCCTTTAGTCAAGCGTTTCCTGCTGATCCATTGCTACAAACACTGCTCTCCTGTGAACCGACCTCGGCCTGCCTTCTGACTACGCTCTCCGCCTGATCCATTGCTACAAACACTGCTCTCCTGTGAACCGACCTCGGCCTGCCTTCTGACTACGCTCTCCGCCTGATCCATTGCTACAAACACTGCTCTCCTGTGAACCGACCTCGGCCTGCCTTCTGACTACGCTCTCCGCCTGATCCATTGCTACAAACACTGCTCTCCTGTGAACCGACCTCGGCCTGCCTTCTGACTACGCTCTCCGCCTGATCCATTGCTACAAACACTGCTCTCCTGTGTACCGACCTCCGGCTGCCACCTGACTACGTTATCTGCCTGCTCCTCTGTTACCGAACTGCCTTTCCTGTGTACTGACCTCCGGCTGCCACCTGACTACGTTATCCGCCTGATCCATTGCTACAAACACTGCTTTCCTGTGTACCGACCTCCGGCTGCCACCTGACTACGTTACCTGCCTCTGCTTCCCCTAGTGTTTGCAGTAACATCGGCTCCAACCCAGACGGGATCTTGACAGACTGCTGTTTTTGTGTACCTAGCATTTGTTATCATAGATACCATTTTGATAGGTTTTTTATTACATTTTTAGGGGAAAACAAAACAATGATTCTGACATTTTGATATTTTTTTTCATTATGGCATTTACTGTATGAGTTAAGTAATTTTATAATTACATATAATTACATACATCGTACTTTTAGGCTATGTTTCCACGTGGCGTAATACATCAGGATTTGCTGCGGATTGGACGCTGCGTACAGCCACAGCGTTCAATCCGCAGCGTCCAGATGTTACAGCATAGTGGAGGGGATTTTATCAATGAACACATGCGGAATCACCGCGCGTACAAAAGGGGGCGGCGCTCTGGGCGGAGCGGGGTTTCCGCTGCGTCCAAAGTGCAGGGATTACGTCCCGTGGAAACATACCCTTATAGGCACGGTCATACCAAATATGTTTATTTTGTTAATTAATTTCTTTATTTTCAAATTGGAAAAAAGGGGGTGCAATTTAAACCTATATACTTTTAATTAACATGCTTTATGTTTCTATAGGTGCCTAACTGAGCCTCTCATGACCTATAAATTGCACAAGGATTTTATTCTCGCTGTCAGTAAGTATATCATTACATAAGTTTTAAAAAAAAAGTTTATATACAGTATATATGTAAATAAATATATCACTGGTCTTGTGCCGGCTCATCCCTTCTTCTTGTGATGCCGTCCTCCTTCTTGCTTCGTGTGGATGACACGTCCTACGCCATCCACACAGTGTCCCCAATATAGTGCTCCTGCGCAGGTGTACTTCTCTTTCCTGTCCTGTCCTGTAGTGCTCCGAGAAAGGTCAAAGAGCCCCGGCGCATGCGTACTGCAGTACTTTCCGTGCCCCGTCATGGCAGAGAAGTACGCCTGCGCAGGAGTGCGACGCTGGGGAGACTGTGTGGTTGATGTAGGATGCCTCCACCACACAAACAAAGAATGAGGAAGGCATCGCAGGAAGAGAGAAGGCGCTGGACCAAGACAGCGACACCCATCGGACCGTCCCGTAGGTGAATATTATAAAAGGTCTTTTTCTTGTCCTGTAGGCAGGATTGAGGGCATATATACAGTATATTAGAATGCCGTGTGAGGCTGAGAAGTGGCCTTTCCTCAAATGGAACAAACCTGGTGACAGGTTCTCTTTAAAAAAGGTGCAAATAGAGAAATGAATAAAGTGCAAACAAAAAAAGGAGCAAAACAGTAAATACTCAACAAAAAATGGGTAAACGCAAAAATAAATTGGCCCCTTTACATCTTCTGTTCTTTTCTCTACAGAATCGGATGACCAGAATTACAGAGTACAAGCGGTACACGCCTTAGTCCATAAACTACCGGAGAAGAACCGAGAGATGTTGGATATCTTAATTAAGCACCTTGTCAAGTAATGAATGATCTCTTCTTACATGTCTTACATGTTGTAGACAAAACATAAGTTTGTCATTTTCAATAAACTTTTGATTTTTTTGCACTTTGTTTCAGCTTTAACATTTTACATTTTTTACTTGTGACAGCGTTAAAACTCACCCAGACAATTTTTTAAATATTTCGTATTTTGCCAATAATCAAGTTAGGTAATATTGTAAATATCTTTGGCCATGTAGGGTATCGCTGCATAGTCAACAGAATCTGATGACTGTCTCCAACCTTGGCGTGATCTTTGGTCCTACACTGATGAGAGCCCAGGAGGAAACTGTGGCAGCAATGATGAATATCAAGTTCCAGAATATCGTTGTTGAGATTTTGATAGAACATTATGAGAAGGTAATATTAAATATCCTGTCATGAATCAATAATTAATGAATTGATACATTACTTTTTTATTAAAACGTTCCACAATGAATCAAAGCTTTTTCTTGAGTTCTTCTCAAGATTCCCGTAGAGGTTCTCATCCTTGCTTGTCCTCCTTGCTTGTCTCGAGAGTGTGAGAATTGCTAGACCTTCGACTCCTATGTAAAATTTACAGGTCCACCATAATCTGCAGAAGTCAAAATGGGTCTAGCAAAAGAAGACTATTTGACTACCTCATTCCCAACCTTGCTCACTGCAGATGAGATGGATGGATGGGTGGCGCTGTCAATGACAGAAAATACAAAAATTAATCGCAGAAGAAGTAGGTGACTACATGAGTGTATATCCTTAGTGGAACCATCTTAATTAGTCTTGAAGTGTCCTTAAAAATTCTGTTCACAGTGGAAAAACAAAAAACCCTACTGTTTGGTACAACTTCAAGGATAACCAGGAATGCATGGGTCCTAATTAATCTAGTAGGGCCATCTTGATCATCATGTGGTTGCGTTGGCAGCTGTACCATCCAGTGCTACAGTTGTTCATTATTTTGCCTATCTTGGACATTGGTTCCAGTGGGGTAATGATCCCTAAAACCCCAAAAAGTTAAAACATAATGATAACGGTGTAGGATACAAACGGTATATTTTTTCCACAAATTGGTGAAATTTTAGATGATTCAAAGGATTAGCAGAACCCTGATTCTGAAGACACATTGGTAGTCTTTGGCCGCTGACGAGAGCCCTTACTAACCTTTTACTAGGTGCCAACTTCCTCGGCATCTTTTCTGAATTGTAGCCCCGGTGTGACGTCATGCATGAAAAACTATGACATCGTGCCAGGCCTACCAATGGATGGAGGTGCCGGAGATGTCCAGAGCAACTTCTGGAGTACGTAAGAAGGAAAACCTAGTGGATCAGGAAGATCCTGTACCAGTTTGACCAAAACCTTCAGCTACTACGGGAACTAAAAATATATCCGTATGGTCACAACCATAGACTGCAGGATTTCACAAATTTGACTGACCTGCTTACATAAAGGCAAAAGAAGTCTCTAGCGCATGAAGGGGTTAACTAAAATAAAACTAGTTAAAACTTCAGAAAGAAACTTTTCATTAAAGAACATTGAAAGCTCTGAGTCCATTGATTGCGCGCACTGAGAATCACAGCAGGCGCTTACTTCCCGCTTGAAGAAATTAGTTTGGTGATAAAAAATTGTGTTTTCTAAAGCATCAAACCGAAGACCCATGCAGTCTACATTATAGAGAGACATTAATGACCCCAAACGCCAGAACTGGAGCCTTTACTATGTCCATCAACAGACAAACAATCGCCATTTATCCGGTTCCACGTGCAGAGAGCTCTACTTATATCACCCGATTTCATATCTACTCTTTTACCTTTTCTTCAAGACTCCCGATTTCTCACAATACAGATTCAATACATTATTAAGACTTTCTAACAAAACCCTTTAACAGTCTTCAACTCACATCACAACTTCGGAGTGGCCACATATAGCATAAACATCTCCCAACATAGTGTTACAAAATCCCATTAAAAAAAAATGGATTATTTGCATTAAACAATGTGGAATATGTTGACCCGAGTGCAAAAATATGAAAAGCCATAGCGGTTCATGAAGTTAGGATTTACCATTATCCTTAAAGAGGTTGTCCACTACTAGGACAACCCCTGCTTAAATGGAAATTAAATTGACCATATACTCACCTTCCGTACTGGCGCCGATCCAGCGGTGTTGGCACCCGCCTCCTGAGGCTCACATTGTTATGCAGCCAATCAGCTGCCACTTTAGAGCTGTTCTGCTCTCACTTCCTCTGGACAAACCTCAGACATGCGGGGGAAGTGAGAGCACTGCAACTCATTAGCGGACGCACAGCAGGCACGGCTGGAATATGTACATGCCTATCAATGTTTTGGTGACTTGCGGCACCAATAATTTTGCAGGATTTTCTATAGTCCTAAAAATTATATCAAATTTATTGTTGGCAAATCTTGTTTCTCCTGTTTTACAGATTTTTCATACCGCACCAGATCCAAATGTACCGCTTCCTCAGGTTCAGCCGCGTTCAGTTTCTAAACGAACCAGAGCAATCTGCCTTTCTACAGGTCCCAGGAAGCCTAAGGGGAGGTATACGCCATGTCTGGCTGATCATGACAGTGAGTATTCTCCAACGGATATTCACGTACTTCCCTTTCACCCAAGCCACACATTGAGTTCTTTTTCAGTGGTTTTGCGCCTATTGGGGTATATTTATTGGTGAATATTCATTATTGCATTAGCAACTTTTTTGACTCATTTTTTTGTGTTTTATTTGCCTGTTTATTCTTTTTTTTTTTTCATTTGCACCTTTATTAGGCTATGTGCACACATTCAGGAATCTTTGCAGAAATTTCCTGAGAAAAAACAGACTTTTTCCCAGGAAATCCGGATGCGTTTTTATCGCGTTATACCGCGTTTTTTGCGCGTTTTTACCGCGATTTTTTCCTGAACATTCTAGGTCAAGTGGGAAATACAAAAATTTACCGCAAAATTAATGAACATGCTGCGTTTTTTGCGAGGAAAAAAACGCACCATGTGCACAAAAATTGCAGAATGCATTCTAATAATAGAATGCTTACTGCATGAGTTTTTTAAGCATTTTTGCCACGGAAAATCGCGGAAAAAAACGCAAAAAATCCTGAACGTGTGCACCTAGCCTTAAAGTCTATTTCATATGTTTTCGCATTTTTTTATGTTTGCCATTGTATGCAAGGTTTGGAGTTTCCAGATGATGTCAGCTGTTTCATCAATTTTAACTTTTTGAAAAGTTGCAACATTTTTGCGCAAATGTAATTTAATCTCTCCTTGCAGTGATTTTATGTACGCCTGGAATTTTTACTCAAATTTTACACCTTTTAACCTTTTAGCCAAGCGTGTGACTTTTGCTGAAAAGTCGCAAAACATTTTAAACACAACAATAAAGAGCATTTTTTGTTTTGCACAAAATGCTTGGACCATTTTGAAGAATTGGGCGTTTAAATCATGAACGATTACTGCAAGGCGAAAAAAAGAAAAAACACTCACAAAAGATTTATCGAGCCCTTATGCTACACCGATTTAAAGTAAAACTGTCAGCAGGATTTTGCTAATTAAACTACAGGAATTGTCAGGTTGCCGCTGTTATACTGATTAAAATTATACCTGGGGTGAAGGAATCCGTCTTGTGGTTCTTGTGTAATCAGTGTTAGATGTTTCCAGTTAATGAGATTCTCTTATCTTCCTGCTCTAGGCCAGAGAAACCAAGGAAAGACCAGCCCAGATACCGCCCCGAAGCACAAACATGTTTCTCATCATACAGACTGACTCTTTGTACTTCGGGGTGACCTGTGGGCAGGTCTTGTCTTGGTTTCTCTGGCTTAGAGCAGGAAGATAAGACTCTGCCTACAGTCCCGCCCCGGAGCACGGGCATATCATTAGCTGTAAATTTCTAACACTGATTACACAAGAACCACAAGACGGATTTCTTCACCCCCCAGATATCATTTTAATCAGTATAACAGCGCCAACCTGACAATGCCTGTAGTTTACTTAGCAAAATCCTGCTGACAGGTCCGCTTTAATTAGTTTATGCTGCATGATATATCTGGGATATTTTAAGGTTGGTTTACACCATTGATTAGCTGACTTTATACCAGAAATTTGCTACAAAATTTTGTCAAATTTTTTGGGCGCATGGTGTTGCATGTCAGGTCTCACTCCTTTTTTTGGCAAATCAAATCCATATTCAGTGAGGTCATGCACCCCTCTTATTGGGCACAGTTCATAATGTGTTCAAAACACATAATAAATATATGAAGGGACTCTTGTTTTCTGCAGAAAATTGCTCCAAAATTCATGTTTATGTTGCTAAATATGCCCCATAACCGTTTTTTTTGTCAAAAATGCCTCACGGCAGGTTTTGGCGCTTTTTTGTAGCCATAGTCAAAATTTCTTCCTTTTTATTCCCCAATTTACTTTTGACTTTCTTTTTTTTTTTTTTTTTTTTAAAAATGCTGGCTTCACAATTTACATATTTGGTGCTGATTTTATGTATAATAAGTTCCAATAAAGTAGATGCGTTTTCAACTCTTATCTACATGCTGTATTTTTCTTTTTGGTGCAGATATTAGGTTTCGTTTAGATTTTTCTGCAATCTTCTGCATATCAATTTCTGTTGCAGAAATTCAACTTTTTTGTGCGAATTTTACCTATTAATTTCAATGGAGAGCCTTAATTCTGCAGATTAAACCTCTGTCTGGAGTTTAGAAAACCCCGTATAAAAGCCCTACAAAATGTGCAACGTGTGAACCCAGCGTTAGGGTGGTTTCTGTTTGTGTGTTCCAACCTTTATTTTTTATATTTTTATTTTTTTCTCCGAAGGCGACTCTTACAGTAGCAGCCCAACGAGTACCCCAATGGGTAGTGTTGAGTCTCTGTCTTCACATTCTTCAGAGCAAAATGTCAACTCAAGGTGTGCCTCATCCCCACAAAGAGAAAAGAAAGGAGGGGGAATTCCTTGGGTCATCTCCCCACCATCGTCTAATGGTCAGAAGAGTTCCAGTCTATGGACCACAAGCCCTGAGTCCAGTTCCAAAGAAGATGCCTCCAAAACTGACGTAGAGTCAGATTGCCAGAGCGTGTCTTCTGTTACAAGCCGTGGGAACATTTCTCCTCCTGTTGACCTGACCAAGAAAGGACTTTATGAACTGTCTGGGCGAAAGCTCTCTGCTGCATCTTCTCTCCGCTCCTTACCTTCTACAGAAGGTAGCTAAAGTCTTTTTTCCTGGTCCCAAAGATTGAGATGTTGACATTTTTAGCTTGGAGACTTTGACTTTGCACAATTTCCATCTAATCTTTGTGATTGACAAATTTTTAAAGAGTAATTTCTGATGGAAATAACTTACTAGCATTAAAGAGGAAATCCACTAAATTCAACTTCCAATTTATATTGTTTGTGCTAGATTTCAAGTGGCCAAAAATTTCCAAACAGTGCCAAATGGAAGAGTTGAGCAAAAAGATTTACGCTTCAGTCTTCCCATCATCCTTGGCCCGAAAACAAGGGTGCCTCTTGGGCTTATTAGTAATCATGAGCGAGTATGCTTGTTGCTCGGGTGGTCTCCCGAGTATTTGGAAGTGCTCTGAGATTTAGTTTCTGTTGCTGCAGCTGTATGATTTGCGACTGCTAGACAGCCTGAATACATGTGGGGATTCCCTAACAAACAGTCAAATCATGCAGCTACGGCGACACAAACTAAATCTCCGAGCATGCCCAAATACTCGGAGACCACCTGAGCATGCTCGGGAAAACCCGATCAACGAGCATACTCACTCATCACTACTTACTAGGCCTTAGTATTCAGGGCATCTCTTACTGTACCGTGTAAAGTCAAGCCATTGCAGGACCTAGCAAGTGAAAGAGGTGCCCAAGAAGCCGGGTGAAAAACGGAAAACAAATGGCAGCACAAATTTTTTTTGCTCAACTATACCAAATGGGTTTTTTGAGCTCTACAGATCACGATAGCCGGTCCGTTAACTGATAAACCTCTGGCGGGTTGCAATTCACATCGTAATCACTAGATGGCCACATATAAACGCATTTAACATAAACATCTCCCAACAGAGTATCTCTAAATCATGTTTATGGAAAAAAAAAACTGAAAACCACATATCTTTATTATACATTTAGTTTCACTAAGATTAAGAGAATTCCTTTAACTAATTATTTGCATATCTAGCAATTCATGGCTTATAACGTGCTGTCTAACTTACTGCAGGTATAAAAAGTAGAAGTCCATCCACTCAAAGCTTAACATCAGTGGACCTTAAAGACGTCACGAAGGCTTATCCTGATTTACCTCCTAAGGGAATAAGGAGGAGGCTGGACACCGGTTCTAGTAACGGATATCAGAGACCTGGATCAGTGTAAGTTCTAGATAAAATGTACTGTAATATTTAGGAAACGCCCTAAAAAAAGTCTTTGCTGTTAGCTAAGGGTATGTTCACATGGGTCAGATATGCAGCAGATCTTTCTACTGGAGTTTCCAGGTGAAAAATCTGCATCGTTTTAGAATACCCGAATTGTGTAAGAGATTAGGGATCCGCCTGGTGTCAATTTATGCTGAGAAATGCCACAGAAAGTTTGCAAAATGTGGGCTTAAATTCGTACAAATGTGTAGTATTTCCACAATGAAATCTGCAGCAAAACCCTTAGATTTGGTATGGTTTTTCCTCTGTGGATTTTCCTCAGTATTTATGTATCCAAAAAGCACTATTCACACTGAGTTTGGAGTTTCTGTTGGAAAGATATATTGGATAATACTCCACATGCTTTCATCTAATGTCCGGTAATCCTCTGATGTATCGCAATTTACAGATGTGGGCAAAAATTTTGAGGCTGACACAAATTTTGGTTTCAGCAAAGTTTGCTGATTGTGTTTTTAAAGTGGCAATTTACCAATTATCTCTGTTTCTAAGAGTGATCAGATGAATTTCAATAATAATTGCAAAGTGATTCATTGCCAAGAAAGTGAACTGAATAACAAAAAAAACATTTCCACTGAATTTTAGCCCTACCACAAAATGACCTGCCAACATCATTTCAGTGATGTTCTTATTAGCTTAGGAGAAAAGTTTACCAAGGACAAGGTAGCTGTTATCACTCTGTCATACTGATTGAATTATAAGAGCAAACTAGATGCTTTAAAACGGGAATGATGCTGAAGTTGTCACATTGCTTTGCATCAAAAAGGCTTTACAGGCAAGGACATTGTTTCTTGTAAGATTGCCCTTAAATCAACAATTTATTGGATAATCAAGTACCTCAAACAAAAAGGTTCACTTACTTTGAAGAAGACTAGGGTGCCGAAGTAAGTCTAACAAGTGTCCCCTAAAGAGGATTCAGCTGTAGGATCAGTTATGCACCAGTGCTGAGCTTGCTCACAAATGGCAGCAGTCAGATATCTGTGCATGTACAGTGAGGAAAAGGCTTATCTAGGATGTCCTGGTTTCATAAAGAGACCTTAAAAAAGCCATTTTTGTCCAAGAAAAACACCTGAGATTCTGCAGGCAATACAGGGATTGTACGTACTGCAGATGACTGGGCTAAAGTTATTTTCTTTGATTACTTCAGACTGTTTGGGACAACTCAAAGAATGATTGTCTGGAGAAGGAAAGGTGAGTGCTACCATGAGTCCTATATTTGCCAACAGTAAAACTGAGACCATTCATGTGTGGTGGCTTTTCATCCAAGGAGGGGATCAGTCACAATTTGGCCTAAGAACACTGCCATGAATACAGAATGGCATCTAAACATCCTTCAAGAGCCACTTCTCACAATGATCCAGGAGCAAATTAGTGATGAGCAATGCTTTTCTAGCACCATGTCACAAGACAAAAGTGCTAAGTGAACAAAACAGTGAAAGCTTTGGGTCCATGGCCAAGAAATTCCCCATATCTCAATCCCACTGAGAACCTGTGGTCAATCCTCAAGAAGCTTGAGGACAAATAATACCACAGAAATATGATAAACGCCGAGCACTGATTAGACAAGAATGGGCGGCCTTCAGTCAGGATTCGGCCAGAAGCTGATATCCTGCTGCCAGGGCGAAGCGTAGAAGTCTGGAGAAATAAGGAACAACTTTGTAAATATTGAGTCTTTGGATAAACTTGATGTATTTGTCAATAAAAGTTTAAAAACTCATGAAATGCTGAGAATTGTCCTCCAGTAACTGTAGAAACATCTAAAAAGACTAAAATGCCAAACTTTGTGAAAATCAAAACTTGTGTCAGTCTCAAAACTTTTGGCCAGGACAGTATAGTCATATAGCGGTATGTCATTTGTATACTTTGTACAGTATACGCAGTAACCAATGCATGGTTTCTTATCGTAGGGTGGCAGCTAAGGCTCAGCTGTTCGAGAACGCTGGATCAAACAAACAATCTACAATCGGTCGGTAAGGGTGAGATCTAATATGAATGTGCAAACAAATAATGTGTCCAAAGTACAGATGAGTCCTTCCTTACCTTTCCTTTTAGCTCCATATATTATAAAATTACCTGCTTTGACATAAAATTAGAATTCGTTATACTCTGTCGGGAGATGTTTATGGTCTAGGTCAGAGTTGGGCAAACATCCGGCCCATGGACCGAGGCAGCTGAAGGGCTGAAAAAAATGGCACATGGGCCCACCACCCGTCTGCTGCCGCTCACTTCCCAACGTCACTGCTGTCCCATCCTCGGGATGTAGACTGTGATGAATACACTGGTGGAGGAGGGAGCCACCGGCTCCTTCTTCCACCAATCAGCATATGAGACAGCACAGAGAATGGAGCAGCGGTGGAGAGCCTGGTTGGGTGATTTTAATTATTTTACAGTAGTTCTATCATCTGGGGAAGTTAATCCATTAATTTTCTGATTCATAAAGGGGTTGTTACTATCCAACCAACCAGAAGCCAGAATGGCGATCCGCTGGTAATGCGCAGTCGGCTGGAGGAAGTTTCTGCTCATCATACGGCGGTTATTGCTAGGAAAACCTGGTAAGACACCCTGATATTCAGATCTCAAGGTGTCCTTGTATTTTACTCTACTTTTTTTGCAAATTTATTAGCGTAGGCCTACAAATGTGGACTCCTTTATGAAGTTCGTATGCCCCATTAAATGGTCTTGCCCCAATATGTTGGAATTGTCAAAATCAAGGGGCCCATGTTTCCGTACAAGAAAGTTGACTACTTCCCATACAAATAGATGGACAGATATTGGCAGTCCACAGTGGTACCATAGATTTATAACAGGTCATGAAAGTAAACAAGAATCGCTGCAGGATTGGACCTTTTATAACCCCTTCACACTGCATAAGATTTACATCCGTCATGGAGCGGATCGTGGTGTGTGGAGCCGACTCAGTAGTGTTATATATCTGGCACCAAACAGCAGCGATCATGCTAAAAAAACAATCCCTCACACAGCTCCATCGGTGGAAAATGAAAAAAGTGGTGTTTTTTGGAAAATGGCAATAAAAAAACATTTTTTATTTTTTTTTTTACAAAGTTCTGAACTTTTTAAGCCTCTAAAACAAAAAAAACAACTAAGGTATATGGGTTTGGCATCTCTGTGATCGTACTGATCTGGAGAATCATCCCGCCAGGTCATTATTACCACAGAATGAACGAAACGCCCCCAATTTTTTTAACCGCACATGGAATTTTTTTGCCCCCGTTTTTGAGTAAGTTTTATGGTAAAGTGAGAGGGGTCATTGAAAACCACAAGTCGTGCTGTAATGCAGGTGTCTGGATGCAACGAACAGATCACGAGGCGGAAACAGTCGGGGGATGATATACTGCTACTTATATACAGCGGAGACTTTGAGCAACTAGTGTTAGTGACTATGCAAATCAACAGTAGGACGAATAACAATAAGTTTAGAACAACCAAGAAAGTCTTTCTCTATTTACCGTTAATGTTCTTTTCACAAAGTTGGTGCGCCCAGTCCTGGTGGTCACCACATACTGTAAGTTCTATCTGAAGCTCTAACCCAAGTGGGAGTCACCAGATTTTCTGACGTAGTCTATCAAAGCCCGGTGATCTTCCCACGCACCAACCGGCCCTCTCCCAACCTGTAATCCTAGTCCCAGCCGAACCCGTCACCGTAGGTGATAGCTGGAAGTGACGGCCCTGCTCACTCGCGCTGTTCCTCCGCAATCGCAGGCTTGCCTCAGTCTCCTCACGGATCTTCTCGGCTTGACCGTTGGCGGATGTCTCTTAGGATCGGGATAGAGAGAACTAGGCCTCGTCTCTTGACAGGTGACGTCAGGCCTTGGAGGCTTGACCAGCTCAGGGCGCAGATCCTGGCTCTGACCAGTGTAGGCAATACTTGGAAGATCTCCTGCGTGGAATCCGGACCTTGCCAGGTGGTGACCGGCACCTGGGTGGCGCAAACTTCTCGCTGAGGCCTGTCACTTTGGTCTCAGCGGTATCTCTGGAGCACGTCTGCGCCGCTCTCTTCCCTGGCACCAAATCTTCTCGTGGTTCGGCATGCAGGGCTTTTATGTCACGGAAGGCCTTCCTGTGGGACACCTGATTCAGTCCAGCACACAAGGTCGTTCCCTCTGCAAATCTTCCAACACCATTTGGTTCCGCTTGATTTTGTCTGGCCAGCAGATGGCGGCCTCTCCTCATTAACGGCTCATCCTGCAAGGGCTCTTCAGGGATATCATTGCTTCTTATTACAGTGCCTTCGTATGCCTAATGCATGTCAAGGGAAAAATAGAAAAAGTTATGGTTCTTAGAAGACGATTCTGTAACAGAAAGTGTTAAAGAACTCTGGTCATATTCCAATAAACCGGAAACGACCTTTACAAGATAAATAAATCATAAATGTGTCTGACCACACCGAGGCCGCAGGTCATGGGAAACATGCCAGAAAGAAGTAAGAACTCCTGACTTCCAACAATAAATAATATCCCCTCAGGGCAGTCACCCAGCCCCACAAAACCTAACAATGCAGATTCGTGGACTTAAGGAAGACATTCTACCTTAGGGAGAGGGATGTTATTGCTCATTAACCGGCTGAGACTTGTAGAAAATAATAAAGAAAATAATAAAACCTTTATTAGATTTGTTATAACAGTGAGCCTAATAAACAAATCTAACAAAGATTTTCATACATGCTGTCACATGCCGACTAGATGTGTACGGCCTGCATCAACACAAGTGAATTGAGCGAGATCTGACACGTCTAGTTGGAATGTGGCTGCCTGGAAGTATGTAACTCACATACTTAAGGTCACATGAACGGACACTCCCGTCACCGGAGAATCCACATATGATGACTGCGGACTGGGGCCTCAATCTTGGACAACCCTTTAAGTGTATGTATTTAGGGCTATACATCATCTCTGCAATTGGGTTTCATTAAAAATGTTGCACCATTTGGCTTTTACAGGCTCTTTGTTTACCTTCACATTCAACTTTGATGCGGTCTGTGGTCATAAATCAGCTGACAGGAGCTCAGAAAAAGACAGATACAAACCCGCCCATTAGACAGTCATAGTGAGCTCTCTGATGGATTCTCAGTTAACTCTTTCTGCAGCTAGACAGTGTTGTACAGCAGCTATAGGAAGCCAAAATGTTTAATAAAACCCAGTTGCAAAAATGATTTTTATAAAGAAATACATGCATTTAAGCAAGAAAAATTAGAAAATTGTCCTGAAAAGTGGACAACCCCTTTAAACCCCTTTGGCAGTGCATTCTTGACAGGACACAACATTTTAATCAAACTTTTGCATTCACTTTACTTAGAGACTAATTATCACAATCAGGCTCAGCAATACTTTCTGGTGGAACTGGGCAACTGCTGGGGCTTATGGTGCCTGGGGGGCCCACTTTGCAATTTGTAACATCCTCTATTCATTGATTTGCACAGCATAGGAATGTTTAATTGCAGTTTAATCTCTTCAGTGGTCCTGTTGCAATTGACAGATGCATCTAAGAGGTTAGAAGCGTGTGGGGTTAGAGGGATCCCATCCAACTCACACTGGCCTCCCTGAAATATGGCTGCACGGTGCCTCTGTCATTGCCATGACCTTCTCAAGAACCCTCGTCTGCTATAATAATAATCTTTATTTATATAGCGCCATCATATTCCGCAGCGCTTTACAGTTTAACAGTTTCAAAACACAAGTCATAAGTAACAACGTTAACAATACAATAATTAAAGCAAAATAAGCCGCCCCTGCTCGTGAGAGCTTACAATCTACAATGAGGTGGGGGAGATACAAAGTACAGGTGTTTATATACAATGGTGCATTTACAATGATGGTCCAGCCATCTTGAGGGATGGATGGATGGAGATAGTGAATGGGCTACACATACACACACACTTACATATAGAACGACTTTGATTAGTGAACGTGATAGGCCGCTCTGAACAAATGTGTTTTGAGGGAGCGCCTGAAACTATGCAAATTGTGGATAGTCCTAATTTCTTGGGGTAGAGCATTCCAGAGGATTGGCGCAGCGCGGGAAAAGTCTTGGAGTCGGGAGTGGGAGGTACGGATTAGTGCAGAGGTTAGTCGAAAGTCGTTTGCAGAGCGCAGCAGTCGGTTAGGCCGATAGATAGAAATGAGGGAGGAGATGTAGGGGGGTGCTGCAGTGTGGAGAGCTTTGTGGGTGAGAACAAGTACTTTGAATTGGATCCTATAATGAATGGGCAGCCAGTGTAAGGACTGGCGAAGAGCGGACTCGTCCGAGTACCGATTAGCCAGATGGATGACCCTGGTTGCTGCATTAAGGATGGACTGGAGAGGGGATAGTCGAGTAATGGGGAGGCCAAGTAATAGAGCGTTGCAGTAGTCCAGGCGGGAGTGGATCAATGCTACAGTGAGGGTTTTTGTTGTTTCCATGGTGAGAAAAGGGCGGATTCTAGAGATGTTCTTTAGGTGTAGGCGGCAAGAGCGGGCAAGAGATTGTATATGGGAGGTGAAGGAGAGATTGGTGTCAAACATAACACCCAGACAGCGAGCCTGCTGCCGGGGTGTTATTATGGTGCCGCCCACTGAGAGGGAAATGTCAGATTTAGGGAGGTTAGTAGACGGCGGGAGCAGAAGAAGTTCAGTCTTGGAGAGGTTACGTTTCAGATAGAGAGCGGACATGATGTTGGAGACTGCGGACAGACAGTCGGTGGCGTTCTGTAGAACAGCGGGGTAAGGTCGGGGGATGACGTGTATAGTTGTGTGTCATCAGCATAAAGATGGTACTGAAAGCCAAATCTGCTGATGGTCGGTCCAATTGGGGCCGTGTAGAGAGAGAAGAGAAGGGGGCCAAGGACTGAGCCCTGGGGTACACCGACAGTGAGAGGGAGAGGAGATGACGTGGAGCCAGAGAACGAGACACTGAAGGAGCGGTCAGAAAGATAGGAGGAGAACCAGGAGAGAACAGTGTCCTTAATACCTAGTGACTGGAGCCTGGACAGTAGGAGACAGTGGTCAACCGTGTCGAAAGCTGCAGAAAGGTCGAGAAGAATGAGCAGAGAGTGGTCGCCGTTACGTTTTGCTGTCAGAAGGTCATTGGTCACTTTGATGAGTGCAGTTTCAGTCGAATGTAGGTGACATGTTTGATCACCTATGATAGGAGATCTGTATTATAATATTGTAGTGTATTGTACAAGCAATCAAGTCCACTAAGGGGCGGGCCAATAAAAAATGTAAATAAAATATAATATATAAATATATATATATATAAAAAAACATAAATAAATGCATAAATAAAGGTTCATATCACCCCCTTCCCTTACACTTAACATAAAATTGAAAAAATAAATATACATAACATATTTGGTCTCGCCGCGTGCGTAACAGAATGTTTATGCCATATGCTGAAGGCCAAAGCTAAAAAAAAAGAGAATTGTTTTCCTTCCACAAAGCGGAAAGTCGAGTGGACCATAAAATGGTAATAATAATAATAATTCATATCACAAAAAACAAGCCCTTGTGCAACGCTTTCGATGAAGAATAAAATGAGTATTAACTCTTGGAAGACGAAGAGGGGCCAACTGGGACTCATAAAGCCGGCCCTGATCAACGTGCACAAAAAAGACGAGAGAGCAAATTCTTCTCTTCCATACATATGTAGCAGAGTGGAGTATGTGAAGTAGATGTTTCACCATTAGTTTACCTACATGGACGCCACCACTCGTCATGAATTTGATAATTGGGGTCACCACGCACCGTCACACCCCAGCTCTGTCCACTTTTTTTTGGAGCTGCTCGAAAATGGTGTGAAAATGGCATGTCGCCAAATTGTTGCGCAGCCTTGCTTTGTGCAAAAATTTTGCGACTTTGACTATTTTCAACCAGTTTTCTGGCGTCAAAGCTTTGATGGATCAGGGTCTTAACTGTAAACTATCTTGATTGCAAAGTCTCTGTAGCGCCCTCTTGTGGTCTTCGTTTTTTTTTTCATGTTAATATAAGTTCTTTTATCCAACCGTAAAAAAAAATATAGTTAATAGACAAGTATAGAAAATTTTACCCAAATCTCCGGAATCTGTCGGAATGGAGCAGTGTGCATAGTGCTCCTGATCTGATGATAGTGGGGTTCACAGAAGTCTGACCCCCATCAACCTCAACGTTCTCACCTATCCTGATAAGTGATGGCTTGTTCCAGCCAGACAACCCCATTAAAGAGTTTTATCAAGACAGACGTATCGAAATTCAGAAATGTCCACCCTTAAACGGGTTGTCCGGCCTTAGGGTACAAGTCTGCAGTCACTGCGTGCAGTGAGGATCCTCCGGTGCCAGCGGCATGCTCATGACTGCAGGTATGTGATTTGCATACACACGGTCACAAGCCAACTAGACGTGCGCAGCCTCACTCAATACAAGTGTGTTGAGCCATGCCAGAGACAGTCTAGTCGAAATGTGGCCGGTGGTATGCAAATTGCATACTTGCAGTCACATGACCGCCCCCTCACACACCCGGCTCTGGAGAATCCTGACAGCGCGCAGTGTGCACGATGTGAGGATTCACAAGTTTGCCGTCACATAGACTAATTGCAAACTTGAATCTTAAGGCTGGACAGCCCCTTTAACTCTCTGTGAATATGGTTAAGGACTAAAATCTCTCAGGATGCAAATTCATTATTATGACTTGCTAGCAAAACCCTCTACTGGCTGCAGTTCACGTTACAGCCACTGGGTGGCCACACTGAGAGACATATAGCATACACATCTCCCAACAGAGTATCCAAAGTCAAGTTTTTTTTTTTTTCCAAAGCTGCACATGTAGAACATGTCATCTCAGAAAAGTCAACAAAAAGAATTGTCCCAACTGATCATCCCCTTTAAGCCGCCATTTGTCAGATTACAGTAAAGCTTGCAGCAGCGGCTCTGCTTCACCTTTTCCTATTATTAGATTCCTTGGAACACAGCGCCCCCTACTGCAGAGGAGGAAGAGGATACGACTCATATTTACTATTGCTTATATTTGATCATAACCTCGTTATTTTTTTTGTTTCTTTGTAGCCAAGCAAAAGCTATGTACTCTTGCAAAGCGGAGCACAGTCATGAGCTGTCATTCCCCCAGGGGGCGATATTTTCTAATGGTAAGTCTGTTACTTCTCTTAGACCCAATTTATAGCAGACGACTGGTGATCATGTGCAGTGCGCCTCTGTGGAGCGGGCACACGTACACCCGGCTTCAGAGGGGAAGAATAGCGCTAGTGATGACGCCGGGGCTTGTAAGCCATGTTGTCACGCCCACATGCTAAGTGGGCCGACTAGTCTGGGGACACTAACGCCCCCTCGACTAGTTAAAGACCTCATTTACATATCAGAAACTGACTTTACAAATACACACATAAACAGATCTTTAGAAAAAGTAATGAAATAAAGGGTATTTCCGTATGCAGACACAACTTCTGGGGGCACGGGGGTCCTGACAGGTTCCCTTTAAAACATTTTGGAAATCTTAGTGAGTAATTTCTTGAATTTTTTTTACCTACATGCATATTTGTTGAGCTAAAAAAAATTTTGCAATTGGGTTTCATTAAAAATGTTGCACCGTTTAGCCTTTACAGGCTGTTTCTTTACCTGCACATTCTAGTTTACAGGATGAGTTAAATCTGTCAGCGAGCGGCTTCTGATTTTGTAACTCGTATCACTTACTGAGCTCCTCTCAACTGATTTATGATTACTTGAAGGTTCATCTCTCTTTTGTGCAGTCTGTAGTCATAAATCAGCACAAAGGCATACAAACGCTCCCATCAGAAGGAACTCACTGACAGATTCTTAGATAACTCATTCTGCAGCTAATAATGTGCAGAGGAATATAGAGCCTAAATGTCAGCAGGATTTCGCACCCCAAACTATTTATATGCACATGAAAAACTAGGTCTGAGCTGAAAAAGTAAGTTGATGTGTATGCTAAATGTAAATGCATAATAACACATGACCATTACACAGAGAAAACAAAAAACAAGAAACAAATATCCTAAAATAAAATAAATATATTGCCAGAAATGCATGAAGGTAGTAATAATAATAAGGGTATTTGGTAAACATAATTTTGATCAAAAGAATGTATTTATATGCACATGTAGCTAAAGACAAGTCCAGAAATACCTTTACATGGCCAGTCTGTTCCTCCATTGAATTCATATGCAAATGAGGCTGAAGAGCTAGTGTAGATCTGAAGCCTCTGTCACTCCAGCTCTATTCCCTTCCCAGTGCCGCCGCCTTCTTCTTGACTGACAGCACCTTTGACTGAAGTCACACAGAAGAGAGGCTGTCAGTCAAGCAGCAGAAGGAGGAGGCTCTGGGTAGGGCATAGAGCTGGAGTGACGGAGGCTATCTACCATAGCTCTTAAGCCTCATTTGTATATCAACTCATAAACTGATTCTTTTAGACATGCAACAATCTTTAGCCTCAGATTTTAAAATAATAAGTTTCCATTCACTTTTCAGAGATATGGAAATGCATCTTGTAATGGTCATAAGTAACATACAGATGTAGAAATCTGCATCACCCGTACTCCATAACTTGGTGATCCATTAAAGGGAATGTGCATGACTTTGATATTGATGGCAACCGATCCTGGTTCTGCGGCCGTTGGAAGTGCACAGTGCATGGAAACAGAACAGCATTGCTCCATAGACCGTTTGGTGGCCGTTCTTGGGTACTGTAGCTCAGCTCCTATTGAAGTGATTGGGAGCGGAGCTGCAGTACCTGAGAATGACCACTAGGCTGTGTACGGAGCTGTGCTGTTCCAGTTCCGAAGACCGTATTTCCAACAACTGATGCCCAGCTAACAGCTGGCTGACCAGGGCGTCATGTGTCGGACTCCCACCAGTGTCAGACTACTGTTGGACCTATCTTGAGGTTCTGTCATCAATATCTCAGACACGGACAATCCCTTTAACTTTGTTGTCTCGAATGCACCAGGCGAGTAGTGTAGCGTGACGGTGACTCAACATGAACACTTGTTTGGACCTTGCTACATCTGTGTCTTTCACTGAGTCACACTTATACCCATCTTTGTCCCATTGCCCAGTGTACAGATCTGTGGAACCGGGCTGGCTGAAGGCTACCTACGAAGGCAAGACCGGATTGGTTCCAGAGAATTACGTGGTCTACCTCTGATGATGGTTGTGTAGACAGCGCTATCTTCATGGTATCCATGTTGACAAATGAGAAGATGAGGACTGTATCTAATACGGATACAGCGATCTACCAGCATTGAAGTCTCCGATGGCTTTTGACTTGAAGACTCTTTGAGGGATTGTCCACTGGTTGACTCGAGGCTTGCTATGAAGAATTTAGAATTACAGTCAAATGAGTATAATATATATATATATATATATATATATATAAGTCTATGTATTTCATGCTGCGCACAGGTCCAGACATGACCAAAGCCTTGAGACATTCGGTACTCAATTCATGGAGGACTTGCACTGACCACCGGTACCAATGTTTTGTATATGCATACGTATAGCCAGAAGGTCCGAATCAAATCTGTAAGTGGTCCACCAGCCTGCCATGTCCCTATGATAATACTGATGTGTTCCTGGGTGGCAGTGGGGTCCCTGGGCTCTCTCAGGCATCAGTCTGATGTAGCATATGGGATTCTAGGCTCCATCAGACACTAGTTTGATGTGTGAGAAACATTTCTGGACTCCGTAGAGGCATCTCTGAGCTACACGAAACATCAGTTTGATGTGCAGAAATGTCTCTGGGCTCTGTCAAGCACCAGTTTTATGTAGCAGAAAAGTTTCCGTACTCCCTTAGGCATCAGTCTGACGTGGTAGATTGGATTATAGGCTTCCTTAGGCACCATTCTGGTGTGACAGATAGTAATGTAGGCTCCCTCAGGCACCAGTCTGACGTGGTAGATATGGGATTCTAGGCTCCCTCAGGCACCAGTCTGACGTGGTAGATATGGGTCTCTAGGCTCCCTCAGGCACCAGTTTGATGTGGCAGATAGGTCTCTAATCTCCTTCAGGCACTAATCTGATGTCGTAGATGGGATTCTAGGCTCTCTCAGGCACCAGTTTTATGTGGCAGATGGGTCTATGCTTCCTCAGGCACTATTGTAATGTGGAAGATGGGTCTCTAGGCTCCCTCAGGCACCAGATTGATGTGGCAGATAGGTCTCTAATCTCCTTCAGGCACCAATCTGATGACGTAGATGGGATTCTAGGCTCTCTCAAACACTATTCTAATGTGGAAGATGGGTCTCTTAGGTCCGTCAGGCTTCAGTTTGATGTGGTAGATGGGTCTCTAGGCTCCCTCAAGCACCAGCTTAATATGGCAGATAGGTCTCTAGTCTCCCTCAGGCACTATTCTGTTGTGGGAGATAGGTCTCTTGGCTTCCTCAGGCACCAGCTTGATGTATGTGGCAGATGGTTCTCTAGGCTCCCTCAGGCACCATTTTGATGTGGCAAATGGGTCTCTGGCCTCCCTCAGGCTCCTGGGGCCCCAGAGTACCTTCTACTTATGCAACGCTTATAGCGACTCCATTGGTGTGAGGCTGGATGATTGAGCTAAGACGTGCAACTCCTTTCTCTTTATTGATAATTGACATTTATGGTGACTATATTTTTATTTTATCTTCACTTTGTTGTAACTTTTATTATATGATGTCCTGTACCTGCAGACCACTATTTTTGCCCTCCATGAAGGCTTAAGATATTACTGAGAATTTCTTACATGCTTCGGTACATTTTACACTTTTTACGAAAAAAAAAACAAGTTTTGCATAATATTAGTCACCTGGGACCACTTGATTGGCCAACGACTACTTACTGTACAGTGAAGAGGACGTAGTGTGAAATGAGGCAGTATATATCTGGAGGAGGCAATGACGCCATCGGGAAGTAACGTGATGCTGTATCCCATTGGCTGTAGAAGGGCAGCTGAATTTTGATTTTTTTTTTGCAGAATGTGCCCACATTTGTGGTTTATTTTATGCAAAATTTAAAAGCCAAGTTAACCGTAAAGTTGTCAACAGTAAATTATATGGGTTGTCCACAATTGTACAAGCCTTTATTTCAATCTCAATGCTTCATTCCTCAATAGTCTCCTGGGATCAGCGTCTGGTGGGGGCATCACATGACTGCTGCTGGCAATCAGCAGCTACTGATTGTCTCTAGGTCTCACGTGATGCCCACACTGGATATTGATTGAAGGAGAGCGGCTGACACAGCACTGAATATGGAGGAGTTGCACCATGAATTCCAGACTTTCAGTGAGACCTCAACAGACTCATATGCCCATGATAGTGATGAGTTCAAGCCAGGAAACTGGCGGCCAGTCCAAAAATCGTGGCCCATACCCAGACTGTGAAACCCGGAAGTGTGAACCTGGCCTTAGAGGGGAAACTACTGAAGAACACCTCTTCTTTGGAGACCTGGACTTGATTTCCAAGGCCATCATGTATTTTTTCATTGTGCAGGGGAAATAAAACTGATCTATGGTGAAACCAGCCGCACGCCCTATCCCTTTTGTGAGACCTTAATAAACTTCAACATGTAAAAAAAAAAAAAGTATTAGCAATCACGATTCTACATTTTCATCAAAGCGGTTTAAAGAAATGAATTTTTGACTATTTTTGTGGTGCGTTGGTGGAGAAGCTCTATGACAAACCTGCATTAGCTTCTTCCTCTATTTATTTTCTGTGAACCAAACCCTCACAGCTATTTATTTTCCGGTTTTCTTATGATAGAAGGATCACACGCAGGACATTTTTTTGTGATTGAAAATCAATTCCATTCCTTTAGTTAAATTTTTTTTGGCCACAAGCACTTGGATTTCTAAATTGTAGTCACTCTTGACATTTATATCTCCATTTGAAGTTACTACTAATAATAACACCATGAAAAAAATTTCAGTGTGATAAAATTTGTTTTATTCCAGAGCCGTAGGCACCATAATAACTTATCAAACCCGCAACTCACTGTCATGGAGGTCAGCACAAGTGGAGACCTTCATGTTCTTTGCACCATGTCACCACCTGCGGGTTAGGAGGTGTAACATGAAAAAATACCCAGGATGATAATTCTATTCAATAATTCTATGTAGAAACTGTACACACCTGTTGACTGTCCACACAACCTTTCTATCTATGTAGATATTAAAGGAGTTGTCCAGGATTCGAAAAAAAGGGTCCAAGAGGGAAGAGGTGGAGTTATGCACTAAATCGGTACCACTCTTGTCCGTTGGATGTGGCTGGTGTTGCAGCCTATTCCTATGGGAATGTGGCAGAGCTGTAATACTAGATACAGCCATGGATTGGTGCAGTTTTTTTTTGTTATGATCCTGAACGACCTCTTTCAGTTTAGAGTTTCTTGAGATTTTCGTTAACTCACACGTAGAAGTCTATTTTATTTAGAAAAGCTCAGTTTTTATCTATGTAAATAATTGCACCTAAAACCACACTGTATATGTACTCCAGTGTATAAAATGTAATGTATAAGATGTTGAATAAACCATATTTATAAGAAAAACAATGAGTGACGCGCATGGACGCGAGCCGTTTCGCGCAACATTCTTTGTGAAGCTATTGGGAAACTGTTGTACGCATGGTGTGTGTTCTACACGAGGATTTGCAGCAAATTCGAGGGTTTTAAGAGCTTACGAAAAATATAAAATAGTACCTGAATGATGAGCAGATGATGTAACCGTAGCTAAGAAGTAATCCTTCTCCATTGTTGCGCTGTGCTGCACCTTTGTTTTGATGCCTCCAGGGTTTGTTCTTCACTGCATAATCAATGTGAAGGACTACTGCCTGGTTCTCCTGATTCCTTCACCATACCTTCATATCCTCTATTACACGGTGTGAAGTGGTGCTGTAAGTTTCCTCTGGTGAGTTCTGCTCCATGGTCACAATTTGGTGCCCATTGGAAAGGTGAAGAAATCCATAATAAATATAAATAGTAAGAATCTGTGGTGCGCCAGAGTGTGTGAAGGCAAATGATGTCCCTTTGACTACATAGATTATGGGCAATAATCTAGTTAAGATGTCTCAGCGTATCTTGGGCCTTGGTCACCCATGTCACATAGACAGTACAGAATGTGGGAATATGGCCGACGCGATGAGGTGGAGTAGTTTCTGCCTAGTTGAGGCTTTATATTGATGAGCTATCGATCAGTGGGGTCCTATACCCAGCACTCCCACCGATCAAGTGCCCAAAACGGCGCAAACTGACAAGATATTTGCAGTTGCGGAGCTGACCAGCACAGCTGTCAGCTGTGTGGCGGTCACTGCCAGGTACTGCAGATCAGCCATAATTGGAATGATTAGGAGTGAATATGCTGTACCCAACAGTGGCCACTATTCAGTTGACGGGCCTGTGCTGTTCAGCTCCACATCTAAAATCCGTCCGCCACTGGCACGGACAACAGCTGCTAATACGTGTGTGCCGTGTGTTAGACACCCACCAATCTGATATTGATGACCAATCCAAAGTATTGGTCACCATTATAAAAGTAGTAGAGCAACCCATTATTATGGTTTTTACTAAAGCCAAAGTATCTGAAACAATGGACAGTTTCTCCAGATAGGTCATCAATATAATTATCGTTTTACAAAAGCTAAAATATCTGAAATGACAGAACGTGTCACTTATCTGAACGTTACTCCTGATGTTGGTACACCAGGTGCTCTCTGGACACTTCCAAGTCTTTCAACGCCTATTTGATTTTGCAAGCTAGTCTTAGCTGCTTAGATTCTACCCGAAACAGTTAGAGTTCCAGCCAACCCGGTTATCTAGTGGTGAAACTCCCATCATATACAGTGCTCAACATAAATAAGTACACCCCTAATATTTTAGTCAATATCTCACTGAACACAAGAACAATTTCCAAAATTTCGACAGGATTGAGTCTCATACAACATTTTGGGACAGTGCCAAGTCTTCTAGACCTGGAATGAGATATTGACAACTTTGAAACATTTTTTTCCATTCTTCAAGAACAACCTCTTTTTAAAGCCTGGATGCTGGATGGAGAGTGATGACAACTTGTCTCTGCAGAATTCCCCATAGGTGTTCAGTTGGGGCTCAGATTTGGCCACTGAGTCACTTTCACCCTGTTCTTCAGAAATGTAAAAGATGTGTGTTTAGATCATTGTCATGTTGGAAAAGTGTAAGTCTACCAAGAGCACGTAGTGATGGCAGGATCTTCTATTTCAATATAGAGCAGTACATCTGTGAATTCATGATCCCATCTATGAAATGTAGCTCCCGTACACCAGCACGCTCTTGCAGCCACCATGTCTCACTGTAGGCACCATACATTTTTCTAAATACATGGTGGCATGGTGGGGCTACATGAGTGCTGCTGGTGTCCAGGAGCTTAATTTCATTGATGGTGTCATGAATTCACAGATGTACTGCTCTATATTGAAATAGAAAAGCTACCATAACTGTAGCTACACCCATAATCAAGTCTCATGGTATTTCTCATTAAGTAATGGGAATGAAAAGTGTAATCTCCCTTTAACATTCAGCAGAGGAGGTGAAGAAGCCCACGGCAGGTTTAGCTGTTGCAGCACCTTCCGCAGGATGACTCACATACAGTTAATATGATTATTTCTCCTAGGATTTCATTTCTCATCTACTTTCAATGTCGCAGTAGATGGTATTAGTGGGTTGTCTGCTCATTGAGTTATTGTGTCCTGATGAATAGAAATATTCTGAATGAGTTTTCTCATTAAAATCTGTTTCTTCCAAGTCTCAATTATGATTTTGCTTTATGTCTCTCGAAGCATTTCTCAAAATAATAAGGAAATACACTATTAGTTCAGCAATGGGGAGGTCATGGTCTCCTGCTGCCCTGCCCTTTATGTGTCACACCCAAATGTCAGGACACTTGACCGAAAAAGTTGTATATTGTTTGTAGTTAATAATATACGGCACAGGGAGTCTGATATTGTAGCTCATCATCATTCATGTGAATAGTGTAATACCAGACAAGGCTCATATATAACTGTTAGTATGTATGTATGTATGTATATTTGAACGTGTGCACTACTGGATATAGTGGTGCCGAGTTAGGTTCCCAAACCAGATTAATGAAAAAGTAAAACAAGGCACTCAACTAAATGTGTTCAAAACAAGGAAATTTAATGATGGTCCAGGCAAAACGTTTCGGCTGTAATATAGCCTTCATCAGTTGCCGTATAGATATATTTAGGTAGAGGACCCTTATAGTAGATGGTCACAGAAATTAAAATCCCAGTAAAACTAGTGTATATAGACAATACGCCCCAATGTGGAATTCAGTCCGTGATAGATGACCAGTTGCTATGGGGAAATAGCGTGTCTGGTGCTAGATATATTGAAGTGTGCTGCCGTCTATGGTTGCAGACGCGGTATCCACCGCTTGTCTGTGGGTCTGTGATAGTGCCCAGTAGATGAGGCGGCATCAATATATCTAGCACCAGACACGCTATCTCCCCATAGCAACTGGTCATCTATCACGGACTGAATTCCACATTGGGGCGTATTGTCTATATACACTAGTTCTACTGGGATTTTAATTTCTGTGACCATCTACTATAAGGGTCCTCTACCTAAATATATCTATACGGCAACTGATGAAGGCTATATTACAGCCGAAACGTTTTGCCTGGACCATCATTAAATTTCCTTGTTTTGAACACATTTAGTTGAGTGCCTTGTTTTACTTTTTCATATATAACTGTTGTCCTAAATTAATTTTGAACCTATTAAGTGGGTTACGCATTAAACCAATGTCTTAAAGAGGATCTGTCAGTTGCTATAAAAATCCCACTGTTCTCCCGAATCCAGCAATGCTTTTCTTTTTTTCCTGCGACTCTCTGTTCCTGAGATATGGCATCCTCTTCCATGTGTGTAATTGAGTCTTGTTCACAAACAGGGCGTGGCACTGAGAACACGCCCATAGAGAAAAGTTGAAGACCACACCCACTTTGATAAAAAAGACGATTTAGATACTGTGTTGAAAGGGCCATATCTCAGGAACGGAGAGGCACAAGAACAAAAGAAAAACAACACCGGATTCAGGAGAACAGTGGCATTCTCACCAGGTAAGAAAAAATGATATATTTCTCACAAGTGACAGATCCTCTAAGGTGCTCATATACTTTAGATAACCATTGGCCAATAGCAATCTCCCCCGATTTCTCCATATGTATTCATCCTCAGTTTGAAGAAGTGTATATGTCTTCTACATAGAAAGAGTGGACTATTTTACCACCAGACATCTCTGTCCCCTGCAGACATTTTTGGTGGTGGCTTGTTGAAATAATGTGCTATAGGAGTCTGGAGCCCCCCATAAATATTAGATGAGTGGACGATTGGCCTGTCCCATTCAAATTGTCACTCTCAGACTTTTATTAATGTGCATGGAGTCTTGTCTAGAACAGAAAGTCTTACTCAAATTCTCTTATGAAGATTACCCCTTTTAACAAGTGCTGTTCAGGCAAATGGACATCATAGTAGGGTTTCTCCGGTCAGGAACTCCCTTTATGACCTTGAACGGAGGGCCACTGTGTAGAAGCTGCTTACTTTCTTTTAGACTTAGTCAGTCCTTGAATTACTCGGATGACCTCTCATACTAATGCCCTTCATCTAATCCAAAGAAATGCCACCCCACACCATTACTGACCCACTGCCAAATCGGTCATGCTGAAGGATGTTGCAGGCAGCACGTGTTTCCACTTTAATTTTATCTTCTTTTGATTTTCATTTAGACTTGTTTCCACTTTCATTTTGGGGGTCTCTCCAAATCCAGGCCTCCATTGGTTCAAAAATTTGATTTCCATTGATGATTTTTGTGTGATTATGTTGGCAGCACATTCAACTTTGTACAGAACAAAGTATTCAATGAGAATATTTCATTCATTCAGATCTAGGATGTGTTATGTGAGTGTTCCCTTTATTTTTTTGAGCAGTGTATAATAATGTCCCCATCCTTGCCCTTTCCTGTAATAATATCCACCTTCCTGGACACCACCCAGGTATAATGTCCCCTATACTGAGCACTTCTTGGCATAATGTCCCCATCCTGGACCCTTTCCTGGTATAATGTCCTCCGTACTGGCATCTTCCTGTAATAATATTCCTCGTCCTGGCCCCTCCCTGGTATAATGTCCTAGATTCTGGACCCCTTCCTGGTATAACGTCCACCATCTTGGGCCACTTTCTGGTATAATTTCAGCCATACATGAGAGGCAGAGGAGCATTTTACCCCTATACAGGACCCAACAACTTAATGACTAAGGCCTGGAAGGGTCGATACGTGAATCTAATTCTGATCTATGTCACACACGTCCTTGCACCTTTAATGTTTCACCACATGTCTATCACATGCCTGCACATTAAATAAACTTTTTGTATCCTTGAAACAAGATTGTTCCTAATCAGTGACATCAGGTCTACTCAGCAGAGGGCAGCGCAACGACCGGAGGACGGGTGGGGAGCTCCAGCAACACTGGACAGCTGAGAAGGGACCTAGAACAGGTGAGTATAATCTTTTATTATTTTTAGCCCCTTAGTTTATTATGCTTTAGGGTTAGGAGAGACCTCTGAGTGAAATAAATGTTTTTTTGTGAGTGGGAATTTTGATTTGGGACAAATCAATTGGGTCCAAATTAAACTCAAAACTATTTTTTTTACATTTTCCTCTACTTAATTCATATGTGTTAGGACTGATAGTAATAGTAGGGTAAAGTACTCCGTTGTTTCAATTTGTCCCATAGTGCTACAGGACCCTAGTTCTCTTGATTGGTGGGGATCCCTCTGACAATATGTGGCAAGCGGCTCGTGATACTGATTACTTGTAGCCCAATGGTGGGGTAACATGGAAGTTGAAATATATAAGTTTTAAATAAAAGTTTTTAATGTGTTCCTAAATATCTTCCATTGTTTGAAGCTGAATAAGGAAATGATATCCAGCATGAGGAATGTTTACTAATCTTAGTATGCAAATTGCCTCTTCAAACAAAGAGGACTTGTACTCTATAGCGCCACCTATTGGAAGTAGCGATCCTACAAGTCACAATCAACCCTTTAACGAGTCTTGTAATATGACTTAGGATAAAAGCCAAATCAGAATCTCCATTTGCAGACACGGTGTTTCGGACTATTGGTCCTCGTCAGTGCAAAGTAGGAGAGATCTGATTTGGCTAGATGAGAGGCTCTGGACTAAGGTCTAGGGGGTAAGGTTTCTCCTTGTGGAGAGTGACATACCAGCTCTGGCGTGTCACTCTCCACAAGGAGAAACCTTACCCCCTAGACCTTAGTCCAGAGCCTCTCATCTAGCCAAATCAGATCTCTCCTACTTTGCACTGACGAGGACCAATAGTCCGAAACACCGTGTCTGCAAATGGAGATTCTGATTTGGCTTTTATCCTAAGTCATATTACAAGACTCGTTAAAGGGTTGATTGTGACTTGTAGGATCGCTACTTCCAATAGGTGGCGCTATAGAGTACAAGTCCTCTTTGTTTGAAGAGGCAATTTGCATATTAAAATTTCCCAGAGGAGCATTGCATGGCGAATAAGCCTCCTTACCTCGACACGCCAGAGCTGGTATGTCACTCTCCACAAGGAGAAACCTTACCCCCTACTAATCTTAGGTGAGATATGGATAGTTTTGTATGGCTCTTGGGCTTTATATGGATGGGCATAAGTTATATAGTTTTTTCCAGTATTGTCTGTAAGCCTCAGCATTCCCCACATCATCCATCTACGTCTGAAATGATACTGCTGCCAGGCATCCATTACTCACTGGATTTTGTTTTCTGTCAACCGCTTCTGCACTTCATCCTCTTTGTTGGAAAACCTCGGAGGATTGCAAAATTTACAAAAGCGTTCAACCAGTGGATTTTTCTCATCTTGACCAAATTTACATTATCTTCTAATTTTCTTCACTGACATCAGGTCTGGTTCTAGTAGAAAATTAACCTCCATGTGTAAAAAGTTGTGCCATTAAGAAAGTGGATTTCCATTTGTGGAACATGGAAGAGATAGGATCTCTAGTTGAAGATGTGGCCTTCTTTACCTTTTACTTTTGGCTCAACATATCCTGAGATGAGCGGCACAAGATGGCCAGCTTTAAAAATATAAAACAGCATGAATTTGTGATACTCTGTTGGGAGATGTTTGTGCCATATGTGGCCATCCAGTGGTTGTGATATTATCTGTAACCAAATTCAAGAAAAAATAAGGATGGACCTTCTTCTCGTTATATTGGATGTTTTGGAGGGATTTATGAGATAAAATGGCTTCCTTGATTGCTTCATATACTTTTGGGAATCCCTGATTTAGTGGAAAAATCATGCATTCACCACAATGCATTTGTGTAGCCCTGGTATGTAAGGCACACATTATCCGGGAGGATGAGTGGAGAGGTAACGGTTAAGGGCTCGACATCACTCACATACACTCAGACACACCCAGCAGGGGTGTATAGGGGAGTGTCCTGTAGCACAGTGCAGTCGGAAAGCTTCTCCTGAGTGTGGAGGGAGTCAGGACTAGTGCCTGTTGGAGAGCCGAGATTCCTGTCAATACAGGGAGACGGTACAAAAGTGGAGGCTAGTACGGATAACCGAATATTATCCTAGTCTAGTCAGTGCTGATATTAAGAGTGCGAGCAGGGCGAAGGGCGCAGTGGAAAAGAATTCTAGAAGTGCCTTAAGGATTGAACTATCCTGCATTGATCACCGGTCACTGGGGACCGAAGTGTCGCTACAGCTTCAGGCGTAGTGATAAGAAAAACCAGAGGTTCGCTGGACTTCAGGTCACAGGAACAAGCCTATTGTCGGTACGTAACCGGAGTCAGGGAGAGTGGGAACCTTGAGTCGCTGCAGGACATCAGTAGGAACTCAGCTCTCTCACATTATATGGAAGGCTCCGACCACTATGCTGACTGGGCAGTACAGCTACAGAATTAGCTGGAGTTTTTGAGTGGACTTAGCTTTATGCAGGTTGGACTCGTTACATGGAAAGTTAAGGAGGCCTCTAACCTGCTCAGCCGTTACCCGAAACGCAACCTCCATCCACCCCAACAGCTTCCCGGGACCTGCCTAAACAACTTGAAAGTAAAAGGTATGGAAAGAAGCTTTATTGTCTGAGACTGTGTCATTTATCCACATCTCCTTACTACAATCACCATAGACTCAGAGGGACAGTCCCACCTGTGGGGGACCCAACACCTAGCTGCTATAACATCCCCTCAGAGTTCTGTTCAGCAGCGCTGGTCTCAGTGATCAGACAACTACAGGTGGCGTCACGAACTGTTATATACTAATCCCCTGTAAATAATATTCCCCAACATACGCCGGACCGCCAGGGCCACAGACCGAGCCACCGCTACCTGTGACAACCCCATAGACTTCCATGGGCTCGACTCTGGGTACCCCATTGCCCTGGTAACCCACAATTGTGGTGCGTGGTCGCGACAAAAACTTGGCGTCACGAACAGGATCCGAAACTTGCAGAATTGCGAGCCCTGTGTGCCTGTGGAGTGTTTTGGTGAAAAAGACTGTTGCTATTGTTTGGCGCCAAATACCGCCATATTTGCCGCCATATTCGCGCCCTAAGGCGCTGGAGAAGAAGGTGGGCGTACCTGAAAGAGCGCGCAAAGTCTTGGACACGCCCCCGGCTCTGACTCAGCGGCAGGTCCTGCGACAGGAAGTGGACGCTCTGACATCAGAGCGCCTGCGACGAAGGTCCTGTCCCCATCGCTGTGCCTGTGGAATAGCAGCTTCTGAAACCGGTAGGCTCCGTTTAACCAAGGGGGCGCTAATATGTCACAACAACCGGCCGACAGTGCGGCCCCAGCCGGAGGCCCCGACCCCGCACCGCGTGGCATTGTAGCGCCAGATGGGGGCGCAGGCCCAGCACCCAGTCTGGTAGTCCCGCTCATGCCACTAACGCTCCCATATATGCCTGGGGCAAAATGGCTTCCCCAGTACAGCGGCGAGCCAGGCACTTTAGCAGGCTTCAAGCGGAAGTTATGCAGCATCCTAGAAATGTATTCCATGCCTGAGAGACTAAAAGCTGCTGTGCTGATAGGGCAGCTAACTGGCGCTGCTGAGAGGGAAGTGGAGACTTGGGATACCGTTGATCAGGAGTCGGTACCTGCAATCCTCTTTAAGCTACATGCCATGTTTGAAGACCGCACAGAAACGGATCTCCGGATGGCCTTCTACCACTGTTCACAGCAGCCAGGTGACAGCATCAGGGACTACGCTTGCCGACTACAAGGAGCCCTGAGAGCCCTTAAGCAGATTAATAATATAAATGCTATTGACGAAAATAAGATGCTGAAAGAGCAATTTATACAGGGATTGAGATCCCAAGAGGAGCGCAGAACTGTAAACTGGTGGTCCTTAGATCATCCTGATGCTACCTTTGATGCCCTAAAGGACATGGCAATAAAAGGGCTGCGACCCCTGGGCAAACCTGAGGTGTCAACCCAACATCACCAGGGTGAAGTCACTCTGGAACCGGCGGTACCCCCCTTTTCCCCGCTAGTGGCAGAAGCCAAAACGCAGGTGACACCCCCTAGTGAATTGGACTGTCTGCGCTCAGAGGTGCGCCAGCTGACTAAAAATCTGGCTGCTGTGATGAGTGCCCTGCAGCTGCGGAAAGAGGAAGAAGGGAGGATTTTATTAGCTGACTGCCCAGAAGACGTCCCGTGGATGAACCGGAGAAGAAGGAAGACGTCGCCCCCCCGGAGGAGGACAACGCCACCCCCAGGAGCGACCTCTGATCAACACCCTCCTCGTCGGGAGATCACCTGTTACCGTTGCAACCGGAAAGGTCATATGTCTCCACAGTGTCCTTTAAACGGGCAGAACCTGGGTCCGAGGGCCAACACCCAGGAGGAGACCCGTCAGGCCCCCTAGACTGGAACCGCAGGTATGTGGGTGGGCGACCCTACCTGTCTATCATTCTAGATGGTATTGCAGTTCCGGCATTGTTAGACACTGGGTCTCAGGTGACCCTAATACCTGATGCCCTATATACTAAGTTCTGGTCAATGGACAGTCTTAAACCCCCGAGCCTGACTTTACCGTGTATGCTTCTAATGGTCTTCCTGTAGAAGTACTCGGGACAAAA
>JARQOD010000002.1:29745084-29939212 GCA_033576555.1 Oophaga sylvatica | reverse complement strand
TTTCATTCATTCAGATCTAGGATGTGTTATGTGAGTGTTCCCTTTATTTTTTTGAGCAGTGTATAATAATGTCCCCATCCTTGCCCTTTCCTGTAATAATATCCACCTTCCTGGACACCACCCAGGTATAATGTCCCCTATACTGAGCACTTCTTGGCATAATGTCCCCCATCCTGGACCCTTTCCTGGTATAATGTCCTCCGTACTGGCATCTTCCTGTAATAATATTCCTCGTCCTGGCCCCTCCCTGGTATAATGTCCTAGATTCTGGACCCCTTCCTGGTATAACGTCCACCATCTTGGGCCACTTTCTGGTATAATTTCAGCCATACATGAGAGGCAGAGGAGCATTTTACCCCTATACAGGACCCAACAACTTAATGACTAAGGCCTGGAAGGGTCGATACGTGAATCTAATTCTGATCTATGTCACACACGTCCTTGCACCTTTAATGTTTCACCACATGTCTATCACATGCCTGCACATTAAATAAACTTTTTGTATCCTTGAAACAAGATTGTTCCTAATCAGTGACATCAGGTCTACTCAGCAGAGGGCAGCGCAACGACCGGAGGACGGGTGGGGAGCTCCAGCAACACTGGACAGCTGAGAAGGGACCTAGAACAGGTGAGTATAATCTTTTATTATTTTTAGCCCCTTAGTTTATTATGCTTTAGGGTTAGGAGAGACCTCTGAGTGAAATAAATGTTTTTTTGTGAGTGGGAATTTTGATTTGGGACAAATCAATTGGGTCCAAATTAAACTCAAAACTATTTTTTTTACATTTTCCTCTACTTAATTCATATGTGTTAGGACTGATAGTAATAGTAGGGTAAAGTACTCCGTTGTTTCAATTTGTCCCATAGTGCTACAGGACCCTAGTTCTCTTGATTGGTGGGGATCCCTCTGACAATATGTGGCAAGCGGCTCGTGATACTGATTACTTGTAGCCCAATGGTGGGGTAACATGGAAGTTGAAATATATAAGTTTTAAATAAAAGTTTTTAATGTGTTCCTAAATATCTTCCATTGTTTGAAGCTGAATAAGGAAATGATATCCAGCATGAGGAATGTTTACTAATCTTAGTATGCAAATTGCCTCTTCAAACAAAGAGGACTTGTACTCTATAGCGCCACCTATTGGAAGTAGCGATCCTACAAGTCACAATCAACCCTTTAACGAGTCTTGTAATATGACTTAGGATAAAAGCCAAATCAGAATCTCCATTTGCAGACACGGTGTTTCGGACTATTGGTCCTCGTCAGTGCAAAGTAGGAGAGATCTGATTTGGCTAGATGAGAGGCTCTGGACTAAGGTCTAGGGGGTAAGGTTTCTCCTTGTGGAGAGTGACATACCAGCTCTGGCGTGTCACTCTCCACAAGGAGAAACCTTACCCCCTAGACCTTAGTCCAGAGCCTCTCATCTAGCCAAATCAGATCTCTCCTACTTTGCACTGACGAGGACCAATAGTCCGAAACACCGTGTCTGCAAATGGAGATTCTGATTTGGCTTTTATCCTAAGTCATATTACAAGACTCGTTAAAGGGTTGATTGTGACTTGTAGGATCGCTACTTCCAATAGGTGGCGCTATAGAGTACAAGTCCTCTTTGTTTGAAGAGGCAATTTGCATATTAAAATTTCCCAGAGGAGCATTGCATGGCGAATAAGCCTCCTTACCTCGACACGCCAGAGCTGGTATGTCACTCTCCACAAGGAGAAACCTTACCCCCTACTAATCTTAGGTGAGATATGGATAGTTTTGTATGGCTCTTGGGCTTTATATGGATGGGCATAAGTTATATAGTTTTTTCCAGTATTGTCTGTAAGCCTCAGCATTCCCCACATCATCCATCTACGTCTGAAATGATACTGCTGCCAGGCATCCATTACTCACTGGATTTTGTTTTCTGTCAACCGCTTCTGCACTTCATCCTCTTTGTTGGAAAACCTCGGAGGATTGCAAAATTTACAAAAGCGTTCAACCAGTGGATTTTTCTCATCTTGACCAAATTTACATTATCTTCTAATTTTCTTCACTGACATCAGGTCTGGTTCTAGTAGAAAATTAACCTCCATGTGTAAAAAGTTGTGCCATTAAGAAAGTGGATTTCCATTTGTGGAACATGGAAGAGATAGGATCTCTAGTTGAAGATGTGGCCTTCTTTACCTTTTACTTTTGGCTCAACATATCCTGAGATGAGCGGCACAAGATGGCCAGCTTTAAAAATATAAAACAGCATGAATTTGTGATACTCTGTTGGGAGATGTTTGTGCCATATGTGGCCATCCAGTGGTTGTGATATTATCTGTAACCAAATTCAAGAAAAAATAAGGATGGACCTTCTTCTCGTTATATTGGATGTTTTGGAGGGATTTATGAGATAAAATGGCTTCCTTGATTGCTTCATATACTTTTGGGAATCCCTGATTTAGTGGAAAAATCATGCATTCACCACAATGCATTTGTGTAGCCCTGGTATGTAAGGCACACAATTATCCGGAGGATGAGTGGAGAGGTAACGGTTAAGGGCTCGACATCACTCACATACACTCAGACACACCCAGCAGGGGTGTATAGGGGAGTGTCCTGTAGCACAGTGCAGTCGGAAAGCTTCTCCTGAGTGTGGAGGGAGTCAGGACTAGTGCCTGTTGGAGAGCCGAGATTCCTGTCAATACAGGGAGACGGTACAAAAGTGGAGGCTAGTACGGATAACCGAATATTATCCTAGTCTAGTCAGTGCTGATATTAAGAGTGCGAGCAGGGCGAAGGGCGCAGTGGAAAAGAATTCTAGAAGTGCCTTAAGGATTGAACTATCCTGCATTGATCACCGGTCACTGGGGACCGAAGTGTCGCTACAGCTTCAGGCGTAGTGATAAGAAAAACCAGAGGTTCGCTGGACTTCAGGTCACAGGAACAAGCCTATTGTCGGTACGTAACCGGAGTCAGGGAGAGTGGGAACCTTGAGTCGCTGCAGGACATCAGTAGGAACTCAGCTCTCTCACATTATATGGAAGGCTCCGACCACTATGCTGACTGGGCAGTACAGCTACAGAATTAGCTGGAGTTTTTGAGTGGACTTAGCTTTATGCAGGTTGGACTCGTTACATGGAAAGTTAAGGAGGCCTCTAACCTGCTCAGCCGTTACCTCGAAACGCAACCTCCATCCACCCCAACAGCTTCCCGGGACCTGCCTAAACAACTTGAAAGTAAAAGGTATGGAAAGAAGCTTTATTGTCTGAGACTGTGTCATTTATCCACATCTCCTTACTACAATCACCATAGACTCAGAGGGACAGTCCCACCTGTGGGGGACCCAACACCTAGCTGCTATAACATCCCCTCAGAGTTCTGTTCAGCAGCGCTGGTCTCAGTGATCAGACAACTACAGGTGGCGTCACGAACTGTTATATACTAATCCCCTGTAAATAATATTCCCCCAACATACGCCGGACCGCCAGGGCCACAGACCGAGCCACCGCTACCTGTGACAACCCCATAGACTTCCATGGGCTCGACTCTGGGTACCCCATTGCCCTGGTAACCCACAATTGTGGTGCGTGGTCGCGACAAAAACTTGGCGTCACGAACAGGATCCGAAACTTGCAGAATTGCGAGCCCTGTGTGCCTGTGGAGTGTTTTGGTGAAAAAGACTGTTGCTATTGTTTGGCGCCAAATACCGCCATATTTGCCGCCATATTCGCGCCCTAAGGCGCTGGAGAAGAAGGTGGGCGTACCTGAAAGAGCGCGCAAAGTCTTGGACACGCCCCCGGCTCTGACTCAGCGGCAGGTCCTGCGACAGGAAGTGGACGCTCTGACATCAGAGCGCCTGCGACGAAGGTCCTGTCCCCATCGCTGTGCCTGTGGAATAGCAGCTTCTGAAACCGGTAGGCTCCGTTTAACCAAGGGGGCGCTAATATGTCACAACAACCGGCCGACAGTGCGGCCCCAGCCGGAGGCCCCGACCCCGCACCGCGTGGCATTGTAGCGCCAGATGGGGGCGCAGGCCCAGCACCCAGTCTGGTAGTCCCGCTCATGCCACTAACGCTCCCATATATGCCTGGGGCAAAATGGCTTCCCCAGTACAGCGGCGAGCCAGGCACTTTAGCAGGCTTCAAGCGGAAGTTATGCAGCATCCTAGAAATGTATTCCATGCCTGAGAGACTAAAAGCTGCTGTGCTGATAGGGCAGCTAACTGGCGCTGCTGAGAGGGAAGTGGAGACTTGGGATACCGTTGATCAGGAGTCGGTACCTGCAATCCTCTTTAAGCTACATGCCATGTTTGAAGACCGCACAGAAACGGATCTCCGGATGGCCTTCTACCACTGTTCACAGCAGCCAGGTGACAGCATCAGGGACTACGCTTGCCGACTACAAGGAGCCCTGAGAGCCCTTAAGCAGATTAATAATATAAATGCTATTGACGAAAATAAGATGCTGAAAGAGCAATTTATACAGGGATTGAGATCCCAAGAGGAGCGCAGAACTGTAAACTGGTGGTCCTTAGATCATCCTGATGCTACCTTTGATGCCCTAAAGGACATGGCAATAAAAGGGCTGCGACCCCTGGGCAAACCTGAGGTGTCAACCCAACATCACCAGGGTGAAGTCACTCTGGAACCGGCGGTACCCCCCTTTTCCCCGCTAGTGGCAGAAGCCAAAACGCAGGTGACACCCCCTAGTGAATTGGACTGTCTGCGCTCAGAGGTGCGCCAGCTGACTAAAAATCTGGCTGCTGTGATGAGTGCCCTGCAGCTGCGGAAAGAGGAAGAAGGGAGGATTTTATTAGCTGACTGCCCAGAAGACGTCCCGTGGATGAACCGGAGAAGAAGGAAGACGTCGCCCCCCCGGAGGAGGACAACGCCACCCCCAGGAGCGACCTCTGATCAACACCCTCCTCGTCGGGAGATCACCTGTTACCGTTGCAACCGGAAAGGTCATATGTCTCCACAGTGTCCTTTAAACGGGCAGAACCTGGGTCCGAGGGCCAACACCCAGGAGGAGACCCGTCAGGCCCCCTAGACTGGAACCGCAGGTATGTGGGTGGGCGACCCTACCTGTCTATCATTCTAGATGGTATTGCAGTTCCGGCATTGTTAGACACTGGGTCTCAGGTGACCCTAATACCTGATGCCCTATATACTAAGTTCTGGTCAATGGACAGTCTTAAACCCCCGAGCCCTGACTTTACCGTGTATGCTTCTAATGGTCTTCCTGTAGAAGTACTCGGGACAAAATGTGTGGATGTGAAAGTGGGCAGAGAGGAGTTGAAAGACCAGGGGCTTCTAGTAGTAAAGACTGTAAATGAAGAGAACGGTTTAAATATAATTTTGGGTACTAACATTATCAGTAACTGTCTGGGAGAAGTTGTGTTCTTACTCCAACAGCTCGCTGAAATTGCCAGACCAAGGCAGAAGGGAGTGATCCAGAGAGAGATTCGGGCCCTGATTTGTCAGCAGCAAGCGAAGCTTACAGACGGCGAAATTGGTAATGTACGGGTCACTGACTCGAATCCCATTGTGATACCCCCAATGAGTGAAATGATAATCTGGTGCAGAGCAGCCATAGGTCTGAGAGGACAGAACTACCAAGCTGTAGTAGAACCCCACCATTCAGAACATAGACCTACACTTATGACTTGTTGGTGGAGTAGTGGAAGTGGTGAATGGAAGAGTACCGGTACGGCTCCTCAACTGGGGAGATGATGAGGTAAACTTACCCCGTTATGCAACCATTGCTAAACTACATGCTGTCGACAATAATTCTATTCTCCCGGCTGAGTCCTTAGACTCCCGCCAAATAGCGGAGGACAATGACCCGGCAACCCAGGTGGCGGAATGGTGTCAGCAACTCCATGTTGGGACGGACACCACTCCCGCTCACCAGAAGCAAGGGGTATTACGGGTGGTACAGGAGTACGCTCAAGTGTTTAGCAAGCATCCACTTGATTTTGGGATAATTAAGGGAGTACAACATCATATCCCTACAGGCAGTCATCCTCCCATCAAAGAGCGGTACAGGCCTATACCCCCAGCCCATTATCAGAAGGCTAAAGAAATGTTGCGAGATATGAAAGAAGCCGGAGTAATCAGGGATAGTTGTAGTCCCTGGGCAGCACCTCTAGTCCTGGTTAGAAAAAAAGATGGTAGCTTGAGAATGTGTGTGGATTACAGGCAGGTGAACCTCATAACACATAAGGACGCATACCCGTTACCACGTATAGAGGAATCATTAGCTGCTCTGAAAACGGCTAACTACTTTTCTACCCTCGATCTGACTAGTGGGTACTGGCAAGTGGCTGTGGCTGAGGAGGATCGTGAGAAAACGGCTTTCACCACCCCAATGGGGCTCTGTGAGTTCGACAGAATGCCGTTTGGGCTCAGCAGTGCCCCAGGAACATTTCAGAGAGTGATGGAGAACTGCCTGGGACATCTCAATTTTGAAACCGTGCTGCTATACCTAGACGACGTCATCGTGTACTCCAAGACATATGAGGACCATCTGAAGCACCTGGCAGAAGTATTCGAGTCCCTGTCCAGGTACGGGATGAAGTTGAAACCCTCAAAATGCCATCTACTCAAACAGAAGGTACAATACTTGGGGCACATCGTCAGTTCGGAAGGAGTAGCGCCGGACCCAGAGAAAGTCACTGCAATCCAGAAGTGGCCGGAGCCGAAGAACCTCAAGGAAGTGCGACAGTTCCTGGGACTAACGGGTTACTACAGAAGGTTCGTGAAAGATTACACGAAGAAGGCAGCCCCTTTACAGGACCTCCTAGTAGGACAATCCCTAAAGAGCAGAAACCCTCCCTTTAATTGGGGTAAGGAACAGGCTGAAGCATTCAAAAAGATGAAAGAGATTCTTACAGGTGATGAGATCTTGACCTACCCTGATTACAGCCAACCGTTCCTGCTGTACACCGATGCAAGTAATGAAGGTTTAGGAGCAGTTCTCAGTCAGAAGCAGAATGGCCAAGAAAAAGTCATCGCATATGCCAGCAGAAAACTCAGGCCAACTGAGAGGAATCCGGAAAATTATAGCAGCTTCAAGCTGGAGTTTCTGGCGCTGGTCTGGGCCATTACTGAAAGATTTAAGCACTATCTGGCCTCCAACTAGTTCACTGCGTTTACAGACAACAACCCCTTAACGCATCTGGAAACCGCCAAGCTGGGCGCCATGGAGCAGCGTTGGATGGCTCGGTTGTCCAATTACCAGTTTACCATCAAGTACCGGGCAGGCCGAAAGAATGCTAATGCTGACGCATTGTCCCGAATGCCGCATGAATCTGACACGGAAGAAGAATCGGACGACCTGGAAGAAATTGAGCTACCTGCGTTCCATCGAAATGGGATAGTCCACGAGCAGCGAGTCTACAGAAAGCAGTATGGTGCAACGTTAAATCCCTTACCCCATCATAGCTGGAAAGAGACTCAGGACAGCGATCCAGTGGTCAGCCGTATCAAGGAGTTGTTACGACAGGAAGGTTCCTCCTTGGAAAAGGATGCACCTATGTCAGCAAAGCTCCTGTGGAACGAGAGAAGCCGATTGTTCCTATACCGTGAGAAGTTGTGCAGGAGATACGTCAACCCCAGGACCCATGAGATGGTCTGGCAGATAGTGGTCCCCAAGGCAGACGTCCAAATGGTGTTGGAAGCATACCACGATCAAGCAGGACACTTTGGCTGGAGAAAGCTGGAGGCCCTGTTGAGGTGCCGGTTCTACTGGGTAGGGATGCGCAGCTCCATCGAGAGGTGGTGTCGGAACTGTGGACCCTGTGGTCTCAGAAGAAAGGACTACGGTAGTCAGAGGGCACCCCTGCAGCCTATCCGGACGACTCGTCCCTTGGAGATTGTGGCCTTGGACCACGTTAAATTGGCGCCAAGTAGATCTGGATACTCATACGCCTTGACCATGGTGGACCATTACTCTAGATTTCTGGTTGTTCCAGTTAAGGATCAGACAGCAGTGACGGCAGCAAGAACCTTTCAAGCAAGCTTCTGCAGACCGCATGGGTATCCGGAGCAAGTATTAACTGATCAAGGACCTGCTTTCGAGGCTGACCTATTCAAGGAATTCTGTCACATGTATGGGTGTAAGAAAATTAGAACAACACCATACCATCCTCAAACCAACGGCCTTTGCGAGAAAATGAACCACATTGTCCTTGATTTGTTGAAGTCTATACCGTTGGAAGACAGAAATCGGTGGCCGGACTTACTACCTGATTTGGTTGACTTGTATAACCATATACCTGTAAGTTCCACTAACTGCACTCCAGCCTATCTTATGAGAGCAAGGCCCGGGAGACTACCAATGGATTTAGAACTTGGAGTGGTAGAACCGGAGGCAGATGACGCCGTTGAAAACTGGGACATCAATCGGCAAGAGCAATACAGACGAGTGCAAGTCTGTGTAGAAGAAAGTCTCAACAAGGCACGGGAAAAACAGGAAGATATTTACAACAGGAATGCTCCTGCCAAGCCTTTGATGCCTGGAGAAGTGGTATTGAAAAGAAAAAGGAAGATGCACAAATTGGACAACCAGTGGGAACAAGAACCCTATGTCGTACAAGACTCCAAATATGACAACAGAAAAGTTTGTATCATCAGTAAGGACGGAGGAAGAACAATATCCACTGTGTCCAGAGACCATTTGAAATTGTGCCCAGAACCCTTAAAGCTTCGTGAAGAGAACCCTGTCGTCAATCGAGAAGAAAGAAAAGAAGAGGTCATACACACGGATCTGGGAGATTTCCCTGCGGATTGGCCCAGACTGGGAGATGCTGTAATCATTCCGGTGTTGCAGTTTTATCAGCCACAAGAGGAAGTTCTACCTCCAGTTGTGCCCATGGTGCCAGTTGAGCCAGTTCAGGAGTTACCTATTCCAGTAACACCTCAGCCTACAGAATCTCAAGAAGGACCATCAGAAGCAGCGCCCCATGCTATGGGATCCCCTGGTGAAGCTGACTCACACCGCCCAGCCATCAGTACGCTTGCCAGATCCATAGAAAGATTGAGACAGTTCTATAGTTTGCCGTTACGCAGAGCAGGTAGATCACAGACTAATATACCTGAAGCTACTCCACGTAGATCAGAGCGAACCACGAAAGGGAAGATACCTATTCGATATCAACAGTAATTCTAGCAAAATAATGTAATTTAACCCAGAAAAAGTTTACCTTATGTGAATATTGTAAAAAGTATTGTTATGGTATTGTGCATTACTAAATAGGAGGAATAATGGACTTCGAGGCTGTGGACTATGTCAGCCCCAGAACTGATAATGTATATAGTTGCACTTTATGCATTCTCGTGGTTCTATATCTAACTGTAATAATTACCTCTGAACATAAAACCCGTGTGGTGTGGCACTGAGCGAGGTCTGCAGCCAGATGTCCTGCAGCCCACCCAGGACCCACGTTGAAGGTTTGGTGCGGGTCCTTCACAAGAATACTGTTTGATATGACATATTTGTTGAAAGTATGTTTTTGTATTTTTCTATGTCCATTGTACATAATGCAACGTTTAAGAATTTCTCACCTCCCTGCTGGGAAGAGTTTAATGTTTATTGTTAATGCAGAACAAAATGTCTTTCTTTTATATTTCACAGCCCGGGAGTGCTGTATTTTACCAAGGGGGAATGTGTAGCCCTGGTATGTAAGGCACACATTATCCGGGAGGATGAGTGGAGAGGTAACGGTTAAGGGCTCGACATCACTCACATACACTTCAGACACACCCAGCAGGGGTGTATAGGGGAGTGTCCTGTAGCACAGTGCAGTCGGAAAGCTTCTCCTGAGTGTGGAGGGAGTCAGGACTAGTGCCTGTTGGAGAGCCGAGATTCCTGTCAATACAGGGAGACGGTACAAAAGTGGAGGCTAGTACGGATAACCGAATATTATCCTAGTCTAGTCAGTGCTGATATTAAGAGTGCGAGCAGGGCGAAGGGCGCAGTGGAAAAGAATTCTAGAAGTGCCTTAAGGATTGAACTATCCTGCATTGATCACCGGTCACTGGGGACCGAAGTGTCGCTACAGCTTCAGGCGTAGTGATAAGAAAAACCAGAGGTTCGCTGGACTTCAGGTCACAGGAACAAGCCTATTGTCGGTACGTAACCGGAGTCAGGGAGAGTGGGAACCTTGAGTCGATGCAGGACAACAGTAGGAACTCAGCTCTCTCACATTATATGGAAGGCTCCGACCACTATGCTGACTGGGCAGTACAGCTACAGAATTAGCTGGAGTTTTTGAGTGGACTTAGCTTTATGCAGGTTGGACTCGTTACATGGAAAGTTAAGGAGGCCTCTAACCTGCTCAGCCGTTACCTCGAAACGCATCCTCCATCCACCCCAACAGCTTCCCGGGACCTGCCTAAACAACTTGAAAGTAAAAGGTATGGAAAGAAGCTTTATTGTCTGAGACTGTGTCATTTATCCACATCTCCTTACTACAATCACCATAGACTCAGAGGGACAGTCCCACCTGTGGGGGACCCAACACCTAGCTGCTATAACATCCCCTCAGAGTTCTGTTCAGCAGCGCTGGTCTCAGTGATCAGACAACTACAGGTGGCGTCACGAACTGTTATATACTAATCCCCTGTAAATAATAATCCCCCAACATACGCCGGACCGCCAGGGCCACAGACCGAACCACCGCTACCTGTGACAACCCCATAGACTTCCATGGGCTCGACTCTGGGTACCCCATTGCCCTGGTAACCCACAATTGTGGTGCGTGGTCGCGACACATTGTCCCCCTCTCTAGTTGGCCCAAGAGAAAAGTTACATACCTGTATAATAATCCATAGGGCCCCATATATGGGATACAGTCAAATGTCTGATCTTCTGTACAGCAAAGAACCAACATTGTGGAGCTCATAAGTTCATAATGAGGGGACTTAAAGGTGGTTCTTCAAGAATGTAAAAATGTAATTCAAGGGGTAGTCCGTCCTAGTCATGATTCAGGATGGGCTACAGTCTGAAGAAATTCCGCCCCTGAGACCTGTGTCTAAATGTCAGAGGAGCTGTATTCTAAGTGCACTTATCTCCATGAGCTGAGGATAAGGGCTGTGACATCAGAAGAAATAAATCTTCTCGGTGGGTTAAGCATGGAGGGCTGAGGCTAGAGAAAAATATCCTTTCTGCTGAGTCAGCCAAGGAGAAGATTCTTCTCCTGTCACAGCCCTTGTTTTGCAGCTCACCAGTAATAATAATTTTATTTCTATAGCACCAACATATTATGCAGCACTTTGCATTTTACAGACGATAAAAGACATTATAGAATAACAATAATCACATAAAACAACAGCTACCAAGAGGAATGAGGGCCCTGCTCGCAAGCTTACAATCTATGAGGAAATAGGGGAGACACGAAAGGTGGGTAAAAATTGCTTTCATTGTGCGGTCCGGCCATCAATGTAAAAAAATCAGGTGTTCATGTAATGCTGCATGAACCGGTAACCAAGCAGTATGTGTAAGAGTACAGACACAGAGGGCTATTAAATGCATAAAGCGTGTGAGAACATGATACAGGGGTCCTGGTTCTGAAGAAAATTTTGAATGGGCAACACAGAGATAGTTAGATAAATATGTTGAGGCGGTAGGCCAGTCTGAAGAAATGAGTTTTAGGGCACACTTACAACTGTGGGTATTGGGTATTTATCGAATTATCCTGGTTAATGCATTCAAAGGAATTGGCGCAGCTTGTGAGAAGTCCTAGAGATGGGAGTGGGAGGTTTTAATTATTGAGGATGTTAATATTTGCTTGCAATACAGCTCCTCTGTCAGTTGAGACACAGGTCTCAGGAGCTGGGTGGTGGAGCCACTGTGCCGTGATCCTTGGAGAGCCTAGAGGGGCATGACTAGGTGTTTCACCAAGTCTGACCTCGGATGCACAGCGGCTGATAATACTGCGATCCAAGGAGGGATGAGGGAGGTGAGACCAGATGTGACACCAGGACTGACCTCGGGTGGATGGCCGCTGACTCCGAAGGGACAGGATGCTTGAACGGCCAGAAATAGTAAACATGGCAAATACTGGCTGGCACGGCTGGTGAAGTGACTGGCACGACAGGCTCACAGGCAGGTAGGTACTGGCAGGCACAACTTGTGTAGAGGCATGAGGGCACAGCTTATAGGCAGGCAAGTGGCATGGCTGATGTGAAGGACAGGTATACTGGGATAGGAGCTGAGAACTAGCAAGCATGTTTTAGAAACAGACTAAGAATGTGCACAGGCACCTCCCATCAGGTGAAGGTGACTTAAATATTGAGTTTCCCAGCCATTGGTCGGGGACACTTTAAGATGGCACGTGCCTCCAGCACAGTGTCTAGAGATCTGTGAGCCATGGGTAGACCCCGGCCAACAGCAATAGGTGAAGGAGAAGGAGGTGCAGGGACAAGGCCGTGAGTGAGTCGGCTTTTCTGCCCGGGGAGGAGGGCAGCATGCAGGGATGCCGGCGCTACAATACTGAATCTTTTCCTGCAAAATATATATTAAATTGCCCCTCTTAGAAGAAGAATTAATGCAATTCTATGAGACTGACAAAGTCAATGAGCTCTACTGTAAACCCAGAAATGCTATGATTACATTTAATAATTTGGACTACTATTAGGCATACACAAAGAGAATAGTAATGCTATGGCCGACGCTATTAATAAGGACAGCTATGTGATTAGGTTTATAGCCTGATACAATTAAAGGGGTTGTTTATCGTTAAACGAAAGCACAACATTGCTTGATTGACTGTTTGGACCAGAAGCATGGTCTAAATTGTGTGCTCATTTATGCTACAATCAAAACCTACATCAAAGGTGTGGATTTGTGGAACCACTGTGACACGGACCACAGAGAGCCTGGAGGGGCGTGACTAAGCAATTACCTGACTGTTCACTAGAGCCTCTGATGGTGAGGTTAGACTTGGCTCCCGATGAACGCCAGGTGCTACTCCAGGACAGACCAACAATCACGCAGCAGCTGGACCCCGAAGGACAGACTGGATGGAGCAGCAGGCAGAGCTTGCATCAGAGTACAGCTGACCAAGTTCATATCTGAGTGCAGAAGACAGAGTTAGCGTGAGAGTGCAGCAGACAGGATTTGCATCAGAGTGCAGAAGGCAGGATTTGCACTTGAGTATAGCAAACAGAACTTGTACTGGAATGCGACATTACACAACATAGACTGAAACAGGAATGTTGCTCAGGCACCTCTCCAGTGGGGAGGAAGCAATATATACACAATGTCCCACAGCTATTGGCTGGGGAGGAAATAGCAAGTGCACACTCTGGCCCTTTAAGAGGGTGGGAGTGCACACGCGCGTGCCCTAAGGACATGGCCAGAGAACCGGCAGGAAGCATGCAGAGCATGGGGAAGAGAAGAACTGACCGCAGCACGGGTGAGTGAAGAGACATGCTGGAGACCCTGCCTGTCAGAGCAGGACTCCGGCGTAGTGTTAACAAAAGAGGCATAGTAGGGATGTTGAAGTTGTCTGGATACCACATTCCCACCAGCTTCAGAGCAGTGCATACAAGCTCTGTTGCAAAGAGCACCTATTGGGTACTACTATAAAACTAGCACAGCTAACAGGTCACTCTGAGTATGGCCGCATACTATTTATGCTATTTAGGTGCTGTGTTGACTTCTGTGATTTATACAGAGGACTTGACTCTTATTTCAATTCCAATTGGGCAAATAATTTGTACTTTGCACCTGACAGCCGTCAGGTTACACATTTGCACATTCACAGGAACTGAGAGCTGAATTTCACATTTAGACCCTTCTCCAGTCATTACGGTCACCTTCCCTTTCCTAACAATCTACTCTACTTTCACACAAATTCTATTTTCTGCTCTGATTTCAGGCTCTTCAAATCAGCAATTTGTATCAAGACTAGTGTTGAGCGATACGATAATGCAAATATCGGCTATCGGCCGATATTAGCTCTATCGGCCTTTCGATAATTCGTTTCGATATTTTCGTCTTATCGAATACCGGAATCGGATTTGTCACTGTCACTGTGAGTGTCCGTCGGTCGGGTCTGTCAGGAGTCAGCGGCACTTACCTGGCAGAAGATCTCCGGCGGTCACGTCCTGGACTGCTTGATGGCCGCCATTATCTTCTCCCTGGCGGTCACATGCAGTTTTTCGCGATAACTGCAGTGACTGCTGGGTAATCCCGGCCGTAAAGCAGTCAGTCAGATGACGTCACCGCCGGGGAAGCAGGTAATCAGCTGTGCTGCGCCGGGATGACAGGCTCTGCCTGTCATTCTGATGTAGCAGAGCTGGATCGTCGTGGGACACTCGTTACTATGGACTGCGTCGGTCAGGTGGTATACTTTTTTTTTTTTTTTTTTTCATTTTTTTACAGGAGATCGATGGCGTCGCAGCAGGATGAGACAGTAATAAAAGAAATGAAAACTGTGTTTTTTTTTTTTTATTAAATTAAAAAAATGTTTTTGGAACATTCACCCGTCCGGGTACATAAACAATTTAACTATTTATTTACATACAGGGACCCTGTCCGGGTTATTTAGACTTCTTTGGCTGGCCTCTTCCAGGTACCACCTGGTACTCTTCTTGAGATTGCCAAACATCCGAGGCACCAAGGACCACCAGGACCTGATGACGTCGTGTGGCCTGTACAGTGACGTCGTGACCCGCTATCTGGGTCTGTGTGGCCACCTCTTTCATCTCTCTCCGGGTCTGGAGCCCTATGTCACGGACTGTACGAACCCCAGGGGGCCTAACAGGCGCCGGGTACGGGCCAGCTATAGTTATCATGTCGATAGCTGGGGCTGCTGAGGAGACCACTGAGGGAGGCTGGGGAGATTTACGGCGTGGGCACTTTTGCAGAGGCCTGGATGTGGGAGGCTGAAGGCTTCGAGGGTCTCACAGGTTCCTGACACACTGGGGAGTAGGGGTCGCACCTGGTAACATTTAGGGCGCACCACCCATTGTAACCCCAGTGTCGGGTGTAAGTCACCAAGTCTCCTGGCAACAGGTCCCTCCCCGGGTGTCCTTCTGGGAGGTGAGCCTCCACGTCCCGCCGGGTCACAAAGACTTCTAAATAAAGTCCAGGCTCCTTGATGAAGCCCCAACCACCTTTCAATTTAAAGCTCCGTACTGCACCCTTACGCCGCGGCTCACTCAGGGTTCCTTTGTCCTTTCTCATCCGGTCCTTATCTGCCCGGTCCTTCTCCAGGTGACGTTGGCGAAGTTTTAGGGTTTCTCGCTGCTCCCTTTGTCGCTCTGCTTCCCGCTCCCAACGTCTCCACTCTTCCTCCTGACGCCGGTTATAATTCTCCACCAGTTGCTCCATGTCTCCACCACTCCACTGCAGCTTACAGTGTCCGGTTTGCGGCAGCTCTCCTGTCGCCCCCCAGTCCTGGCGGCGCTCCCCTGCGGAGGAAGCAGACGGCTCTAAATCAGATGACAGTCGGGCTCCGGTACAGGCAGGTAGTGCTCTGGTGCCTGCGCGGCCTCCTCCATGAGGACGGGTGTCGCTTCTTCTGTCTCAGCGACCGGGGCAGACAGCGGGATCTGGGGTGCTGCTGACGGTGCTGCGGTTTTTGCAGGAACGGGTGCCTCCACTGCGACAACGTCAACCGGATCACATTGCAAGGACTCCTCTACTAGAACGGGTGACTCACCTTCCGGTACAGAGTCAGACACTTCAGGTAAGAGGATTGGCGCCGCTCCAAGTTTAGTTTTAGGGCACGCCAGCTGGCTTCCATCCTGGCGACCTCCTCCCGGTGCCGGGCCAGGCCTCTCAGGGTATCCTCCGCTTCTTGCAGCGTAGGAGGGTTTACAGGCCGGGTGCCCAACGGTGATTCCGTGGCGATCGGGTCGCTTCCGTGGGGGGAGAGCTCTGACTGCTCCATCCCTTCCCACTTCTGCTCGTCGTGTCCATTAGCCATCTCTGCCAAGTCACATGTGTCATATCTGGAGAGGGCCCCTCTTTTGTAGGGAGGCGGGACCTCCTCACACTGAGGAGGATGAGGAGGCGGAACTCCAGAGCTGTGGGGCACGATGTTACATTGCAGTACCATTTACAGTGGGCGGCCATCGTTTTCACGCCACTGAGTGAGTGACACCCACGAAGAGCACGCCCTTCTTCTTCACCAGTGCCTCGTCGTGACGCAGATATGGCGGAAAAATGGCAAATACATTCTCTGATGATTTTAGCAATTCTCAAGCACAAAACCAGTGCAATTCAGGCACACAGGACTCGCTTATAGCGAGCTACAGAATCCTGTTCGTGACGCCCAAGTTGAGTCGCACAGAGCCAGAGGTTTTGGGGTACTCGGCACCGAGCCCGTCGACTTCTATGGGGTATGTCACGTCTTTACCCGGCAATTGAATTAGAGTCGATTTTACTATGTAGAAGTGTATAAACTATAAATATATGTATATATATACTGTATGTCACAATGACATGTATATATATATATGTATTCTATGTGTGTATATTTTGTGTTTACAACGAAAGAAAGGTTTTTTTTGTTGCGATATTTTGTTCCCATAGACTTACATGGGACTTCCGGTATCGAAATCGGATATCGACGATATTTAGTGCTATCGGCGATACAATTTCGATACGATATTTTTAGATATCGACCAATATCGCTCAACACTAATCAAGACGCATTATATGTGACCGAGAGAAAGGGTCAAAATGTGAAAAGGAACTTTTGTCCCTACACTTTCTTTTATTTTACTGTGAGGAACAAATGAATATGGTTAGCTTTTGAATTTCAGATTTAGACTATTTGGTCTTCTTTCGGTGTTACGTAATTATTTTGTGCTCTGTAACAGGTACACGGTCACCATAATATCCTCCAGTAGGCTCAGGGTCCGAACACTATAATGGGCCCCAAAGGTCCTGTAAAAGTCAAACACATTTGGAGGTGATTTTGGAAGCATTCACATGATATTTTTTATGGGATGATTCTTAAATAACTTCTTAGGTCTTACGGAGGATATGTCTTGTCTTTGCACCATCAAAGATTTGCTGTAAGGAATGGATGTACATGTTCTATTTAGATGGAAATCAAATGCTAGTTTGCTGCAATGTATCAGTCTGCAACACCGGCCGTTTATTCCAAAGGGCATTGTCTACAGTACACCACCTTGTTCCCGATCTTTGGCCCATGTAAACATGTTACCGCCAAAATGCCTGTTACGCATAATGCAGAAATCGGTCATAGAAAACTCACCCATTATAGACTATGGGGCTGTTCACATTTCCGTGTATTTTCGTAGACCATGTGTCCATGCAAAAATCACTGAGACATCTGTTTTTTACCGCCAGCACTAGGGATGAGCGAACGTGCTTGGACAAGGTGTTATCCGTCCGCCATGCTCAGGTGCTAACCGAGTGTCTTCGGCGAAGTCGAATAATATATTCTAGTCCCCGCAGCTGCATGTCTCATGGCTGTTCGACAGGCACAACACATGCAGGGATTGTGTAACAAACAGGAAATCCCTGCATGTTTTGCCGCTGTCGAACAGCCGCGAGACATGCAGCCGCGGGGACTTGAGCACTTTCGAACATGGCGAAGACACCCAGTCAGCACACGAGCATGGCGGATAACACCTTCTCTGAGCGCATTCGCTCATCACTAGTCAGCACGTATAAAATGTACCAGTACAAACCTATGGGTCCATGAAAACACGTACAGCACATGGATGGCATCAGTGCACTTGCACAGTCTGTGCTGTTACTGGTCCAGTGCTTGTAAAAATAGCTTTTAATCGTATGCAAATAAGGGTTCTTCGGTGAACCTTTGGCATGGCCATAAGCTAGGTGCACAGATATGCCCACTCAGGTTGTGTTTTTCAGACTGCCCTAGCTTGTTATGGGCAGCGCTCACTCTTAGAGCCAATGCTGCCCTGCGTGTGCACATGCACACTGCTACTGGTTGTGCCGGCTGTGCAGATGCACAGTGGCTGGGTGCCATCTCCTTCCTGATTCCTCTCTGGTGATGCCACTCGTACACCAGCAATTGTAGTGAGTGCCGTCCGCCAAGAGTAGCATGCGCACACGCGCAAGGCAGCGTTCATTTTAGGACCACTGTCCATCAAAAGTTAGAGCAATCCCCAAGACGCAAATTAAGGGGGCCTAATGGTGCACACAGCTCATGGCCGCGCCATGGTTGCCTCGAAGTCCTCATTTGCATATTGATTAAAAGTGAAAAGTTATTTTCACAAGAACTGGACCAGTAACAGATAGAGTGATAGTAGGGTTTTTATATGGGGGAAGTTCCCTATATCACTGTACGGTTAGTCTAAATGGCATTGTGGGGGTGATGGGCTCCCTTGAATGATCATTCTGTCTCCATAGAGTCTGGATGGAGCATGTGAAGGAGCCAATAAGGAAACATTGATTGACCTGTATATAGTCGCTCAACTCTCGCCTATGGCAAGAAAATGGCCAGTGCTTTTGATGTGAACGTAAACTAATACGTCTTTCTGAGTACACTATGGTATACGTGAACACTAAACATAGGAAAATTTGGAACTGCATTACTGCTATATAGGCTATACTTGTAGAACTGAGATACTTAGTTTGCAGTTTGATCAAATTGTGGGAGCCCATCCGTCAGCAACAATGCAAACTCTGTAGTTTGGACTTACCTCTTCTACAAATTGAGCATTCCTCTATTCTGTCCAATCCTCTATTGGGGCATCACTTGGGTGGCATGTTTCTTATGTGTCCAGATTACAAGCGGCATGTACTATATGTGGCATGTGTAGTTGGCTTAAGACTCGCTCACATAAAGCATGTATCCAGTGTCTGACTTGTGCATTTTTTCTCTTAAATTCTCTTTGTCAGGGGCGGACATATCATTGGTGCCACACAGGTGCTTAAAAGGCCAGGGAGGCAATTTTGACCTCCAAAGTTGCAAGAATTGTGCATTCTGATGAGTTATTGAGCTGAAAAGCAACCATATACCGTTTTTGCACAAGGTGATCTTCTGTCTGTGTCGGCCAGTGGTGAGCGGCATGTGTCCAATGCGTAATTTGCAGACGTTCATTCTTTGATTGATTTTTAGATATTTCCGGTTGTGTTGACGTTGAAGAAAGGACCCTCCTTGAACTTCCTGCACAGGGGCCCTCTGGTGTCTGTGTTCTCCCGTACATCACGGTGTGCATTTTTGCTACTCCTGGTAAATATATGGTACTTTACCTGAATGCTACACAAGTTTTCTATGCAGATCAATGTGGACTGTCTGGAATGAAGCTGGCTATGATGTGCTGAATGCCTCCAGCGGTTCCTGAAATTGCTCGCTATGAACATTGTGCAGGGACCGCAGCCACATAGAATAGGCTGTTATTTTGGTAATTGCATCTTGCACAGGATATGTCAAAAATTAATTTCCGAGCTTGAAAGGAACAGACCTATTTCCCGTGTCTCCTGAAATTGCACAAAAGATTAAGAATCCTGGTAAAGTCTTGCACACATTTTTCTTTTTGCATTTTGAATCCAGTTTCCTATGAAGAAACTAAAACTTATGTACGTAGATAATAGGACTGTGATATAATTCTAATAAATGGGACTAATTCATCAAATGGTGCCCATATATTAAATTAATGGCACTTCAAATCAATATATGCACTCAACTTCGGATTAACATCACTTTTAGCCGAATGAAGAGAACTATAGAATTAAAAATGAATAAATCTTTAGTTAAATCACTAAAAGACAGCGTAGAATCCCATAAATAACATATAACTGACACCAATCAATGGAAGTGATTCAGGACTATGTAATCCAATGTAAATGAATTGGTGTCAGGAATAAGGAGCCAAGTGATTGGTGTTTTATATTTTAGGCTGAAATTAATTCAGCATTAATATTAACATTAATTATTATAATTTTAAATTAATTTTACTTGTACTTGTAATAATGAGCAGAACTAAAAATGTTGACACCTCCTATATACAGTATGATGCCACACACAGCCTAGCTATGTACAGAATGAGTCCCTCTACATACAGTATGAGCCCCCACATAGCCTCACTATATACAGTATGAGCCGCATAGCCGCCTCTATATACAGAATGCAGGTCTATGAGTACAGCTTATTAAGTGAACATTAGATATATACCAGAAGTGACCAGAAGGTAGGATTTACCTCACTGCTGGTGTAAGGAGATGAACAGGAGCAGTGCTGCCGGTTCGAGGAACGCTCTGGGTCCGGAACTATCGGGGCCGTCATCACTGTCGCAGGGGGATGACTTTTCTGTGTGGGGAAAGCCTGAGCACCTGACAGAAGGGGGCATGGGGACATAAAAGGAACTGAGCGCGGGAAAGGAGGTGACGTGGCGGGAAGGTGACTGTAGAGCAGGAAGAAGGTTGACTCCCTCTCCTCAACTACCGCCACTGACGTCAGCCCTATACAGACTGTCTGACTCACATACAATTTAACGAGTGTTCATCTATGACCCAGAACGTGCAGTGCAGCAGACGTACCGTCTTGTCCTGAACTTTGTGATTCCATGCGAGGCCTTGTCACCCCTGCGGCCTGTACAGCATTGTACTCCCAGTGTACCGCGTTCTCCTTGAGGAACCTGCAGAAGGATCTTTACCCACGCTCCAACGGACCCAAGATCAACGGACTCAGGACCAACGGACCCAGATACTTCAGCATGGTCATGGACAGTGCATCTCGTTTCTACACAGCAGAGCCAGAGACTTTGTTCACGGATTGCGACGCTGTCATGAGCTGTACCAGCCACTCCCCAACCAGAACGCCAATCGATAAGTCTTTACCTTCACTTTTCCTCTTCTTGTTATGGTTATTGTGTAATTCATCATTTGTTAATCACCTCCCTGCGTGGAGGTTTTCTTTGAATTCGTATTTAACTATTTTCTAAGTAAATTCCTGTTAACCCCCTTCTCTACCTCCTGCTGTTCACTGCATCCGACTAACCTTTACACTAGCGATATATCTCCCAATCCTGGACCTTCACAGCAGATATTATTTCTTTCAATACAAGCGTATGGAGTGAGGCCGCGTCCACTGGTTGGGTTCTGGCTGGGCGTATGCATAACGCATAAACCAGCAAATCCCTGCAGTGCACAGTGCATGCAGTGGGGGATTCATAAGTCTGCAGTTAGTCTTACAGAGTGACTGCAGACTTATCATTTTGAACAGTACAACCCCTTTAACTCATGGTACCTTCCCTTTAGCTTTCAAACATGACACAATCACACCTATCTTGAGGAATCCATCCCTTGACCCCCTCCCTACATCCAGCTATTGCCCTATATCGCTGCTTCTAAACTGCTCGAACAACACGCCCACAGTAAACTTTCCTTACACCACTTATCTAACGCACTCTTCGACAACCTACAATCTGCCCTCTGTCCCCACCATTCCACTGAAACTGATCTAACCAAAATGACTAATGACTTACCGCCAAAGCGAACAATTATCTATACTCCTCCTTCTAGACTTGTCCTCTGCCTTCAACACAGTCGACTGCTTCATCCAACTACAGATTCTCTCTTCACTCAAAGACCTTGCCCTCTACTAGATCTTTTAATACCTTTCTAAAAGCATATTTAGCATCTCCCTTTCCCATACTACCTCTTCGTCCCACCCTCTCTGTGTTGGTGTCCCTCAAGGCTCTGTCTTGGAACCCCTACTCTCCTCCATTTATACCTTTGGCCCGTAATGACTTATAAAGTCCCATGGTGTCCAATATAATCTATAGGCTGATGATGACACTAAGATCTAGCCCTATGGCTAAGAAATCACTTCTCTGCTATCCAAAATCTGTCACCCATATCCTCCATCTTCTCATCATACTTGCTTAAACTCCATTTGGACAAAACTGAACTCATCATCTTTCCCTCATCCCACTTAATTTCCCTACCCAATCTATCTATCAGAATAAATGATATCCCGCTTTGCCCTGTACTGGTAGTCCGCTGCCTTGGAGTAACCCTCGACTCTGCCCTGTCCTTCAAACCGCCCATCCAAACTCTTACCGCCTTCTCAAAAATATTTCCAGAATCTGTCCTTTCCTTAACCGTGAATATACTAAAATTTTAGTGTATGCCCTCATCATCTCTCGACTTGTCTACTCCACCTCTGTAGCCTCCCAGTTAACACTTTCACATCTCTCCAGTCCATCCTTAAAGGGGTAGTCCGGCACCTAAAATGTACTTTCTAACTATCTTTACACCCTAACCACATTTGTAATTTGCTTTATTACACAACACCCTACATTTTTCGCTATCTACCTGATCTCTAAATATGTTGTTTACTGTACTTCTTGTGATGTTTCATTTGAGAGGAGCCTCAAACATGATGGCACAGGAGACTAGGGCTGTGCTCACTGCCCACAGCGTTCACCACCCCCCTCTGGAACAGGATGTCATGGGGCAGCACTGCGGTTACTCACTAGTTTCTTACATCGCTGCCCCCTCTGATAATTTCATGGATCCTGGCTGATGGATGCTGTGGCAGATGTGAGTGCAGCACCGGCTTTCTGCTTCTATCTCCGCCACCGTCGTAGCTTCTGTGAAAGAAGATATCATTAGGGGGTGGAGATAGAAGCAGTGAGTGACACCAGCCCTGCCTCACATCTTCTAGCATCAACCTCAAATGAGTCATCATCAGGAGGCAGCTGTCGTTTACTTACAATGAAGGTTTTATCACTAGGAGATTATCATCGCTGTAACTAGTTGGTGCGCGGGCACTTCTCCTGTGATATGCAGCTTACTGTCAATAGACAATGTAAATACAGGGACTGGTGTGAGCGGGGGCAGCTTTATCAGCTCTGCTTCATGCTAAATCTAGTAACTCTGTGTCACAACTGCAGCACCTAGCAACTAAGTGAACCATAGCTGGATTCAGGGTCTCCTTACATTATGCTGCTCTCAGATGAGGTAGCAAAAAACTGTGACAGATTCCCTTTAAATGAATTGCAATTCAGCTTGGCATCTGTGTATTATAACTATGGTGATTGGTAGGAAGCCCATGGTCCTTATGCCCAGGAAGGCCCAGACTTATCTGCCATAAAAAGCTGTAACAATAGCTGGATGTTGTATCTTTTTAATGTGCCGGGTTCACTTTACATACAGTTAAAGCAAAGAACATTGTACTTGTAAAGCGACATATAAAGATAACAGTGGGCGATGACTGAATGTGTAGCAGGTGGGTAAATAACAAAACCAGTCCGAGTAAAATCCTTGGTCAGAGAGGTTTATTTGCTGGCTCTTCTGCCCATCTTTAGTGCTTTAATGGCTGTAACGAATCATGATGTGACCGGAGTCACCACAAATAACTTTTGCAATTGTAAAATAAATAAATCAGCGATGGGAAACGATCACTTTTTGTGAAAGACCAGTGGCTTTACCATCCCGGCCAGGATCTTGGGTAGTTGTGCAGATATCACTTCAGTCATCATCTCTGGGAATTCCACACTCAGCGCTCGGGACTGGAGGAAGGTGTTGAGGCAATAGAGATGGAGCTGCTTGACTAGCTGTTTTTGGTAAAATAAAACCATAGGTTAATGTACAGCATGACCCCCCATGGATAAATTCTTGTTGAAATATTCCTTTCTACAGGGGACCTGTCACTTACCATAAATGTGTGATGTAAATGCCGCTGTTCTCCTGAATCCGGCGATATTTTTCTTTTCTTCCTGCACCTCTTCGTTACTGAGATATGGCCCCTTTTCCCTGTACATCAATCTAGCCTTTTTTTGCCAAGGAGGCGTGGTTATAAACAATTCTCTGTGGGAGTTCTCTTGAGGGTCTTGCCCACTTGGCTAACAAGATTAGATTTATATACGGCGAATTGTAGGCCATAGGCGCAGGGAAAAAAGAAAAACAATGCCAAATTCAGGAGAAAGGCGGCATTTACACCAGGTTAAAAAAAAAAAAACATTCCTGGCAAGCAAGTGACATGTCCTCTTTAAAGGGGTTGATCAGTATCTGAAGATTTTTTTTTTAAGAAACATCACCTCTCCTCCTGTCTATAGTCTGGGTTGCTAGTTCAGCTCATTCCACATGAAGTGAATCGAAAGGAGCAACTATGCCAAAAAATGGACAAGAGTGGGGCTATTTGTTAAAAAAAAAATCCTGGACAACCCCTTTAATATTAAGATGATCATTAAGTTATACGCAAAGGCAACTGCATCACTGTCTAGTATAAAGTTACCCGGGACTAATCATTCTTTTTGCTAAGGGCATAAATACAAACAGGGAGGTAGTTGCTAACTACCTTCTTGTTGTGCCGCTCAGCTCCGTACACTTCGTACACACAGGGCTCCGTGCTTGAGCCGTGTGTGTACGGAGCGGAGCAGAGCCATGTGTGTACGGGGTGTACGGAGTGGAATCGCGTGTGTATGGAGCAGAGCCATGTGTGTGCAAGGTGTATGGAGCGGAGCCGTGTGTGCGAGGTGTACGGAGCAGAGCCGTGTGTGCGAGGTGTACGGAGCAGAGCCGTGTGTGCGAGGTGTACGGAGCAGAGCCGTGTGCGCGAGGTGTACGGAGCAGAGACGTGTGTGCGAGGTGTACGGAGCAGAGCCGTGTGTGCACGAGGTGTATGGACCGGAGCTGTGTGTGTATGATGTGTATGGAGCGGAGCCGTGTGTGTACGAGGTGGATGTAGCAGTGCTGTATGTGTACGGGGCATATGAAACGGAGCCCTGTGTGTACGAAGTGTACGGAGCTGAGACGCTCAGCTACGTACACACAGGGCTCCGTGCTTGAGTCGTGTGTGTACGGAGCGGAGCAGAGCCATGTGTATACAGAGTGGAGCCGCGTGTGTATGGAGCGGAGCCGCGTGTGTACGGAGCAGAGCCGCATGTGTACAAGGTGTATGGTGCAAAGCCGCATGTGTACCAAGTTTACAGAGTGGAGCCATGTGTTTACAAGGTGTACAGAGCGTGGCTGCATGAGTACAAGGTTTACGGAGTGGAGCCATGTGTGTACTGAGTGGAGCCGTGTGTGCACGAGATGTACAGAGCGGAGCCGCATATGTACAAGGTTTACGGAGTGAAGCCGTGTGTGTACTGAGTGGAGCCATGTGTGCGCAAGGTGTATGGAACGGAGCCATGTGTGCACAAAGTGTACGGAGCGGAAGTGTGTGTACGAGGCATACAAAGCGGAACCGTGTGTGTATGAGGTGTGCAGAGTCGTGCTTGTACAAGGTGTATGGTGGGGAGCACTCATACCTCTCAACCAATCCCAGATCCAGCGGGACAGTCCCGATTTTGAGAGTCTGCCCCGCTGTCCCGGCCAGGAGCTTACTTTTCCCGTGGACACAGGAGTACTTGGCGGAGCCCCAAGGAGCACTTTAAAATTCACACGTGAGTAGTGTTGAGCGATACGATAATGTAAATATCGGCTATCGGCCGATATTAGCTCTATCGGCCTTTCGATAATTCGTTTCGATATTTTCGTCTTATCGAATACCGGAATCGGATTTGTCACTGTCACTGTGAGTGTCCGTCGGTCGGGTCTGTCAGGAGTCAGCGGCACTTACCTGGCAGAAGATCTCCGGCGGTCACGGCCTGGACTGCTTCATGGCCGCCATCATCTTTCCCCGGCGGTCACATGCAGTTTCTCGCGATAACTGCAGTGACTGCTGGGTAATCCCGGCCGTAAAGCAGTCAGTCCGATGACGTCACCGCCGGGGAAGCAGGTAATCAGCTGTGCTGCGCCGGGATGACAGGCTCTGCCTGTCATTCTGATGTAGCAGAGCTGGATCGTCGTGGGACACTCGTTACTATGGACTGCGTCGGTCAGGTGGTATACTTTTTTTTTTTTTTTACAGGAGATCGATGGCGTCGCAGGATGAGACTGTAATAAAAGTAATGAAAACTGTGTTTTTTTTTTTTTATTAAATTAAAAACTTTTTTATGAACATTCACCCATCCGGGTACATAAACAATTTAACTATTTACATACAGTGACCCTGTCCGGGTTATTTATAATTCTTTGGCAGGGGTGTTCCAGGTACCACCTGGTACTCTTCTGATGCTTGCCAAACATCCGAGGCACCAAGGACCACCAGGACCTGATGACGTCGTGTGGCCTGTACAGTCAAGTCGTGACCCGCTATCTGGGTCTGTGTGGCCACCTCTTTCATCTCCCTCCGGGTCTGGAACCCTATGTCCCGGACTGAACGAACCCCAGGGGGCCTAACAGGCGCCGGGTACGGGCCAGCTATACTTATCATGTCCATAGCTGGGGCTGCTGAGGAGACCACTGAGGGAGGCTGGGGAGATTTACGGCGTGGGGTGGGCACTTTTGCAGATGCCTGGATGTGGGAGGCTGAAGGCTCCGAGGGTCTCACAGGTTCCTGACACTCTGGGGAGTAGGGGTGGCACCTGGTAACATTTAGGGCGTACCATCCATTGTAACCCCAGTGTCGGGTGTAAGTCACCAAGTCTCCTGGCAACAGGTCCCTCCCCGGGTGTCCTTCTGGGAGGTGAGCCTCCACGTCCCACCGGTTCACAAAAACTTCTAAATAAAGTCCAGGCTCCTGGATGAAGCCCCAACCACCTTTCAATTTAAAGCTCCGTACTGCACCCTTACGCCGCGGCTCCCTCACCGTACTTTTATCTTTTCTCATCCGGTCCTTATCTGCCCGGTCCTTCTCCAGCTGACGTTGGCGAAGTTTTTGGGATTCTCGCTGCTCCCTTTGTCGCTCTGCTTCCTTCTCCCAACGTCTCCACTCTTCCTCCTGACGCCGGTTGAAATTCTCCTCCACCAGCAGCTCCATGTCTCCACCATCAAACTGCAGCTTACAGTGTCCGGTTTGCGGCAGCTCTCCTGGCGCCCCCCAGTCCTGGCGGCGCTCACCTGCGGAGGAAGCAGCCGGCTCTGGAACAGATGACAGTCGGGGCTCTGGTACAGGCAGGTAGTGCTCTGGTGCCTGCGCGGCCTCCTCCATGAGGACGGGTGTCGCTTCTTCTGTCTCGGCGACGGGGGCAGACAGCGGGATCTGGGGTGCTGCCGGTGCAGCGTTTTTTGCACGAACGGGTGCCTCCACTGTGACAACGTCAACCGGATCACATTGCAAGGGCTGGGATGCCCGCACGGACTCCTCTACTAGAACGGGTGCCTCACCTTCCGGTACAGACACTTCAGGTAAGAGGGACTGGCGCCGCTCCAAGTTTAGTTTTAGGACACGCCAGCTGGCTTCCATCCTGGCGACCTCCTCCCAGTGCCGGGCCAGGCCTCTTAGGGTATCCTCCGCTTCTTGCAGCGTAGGAGGGTTTCCAGGCCGGGTGCCCAACGGTGGTTCCGTGGCGATCGGGTCGCTTCCGTGGGGGGAGAGCTCTGACTGCTCCATCCCTTCACACTTCTGCTCGTGTCCATTAGCCATCTCTGCCAAGTCACATGTGTCATTAGCATCTGGAGAGGGCCCCTCTTTTGTAGGGAGGCGGGACCTTCGTGTTAGTTTCCGCACACTGAGGAGGATGAGGAGGCAGAACTGAAGAGCTGTGGGGCACGATCTTACATTGCAGTACCATTTAGAGTGGTCGGCCATCGTTTTCACGCCACTGAGTGAATGTACACCCACGAAGAGCACGCCCTTCTTCTTCACCAGTGCCTCGTCGTGACGCAGATATGGCGGAAAAATGGCAAATACATTCTCTGATGATTTTAGCAATTCTCAAGCACAAAACCAGTTCAATTCAGGCACACAGGACTCGCTTATAGCGAGCTACAGAATCCTGTTCGTGACGCCCAGGTTGAGTCGCACAGAGCCAGAGGTTTTTGGGGTACTCGGCACCGAGCCCGTCGACTTCTATGGGGTATGTCACGGCTTTACCCGGCAATTGAATCAGAGTCTATTTTACTATGTAGAAGTGTATAAACTATAAATATATGATATATATATATATATGTCACAATGACATGTATATATATATATATATGTATTCTATGTGTGTATATTTAGTGTTTACAAGGACTTCTATGGGGTATGTCACGGCTTTACCCGGCAATTGAATCAGAGTCTATTTTACTATGTAGAAGTGTATAAACTATAAATATATGTATATATATATATGTCACAATGACATGTATATATATATATATATATATATATATTGTGAGACAGTGAGGGTATGTGTGTTGAATGGGGTGTACATTTCACCTAGGTACTTTGCTGACGGGTATAAGGGAAATGTATGGCTTTGTAAACTTAGTGGTAGAGAAAGGTCATTACACCATCCATTTAAGTACACGCTTGCAGCTCAAACCTGTGGCCACTCAGGTGATAATTAGGAAACCAGAAGTAGGTGTCTGGGAATACAGACAGGGAGCTAGTTTAGTCTGGACACAGGAAGGTGTCCCGGCACAAGAAACAGTCTCCAAGAGTGGTGGGAGCTGTCTTTAGTCTGGACACAGGGAGGTGTCCCGGCACAAGAAGCAGTCTCCAGGAGTTTGGAGCTGTCTTTAGTCTGGACACAGGAAGGTGTCCCGGCACAAGAAGCGTCTCCAGGAGTGTGAGCTGCCTCAGTCTGGGTGCAGGAGGTACCCCGGACACAGGAGTAGTCTCAGTGAGTCTCCGTGTGAATAGCGGCTGAATAGGAGTGGATCTCTCTCAAGTCTGGACGCTGAAGGGGCCTTCAGACACAAGGAGGAGTATCTGGGAAACTCCATACTGGTAACATATATCATATGTGTTGTTTTGGGCACAGACTGGTAGAGTCTGGACCCGGAGAGACAGGGAAATTGATCTATGTGTAGTTAGAGGCTAGACAAGCCTAGGTTTTCTGTTTATGCTTTATTTTTATCTGTGTGCTGTGGACTTTAATAAAGCTGGTTGCGGCCAGTTTTACACCAGAACTGCTGTCTGAATGAACTGTTTTCGGGCCATTCTGTCTACCCAGACAGCGATCCTAGAGTTATATCCCCTGGAAATGTTACAATATGTATTCTATGTGTGTATATTTAGTGTTTACAAGGAAATAAAGGTTTTTTTTAGTTGCGATATTTTGTTCCCATAGACTTACATTGGACTTCCGGTATCGAAATCGGATATCGACGATATTTAGTGCTATCGGCGATACAATTTCGATACGATATTTTTAGATATCGAGCACTATCGCTCAACACTACACGTGACGTTGCACCGGAAGTGACGTGCTAGAAGCTGACAGGAAATGAGGTAATTTTGGGAGGAGATCGTGACGGAACCATGGAAGCACTTCAGGGAATGCTTCAGATCCATCACCGTGTCCTCCGACGACAGCGCGGACTGCGGGTTCGCCTCGGACTCGGGGATGTCAGCCATGTGAGCGGATCATGATATGTCCTGCATCAGGATTTCTTTCACCTTTTATTCTTTCCCATCTTTATTTCTCTCTCCCTCTTTTCTTTCTTTTCCCTTTCTTTTTTCTCTCTGTTCTTTTTTCTGTCTACTCTTTCTTTCTCTCTCTGTTTTCTTTCTTTCTCTCTGTTCTTTCTTTCTCTTTTTTTCCCCTTTCTTTCTCTCTAATCTTTCTTTCTCTCTCTGTTCTTTCTTTCTCTCTATTCTTCCTTTTTCTCTCTGTTCTTTCTTTCTTTCTTTCTCTCTGTTCTTTCTTTCTTTCTTTCTTTCTTTCTCTGTTCTTTCTTTTCCCTCTTTCTTTCTCTCTGTTCTTTCTTTCCCCTATTTCTTTCTCTCTCTGTTCTTTCTTTCTTTACCCTCTTTCTTTTTTTCTCTCTCTGTTCTTTTGTTCTGTCCCCTCTTTCTCTCTGTTTCTTTCTCTCTCTCTTTGTTTCTTTCTTTCTCTCTGTTCTTTCTTTCCCATCTTTCTTTCTTTTTCTCTCTGTTCTTTCTTTCCCATCTTTCTTTCTTTCCCCTCTTTCTTTCTCTCTCTGTTCTTTCTTTCCCATCTTTCTTTTTCTCTCTCTGTTCTTTGTTTACCCTTTTTTTTCTCTCCCTTTGTTTATTCTTTCTGTCCCCTCTTTCTCTCTATTTCTTTCTCTGTTTCTTTCTCTCTATCTCTCTATTCTTTCTTTCCCCTCTTTCTTTCTTACCCCTCTGTTATGAATGTGCTAGAGATGGTTTCTGAGCAGAGGCTCCCTCTGGTGGTTACATACAGTACTGAACCTTTCAACGAGGAGTGGCAATCTGGAATCACGGACTGGTCTGATATAAGGGAGGTTTCCTCCCATGATGGTTGCCGGTGATCAATTGTTCTTGTCTCAATTGTGGTTCCTGGTTCATTTGGAAGTTTGCTGGAGTCTTGCCTGCATCTCCTGCTTTCAGATAAGATATTTTTTGCTTTTCTTTTTGTGCTTGCTTTTTGCATTGTTTTCTGCACTTTTGTGGAGGTCAGCCAGGTCCCCTCCTGGGGCCTGAGCTCCTCACTGCTTTTCTGCAGCCACTGTTATTTGCTCATTTGCTTTTCCTGTTTTTTCAGCGGCTTCGGCTTGGTTTTTGTTCACACTGAGACCTGATTTAGTGGGTGGCGAGATCGTGTGATCTCAGTATTTTTGTAATCAGAGTTGTTGGATTTTTGTAGGGTTTTCTGGGTTGCAGAAAGTGATCTCTCCTGTCCTATCCTATTTAGTCAGCTTGTGGCCCCAGCGTTTGCTCAGTCTATTTTCTGCCTATGTTTGTATTTTCATCTTGTCTAACCGCCATTATATGTTTGGGGGCTTCCTATTTTCTTTGGGGATCTGCTCCGGGGCAGATAGCTTTCATCTTTCTGCCTTTAGGTGTAGTTATCTCTCAGGCTGTGACGAGGCGTCTAGGATTAACGTAGGAACGCTCCACGACTACTTCTAGTTGTGTCGTTAGTTTAGGAATCTGCAACCCATCAGTTACCAACACCTCAGGTGTTCGGCTGCCCTGCTGTTGTTCCTGTCCTCCTCAGCTACCGAAACATAACACCCCTCTTTCTTCTCTATTCTTTTTTTCCCCTCTTTCTTTCTTTCTCTATTTATTCTTTCTGTCCCCTCTTTCTCTCTATTTCTTTCTCTGTTTCTTTCTCTCTATCTCTCTGTTCTTTATTTCCCCTCTTTCTTTCTTACCCTCTTTCTTTCTTTCTCTATTCTTTCTTTCCCATCTTTTTTCTTTCTCTATTCTTTCTTTCCCCTCTTTTTCTTTCTCTTTCTTTCTTTCTTTCTTTCTTTCTTTCTTTCTTTCTTTCTTTCTTTCTTTCTTTCTTTCTTTCTTCTTTCTTTCCCCTCTTTCTTTCTCTGTTCTTTCTCCCTCTGTTCTTTCTTTCCCCTTTCTTTCTCTCTCCCTCTCTTTTCTTTCTTTTCCCTCTTTTTTTCCTCTCTCTTCTTTTTTTCTGTCCCCTTTCTTTCTCTCTGTTCTTTCTTTCTTTCCCCTTTCTTTGTTTCTTTCTTTCTCTCTGTTCTTTCTTTCTCCTTTCTTTCTTTCGCTCTGTTCTTTCTTTCTCTCTGTTTTCTTTTTTCTCTCTCTCTCTGTTCTTTCTTTCTTTTCTACAGTACCAGTCACTGTGCCCATAATGCCAGCCACTGATCCCATAATGCCAGCCACTGTGCCCTCAGTACCAGTCAGTGGGATCAGCAATGCTAAATGGGTGTAGTTGGGGCATGGACATGGGTGTGATTAGTTGTGAAATGGATGTGGTCAGGGGCGTGGCCTAAAATTTTCCACAGCGCGCTGTATTCACAATTTAGGTGCTTTGTGAACACATCTTCTAATTGATGATTAATGTTTCTGAGCTGTGTATTATACACAATGGTAATGGCTGGCAGTATTAAAAGCCATAGGCTTTGTATGCTGTTCCTCGATCGATCTGTGCCTACATTAGTTCAGGACAGGGTAGCCCCAACACACGTTTCGCCAGCATTACCGGCTTCTACTAGGGGCCACTGGGGTCGGCGAAACACACCTTAACTGAGAGTATACTTACTTTTTACTCTGTTGCCTGTCATAACATCATTATCACACTATGCTACGGCTATTGACAGCGCACTTACAGCGTACCTGAAAGTTTATGTCTATTAACAGTGAATGAAGGGACACTGGTAGTGTATATTTCACACTGAGTGGTAGAGTTGATGCTTTACTTTTGTATTACGACTGAATATATACACATGGTGCTCTGCTTGCTCAGGGGTGAACCTAGCCTCTCTGCTGCCTGAGGCGAACTGCAAAATGGTGCCTGTTATGATTTGGTAGCTGAGGAGAGCAGGCAAAAAAGGCAATACACCAGAGAGGTTGGAATCTACTGGATTGCAGTACCCTGACTAACCACCACAACTAAAGGCAGCCGTGGAGCATACCTACGTTGGTCCTAGACGCCTCGTAACAGCCTGAGAAGCTAACTACACCTAAAGATAGAAAGAGGAAAACTATCTGCCCCGGAGCAGATCCCCAAAGAACATAGGAAGCCCCCAAACATGTAATGGCGGTTAGACAAGAGGAAATACAGACACAGACAGAAAATAGTATGAGCAAACGTTGGGGCCCAATCTTCCTAGAAAGAAAAGGATAGGAAGGTCACTGTCACGGGTGTATCGCCACGAAGATCGTCGCGATTTCACATTCCGACTTCTCGCAGCTGAGTTGTTGGTGCTATGTGTCTGTTGGCAGTGAGGGAGTTAATTCTACCGTTCTCTGTGCTTAGACTAATTCCAGCCTCGCCCGGCTGCAGTGTATTAGGCACTAATTAGCTTCCTTCATATACCTGCCGTTCTGCTTAAGGAGTTGTCGGTGAAAGCATTCATTCTGACCAGCAGAGCGGATCGTTTCTGAGAAGACTTAAGCTAAGAGTGCCTGTTGTGGTTAATCCTCTCCTCGCTTATTGTTTATCTCCTTAACCTTTTGTGTTCCCTCTGTGTTGAAGTTTTTGTATGCAAGGCAGTATTTACTTTACCCCTTGTCTGTCTCGTTTGTCTTATACTGTTAGTAAGCTGTGATCTGCCCATTCCCTTTGGTGGTAATCAGGGTCCTTCTCAGGACTGGATTACAGTGGTCAGGGATCTACAGGAGACAGGGTTAGGCTGGCGGCCTGGACCTCTGTACCATTAACAGTACCTCCAGGTAGAGGGACTAGTCAGGACCCCAGTTTAGGGTCAGCATAGACCCCGGTCCACCTCTATCCTGAGACAGCGTGACATTTTCACCGACCATACTAAAGATTCTCCCCAGCCACCATGGATCCAGTAGCCCATTTAGCTCAGCAGTTGCAGAGTTTGTCCATGGAGCTGACGGACGTTAAATCCAAGGTTTTGTACCCCCGGGAGCAAGCCAGATCTGAACCTAAAGTGGCTCTCCCGGACAGGTTTACTGGTGGGCGGGACAAGTTTTTTACTTTCCGGGAAGCATGTAAATTGTATTTTCGGCTGCGGCCGCAGTCGTCGGGGAGTGAGGATCAGAGGGTGGGAATTGTCATCTCGCTCTTACAAGGGGACCCTCAATCCTGGGCGTTCTCTCTCCCCCCGGGCTCCCCGGCTCTCCAGTCAGTGGACCGATTTTTTACAGCCCTGGGTCTGGTATATGATGACCCGGATCGGTCTCCCTTGCTGAAATGAAGTTACGTAGGATACAGCAGGGAGATCGTCCGGCGGAGGAATTTTCTTCAGAGTTCCGTAGGTGGGCCACGGATACTCAGTGGAATGACCCGGCTCTTAAGAGCCAGTTTTGTCAAGGTTTATCTGACAAATTAAAAGATGTGTTGGCTCAGTATGATTCTCCCCCGTCACTGGAGGCCGCTATGGCTCTTGCAATTTGCATTGATAGACGGCTTCGGGAGAGGTGTGGGGTAACTCCGCCCCCTGTGATGACTCCACCTCCTTCTAAAGTCCCTAATATTGAGGTTCCCCTGGTTTGTTCCGAGGAACCTATGCAGTTGGGAGGGACATCATTCCGAGGGAGGGGATCGGCGGTGCGCCGCAAAACAAGAAGGTGTTTCTTCTGCGGGAGAAAGGGACATTTTATTGAGGGGTGTCCATCCCGTACTGTACTGAGCAAGAAGTCGCCGGAAAACTATTAATCCCAGGTTGTGTGGTGGACGACAATCTGGGAGTATGTATTTCGTCCCCAGGTCCGTCTCAGTTTCTCGTACCAGCGGAGGTGGTGGTAGGTACGAGAACTGAGAGGATTTCTGTTCTTCTGGATAGTGGGGCCGGGGCTAATCTGGTGGACGCTCGGTTTGCCCAGGTTCAAGGTATGCAACTGAGTGTACTAGCCAAACCTATCCCCATATTCTCTATCGACGCCAGGCCTCTCGGTCAAGGTAGCTTTTTGCAAGCCGTACATAACATTGACCTTCGAGTGGGGGCAATACATAAAGAACTATTGTCTTGTTATGTGTTGGAGGGTCTTCCCACTCCTATTGTGTTGGGTCTTCCTTGGTTAACTAAACATAACCCAGTTATTAATTGGCAAACCAGAGAGATAAGCCAGTGGGGTGAATTTTGCAATAAAAACTGCATGAACACGGTCATTGGTGCGGTCGTGCCTAGAACCTTACCACCTTTTTTGGTGGACTTTGAGGATGTCTTTTCAGAGGAGGGGTGTCAAGAATTACCTCCTCATCGCGAGTATGACTGTTCTATAAAATTGCTCCCTGATGCTAAATTACCTAAATCTAGGTTGTATAACCTTTCTGGTCCTGAGAGGCAGGCTATGAAGGATTATATTTCGGAAAGTCTGGCTAAAGGGCATATTAGACCTTCATCTTCCCCAGTGGCCGCGGGGTTCTTCTTTGTGAAGAAAAAAGATGGAGGCCTACGCCCTTGCTTGGATTTCCGTGAGCTTAATCGGATTACGGTCCGAGATCCATATCCGCTCCCACTTATTCCAGATCTCTTCAATCAGATTGTGGGCGCCAAATGGTTCTCTAAGTTGGATCTCAGGGGGGCGTATAATCTGATTAGGATGAAGGAGGGAGATGAGTGGAAGACGGCGTTTAACACTCCGGAGGGACATTATGAGAACCTTGTCATGCCTTTCGGTCTGACTACTGCCCCGGCGGTGTTTCAACATTTTGTTAATGACATCTTTCGCCACCTAGTGGGACAGTTTGTTGTCATTTATCTGGATGACATCTTAATTTACTCGCCAGATCTTGTGTCTCATCAGGAGCATGTGAGACAGGTGTTGCAGATCTTGCGAGATAATAAATTGTACGCCAAATGGGAGAAGTGTGTATTCGCCGTACAGGAACTTCAGTTTTTAGGGTTCCTGGTGTCAGCTTCCGGTTTCCGTATGGACCCTGGGAAAGTGAAGGCAGTGCTTGAGTGGGATCTGCCAGAGGATCTTAAGGCACTGCAGCGTTTCCTGGGGTTTGCTAATTACTACCGGAAATTTATTCGTAATTTCTCGTCCATTGTTAAACCTCTTACTGACATGACAAGAAAAGGGACGGATTTTTCAAGGTGGTCTGATAAGGCTTGTCAAGCATTTTCCTCCTTGAAAAAATGTTTTGCTTCGGCACCTGTACTCATTCAACCGGATGCGTCACAGCCGTTCATTGTGGAGGTGGATGCGTCTGACGTAGGGGTGGGTGCAGTATTATCTCAAGGTCCGTCCCCTGGTAAATGGCATCCGTGCGCTTTCTTCTCTAAAAAATTGTCGTCCGCTGAGAGGAATTATGATGTCGGCAATAGGGAACTTTTGGCCATTAAGTTGGCTTTTGAAGAGTGGCGTCATTTTTTGGAGGGGGCAGTCCACCCGGTCACCGTCATTACTGATCACAAGAACCTACTGTATTTAGAGTCTGCAAAACGTCTGAATCCCAGACAAGCTAGATGGTCGTTGTTTTTTACCAGGTTTAATTTTGTCGTCACATATCGTCCTGGGTCAAAAAATGTAAAGGCTGATGCCTTATCTCGCAGTTTCCCTGGGGCCGGGAAGACGGATGACCCGGTTCCTATCCTTCAGGAGGGAGTAGTGGTGTCGGCTGTATGCTCTGAACTTGAGGAGGAAATATTGGAGGCTCAGGGGGACGCCCCTGTAGGACCTCCAGGGAAACTGTTTGTTCCAGATCAGTTAAGACAAAAGGTTATCGAGGCACATCATAATTCTGCTTTGGCAGGACACCCAGGGAGCAAAGCAACTGTTGATCTCCTTTCACGCCGGTTTTGGTGGCCTAACTTAAATTAGGAGGTGGTAACTTTTGTCGCGTCCTGTGGGGTTTGTGCACGCTCTAAGACCCCACATACCCGTCCGTCTGGGGCCCTCTTACCTTTAAAAATCCCGGAGCGTCCATGGACCCATCTGTCTATGGACTTCATTACGGACCTCCCTCCGTCTTCAGGTAAAACTGTCATACTAGTTGTAGTTGACAGGTTCAGTAAGATGGCACATTTTATTGCTCTTCCTGCTCTTCCTAATGCTAAGACTCTGGCGCAAGTGTTCATTGGGGAGATTGTGAGACTTCACGGGTTGCCTTCCGATGTGGTGTCGGATCGGGGGTCTCAGTTTGTGTCCAAATTCTGGAGAGCATTTTGTACATGGCGGGGGATGCAATTGTCATTTTCTTCGGCTTTTCATCCGCAGACCAATGGTCAGACAGAGCGTCTGAATCAGAGCTTAGAGACATATCTCCGGTGTTTTGTCTCGGAAAACCAAGAGGACTGGTCTTCTTTCTTGCCTCTGGCAGAGTTCGCTCTTAACAATAGGCGGAGCGAGTCCACTGGTAAGTCCCCGTTTTTTGGGGCATATGGTTTTCACCCCCAGTTTTGTACTTTCAATGGGGGGGGCTCTTCTAGGGTTCCTGAGGAGGAACGATTTTCATCATCACTTGCTGCTGTGTGGAGAGGAGTGCTGAATAATTTGAGTACTATGGGGAACCGATACAAACGTATGGCTGATAGGAGGAGAGTGTCTGGTCCGGACCTAAGTGTGAACGATCTGGTATGGTTGTCTACCAAAAATATAAAACTTAAGGTTCCCTCCTGGAAACTCGGTCCCAGGTTCATCGGGCCATACATGATCAGTTCGATAATTAATCCGGTGGCATTCCGTCTTGACCTCCCTCCTACGTTTAAAATCCACAATGTGTTCCACAAATCGTTGCTTAAGAGGTACATGGCGCCAGTTATACCGTCACCTCTACCTCCTCCTCCAGTGGTGGTCAATGGTAACTTGGAGTTTCAGGTGTCGAAGATCATTGACTCACGTCTGAATCACCGGTCCCTTCAATACTTGGTTCATTGGAAGGGGTATGGTCCTGAGGAGAGGACGTGGGTTCCTGCGTCTGATATTAACGCAGACCGATTGGTTCGGGCCTTCCACACAACTCACCCAGACAGACCTGGCCCTGAGGGTCCGGAGGCCCCTCGTAGAAGGGGGGGTACTGTCACGGGTGTATCGCCACGAAGATCGTCGCGATTTCACATTCCGACTTCTCGCAGCTGAGTTGTTGGTGCTATGTGTCTGTTGGCAGTGAGGGAGTTAATTCTACCGTTCTCTGTGCTTAGACTAGTTCCAGCCTCGCGCGGCTGCAGTGTATTAGGCACTAATTAGCTTCCTTCATATACCTGCCGTTCTGCTTAAGGAGTTGTCGGTGAAAGCATTCATTCTGACCAGCAGAGCGGATCGTTTCTGAGAAGACTTAAGCTAAGAGTGCCTGTTGTGGTTAATCCTCTCCTCGCTTATTGTTTATCTCCTTAACCTTTTGTGTTCCCTCTGTGTTGAAGTTTTTGTATGCAAGGCAGTATTTACTTTACCCCTTGTCTGTCTCGTTTGTCTTATACTGTTAGTAAGCTGTGATCTGCCCATTCCCTTTGGTGGTAATCAGGGTCCTTCTCAGGACTGGATTACAGTGGTTAGGGATCTACAGGAGACAGGGTTAGGCTGGCGGCCTGGACCTCTGTACCATTAACAGTACCTCCAGGTAGAGGGACTAGTCAGGACCCCAGTTTAGGGTCAGCATAGACCCCGGTCCACCTCTATCCTGAGACAGCGTGACAGTCACTTACTGCAATCCAAAAAACCCTAAAAAAATACCAACTCACTAATTGCAAAAACACCGGAGATCACACGACCTCTACAACCTAAATTAGTTCTCTGGTGTAACAAAACTAAGCAGCAGCCACTGAAAAAACTGGAAAAGGCAAATGAACAAATAACAGTGGCTCAGATAAACTGAGAGGAGCACAAGCCCCCGGAGGGGACCTGGCTGACCTCCACAGAAGTGCAGGACAAAATGCAAAAAGCAAGCACAAAAATAAAAGCAGAAAAAATCTTATCTGTTAGCAGAAGATGCAGGCAAGACACAGCAGGCTTCCAAGTGAACCAGGAACCAAAGTTGAGACAAGAACAATTGATCACCGGCAACCCTGATGGGAGGGAACCTCCCTTATATAAGACCAGTCTGTAACACCTGATTGCCAATCTTCACAATCTTCATTGAATAGTTCAGTACTGTTTGTAACCACCAGAGGGAGCTTCTGCTCAGAATTCATTTCTAACACATTCACAACAGTACCCCTCCTTGAGGAGGGGTCACCGAACCCTCATTTGGGCAACCAGGTCGGTCAGGATGAGCTCTGTGATACGCACGGATCAGTCTCCTAGCATGGATGTCCGAAGCAAACACCCAAGAATTGTCCTCCTGACCATAACCTCTCCACTTAACCAAATACTGGAGTTTCCGTCTAGAAAAACGAGAATCCAATATTTTTTCAACCACATACTCCAGATTGCCCTCAACCAAAACAGGGTCAGGAAGGCGCAGCCATAGGAACCACTGGCTCGACAAACTTCTTCAATAAGGACTTGTGGAACACGTTATGGATCTTAAATGTCCCTGGAAGAAGTAAACGAAAGGAAACAGGATTAAGAATCTCCATGATCTTATAAGGTCCAATGAACCTAGGCTTAAACTTGGGAGATGCAACTCTCATAGGGATATTTCTTGAGGACAACCAGACCAAGTCCCCCACTTCAAACCGAGGACCATCAGTCCTATGCCGGTTGGCAAACCGCTGGGCCCTCTCCTGAGAGAGGGACAACCTCTCCACTATCTGGTCCCAAATCTGCTGCATACGCTCCACAACAGAGTCAACACCTGGACAGACAGAAGCCTCCGTCTGTCCCGAAGAAAATCGAGGGTGAAACCCAAAATTGCAGAAAAATGGAGACATCAAAGTGGCAGAGCTAGCCTTATTATTAAGAGCAAACTCAGCCAAAGGCAAAAAGAGACCCAGTCATCCTGATCAGCAGACACAAAGCATCTCAGATAAGTCTCCAATGTCTGGTTTGTTCTCTCAGTTTGTCCATTGGTCTGAGGATGAAAAGCCGAGGAGAAAGACAATTGAACACCAAGTTTAGAAAAAAAAGTCCTCCAAAATCTGGAAACAAACTGGACTCCTCTGTCAGACACAATGCTCTCAGGAATGCCGTGCAACCGAACCACGTGCTGAAGGAACAAAGGCACCAATTCGGAGGAGGAAGGCAACTTAGGCAATGGCACAAGATGTATCATCTTGGAAAACCTATCACAAATCACCCAGATAACGGTCATTCTCTGAGAAACAGGGAGGTCGGAAATGAAATCAATAGAGATATGGGTCCATGGTCTCTTGGGCACAGGCAATGGCATCAACAAACCACTAGAGCGAGAGCAAGGCTTGGAGCGAGAGCAAGTCCCGCAGGACTGCACAAATTCCCTGACGTCACGAGACAAAGTAGGCCACCAAAAGGACCGACTAACCAAGTCTCTGGTACCAACGCGGAACAATGAATCTCAGACATCACACTCTTTTTCCACCGGTCTGGGACAAACAATTTCCCAATAGGGCAGCACTCGGGTTTATCCTCCTGACACCCTTCCAGAGCCAGTCTCAAATTGGGGGAGATGGCGGAAAGAACTACACCCTCTTTCAAAATAACAGCAGGATCAGATAACTCAGGAGAGTCCGCAAGAAAACTCCTCGAGAGGGCATCCGCTTTAACATTCTTAGTGCCAGGAAGAAAGGAAACCACAAAATTAAAACGTGTGAAAAACAAGGCCCACCTGGCCTGTCTAGGATTAAGTCGCTTGGCTGATTCCAGATAAACCAGATTCTTATGGTCCGTGAGGACCACCACCTGATGTTTGGCTCCCTCCAGCCAATGTCTCCTGTTGTGAATGGACTTGAAATGAGTTCTGAGCAGAGGCTCCCTCTGGTGGTTACAAGCGGTACTGGACTGTCCAGTGAAGATTGTGAGGATTGGGAATCAGGTGTTACTGACTGGTCTTATATAAGGGACTCGCCTTCCCATCAGGGTTGCCGGTGATCAATTGTTCTGGTCTCAATCCTTGATTCCTGTTTCCTTTGTAGCCTGCTGTGTCGTGTCTGCATCTCCTGCTAACAGATAAGACATTTTCTTCTTTTTGTTTTTGTGCTTGATTTTTGCATTTTGTCCTGCACTGTGGGGGCCTTCAGGGTCCCCTCCGGGGGCTTTTGCCCTCTCAGTTTAGTTCAGCCACTGATGTTTGTACATTTGCTTTTTCCAGTTTTTTCAGTGGCTGCTGTTTTTGATTTTGTTACACCAGAGAACTAATTTAGGTGGTAGAGGTCGTGTGATCTCAGGTGTTTTTGAAATTAGTAGAGTTGGTGCTTTTCACGGTTTTTTGGGATTGCAGTAAGTGCCCTTCCTATCCTTTTCTATTTAGGTAGTTTGGGCCCCAACGTTTGCTCATACTATTTTCTGTCTATGTCAGTATTTCCTCTTGTCTAACCGCCATTACATGTTTGGGGGCTTTCTTTGTTCTTTGGGGATCTGCTCCGGGGCAGATAGCTTTCCTCTTTCTATCTTTAGGTGTAGTTAGTTTCTCAGGCTGTGACGAGGCGTCTAGGACCAACGTAGGAACGCTCCACGGCTGCCTCTAGTTGTGGTGGTTAGTCAGGGTACTGCAATCTCATAGATTCCAACTGCTCTGGTGTATTTCCTTTTTTACCTGCACTCCTCAGCTACCGAAACATAACAGTCTCCACTCTTCAAAAGCCCACTTCATGGCCAATAACTCCCGATTACCCACGTCATAATTACGTTCAGTTGGAGAAAATTTTCGAGAGAAAAAGGCACAAGGGTTACTTTTAGAGGTCTCTGGATCTCTTTGGGACAAAACGGCACCTGCCCCAATTTCAGAGGCATCAACCTCCACCTGAAATGGCAGAGAAACATCAGGCTGCCGTAGAACAGGAGCAGAAGTGAATCTCTGCTTAAGTTCCTGAAACGCAGAGACTGCCTCAGGAGGCCAATTCACCACATCAGAACCCTTCTTGGTCAAATCAGTCAATGGTTTAACAATAACAGAGAAATTACCAATAAATTTACGATAAAAATTGGCAAAACCCAAGAATCTCTGAAGAGCCTTTAATGAAGTAGGTTGGACCCAATCACAGATGGCCTGAACCTTGACCGGGTCCATTTCAATAACAGATGGGGACAAAATGAATCCCTGAAATGAGATCCTCTGTACGCCAAAAATACACTTTGATCCCTTCACATACAGAGCATTCTCTCTCAAAATCTGCAACACAGTCCGAACATGTTTCACATGAGAGTCCCAGTCATTGGAAAAAATCAAGATATCATCCAAATAAACAATCAGAAATTTATTCACAAAATCCCTGAAAATGTCATTCATGAAGGACTGGAAGACGGAAGGAGCATTAGTGAGCCCAAAGGGCATCACTAGGTACTCAAAATGCCCCTCTGGGGTATTAAATGCCGTCTTCCATTCATCCCCGTGCTTAATGCGAATAAGTTTATACGCCCCCTGAGGTCAAGCTTGGTAAACCAAGTAGCACTTTTCACCCTGGAAAACAGGTCAGAAATCAAGGGTAACGGATATTGATATTTCACAGTGATATTGTTCAAGAGACGATAATCAATACACGGCCTTAATGAACCATCCTTTTTGGCCACAAAGAAAAAACCGGCACCCAAGGGTGAAGAGGATGGTCTGATATGACCCTTCTCCAATGACTCCTTGATATAAGACCGCATAGCATCATGTTCAGGTACAGACAAGTTAAAAAGGCGACCTTTAGGGAATTTACTACCAGGCACTAATTCAATAACGCAGTCATAGCTCCTATGGGGGGGCAAGGATGCAGATTTACTTTCGCTAAACACATCAGAAAAATCAGTCAAAAAGTCAGGAACATCCTGAGCCTGGGGAGAGGCAGAAAAAACAGGAGTGTTGGCATTAACACATTGACAGCCCCAACTGGTTACAGACACAAATTTCCAATCCAAAACAGGATTATGAGACTGCAACCAAGGGAAACCTAGTACAATAATGTCATGCAGATTATACAGCACCAAAAATTTGCAACTCTCCTGATGATCAGGTTCAACCCTCATTATCACCTGAGTAGAGAACTGGGGTTTATTCTCAGCCAATGGGGTAGAATCAATCCCCAGTAGGGGAATAGACTTCCGTAGGGGTATCAAGGGAAACCCACAATGTTTAGCAAAATCAAAATCCATCAGGTTAATAGCTGCTCCCGAATCAACAAAAGCCTGAGAAGAAAATATGGACAGGGAGCAAATCAGGGTAACAGTCAACAGAAATTTAGTCTGAACACTACCCAAGACAACTGAGCGTGCAAAACGTCTTCCCCGCTTAGGGCAGACTGAAATAGCATGAGAGGCGTCACCACAGTAGAAACATAACCCATTGCGTTTTCGAAACTCATGACGTTGTGCCCCAGAAGCCACTCTATTACACTGAATGGGCTCAGAAGCTGGTTCACAAGGCAACACTATTCCACGCATACCTCTACGCTCATGCAAACGTCTGTCAATTTGAATCGCTAATGACATAGAATCATTGAGACCAGAGGGGACAGGGAATCCCACCATAACATCTTTTACATTCTCTGACAGACCCTTCCGAAAAAGGGCTGCCAAAGCATCATCATTCCATTTGGTCAGGACTGCCCACTTTTGAAATTTCTGACAGTATAACTCAGCGTCCTCAAGCCCCTGATTTAATGCCAACAAGGCTTTTTCAGCTTGATCAGTGACATTAGGCTCATCGTACAATAACCCCAGAGCCTGAAAAAATGCATTAACATTACTCAAAACAGGGTCCCCAGGTGTCAGGGAAAAAGCCCAATCCTGAGGATCGCCGCGCAGGAGAGAGATGACAATTTGAACCTGCTGTGCTGCGTTCCCTGAGGACTTAGGTTTTAAGGCAAAAAACAACTTACAGTTATTTTTGAAATTCAGAAATTTAGCTCGCTCCCCCAAAAATAAATCTGGCATGGGGATCCTAGGTTCCACAACCGGCAACCTTGCAAGACAGACAGCAATACTCCGAACTTCAGTGGCAAGCTGATCCACACGGCCAGACAACTGTGCAAACTCCATTGAGAGAAAAAAAAATCCTCAGCACCCAGAGAAAAAGAGGGAAAGAAAAAAAAAATATATATATATATCTCTGACAACTTTTTTTTTTTTTTTTTTTTACACTATCTTTCCCTTCTGTGAGTACCATATAATTTTCAGTTGGGCCGGTGATACTGTTATGATTTGGTAGCTGAGGAGAGCAGGCAAAAAAGGCAATACACCAGAGAGGTTGGAATCTACTGGATTGCAGTACCCTGACTAACCACCACAACTAAAGGCAGCCGTGGAGCGTACCTACGTTGGTCCTAGACGCCTCGTAACAGCCTGAGAAGCTAACTACACCTAAAGATAGAAAGAGGAAAACTATCTGCTCCGGAGCAGATCCCCAAAGAACATAGGAAGCCCCCAAACATGTAATGGCGGTTAGACAAGAGGAAATACAGACACAGACAGAAAATAGTATGAGCAAACGTTGGGGCCCAATCTTCCTAGAAAGAAAAGGATAGGAAGGTCACTTACTGCAATCCAAAAAACACAAAAAAAATACCAACTCACTAATTGCAAAAACACCTGAGATCACACGACCTCTACAACCTAAATTAGTTCTCTGGTGTAACAAAACTAAGCAGCAGCCACTGAAAAAACTGGAAAAGGCAAATGAACAAATAACAGTGGCTCAGATAAACTGAGAGGAGCACAAGCCCCCGGAGGGGACCTGGCTGACCTCCACAGAAGTGCAGGACAAAATGCAAAAAGCAAGCACAAAAATAAAAGCAGAAAAAATCTTATCTGTTAGCAGAAGATGCAGGCAAGACACAGCAGGCTTCCAAGTGAACCAGGAACCAAAGTTGAGACAAGAACAATTGATCACCAGCAACCCTGATGGGAGGTAACCTCCCTTATATAAGACCAGTCTGTAACACCTGATTGCCAATCTTCACAATCTTCATTGAATAGTTCAGTACTGTTTGTAACCACCAGAGGGAGCTTCTGCTCAGAATTCATTTCTAACACATTCACAACAGGCGCCTCCCCATAGTAAAATCAGTACAAATAAATCTGGTTTACTCTTTACTAGCCTAACCTGACGCACATGTAAAATAAATACACTTTTAAATAGGAATATATTTGAAACATCAATCTTTACACTTCTTCAGTGACTCAATGCCACCTGAGGCGAAGTGATCAATTTGCTTCATTTTAGGTGCGCCCCGGGCCGGGGAACAGTGCTTACTGTTCTTCCCCGGCGGCCGTCCGTGTGGTACTGATGCGGCACACAGTTGCCACACGTACGGACATGGATATCTCCACTAACGGTTTTTCAGGTACTGGAAATATCAGGATGTGTGAAACCAACCTAAAGCCACATTCACACGTTCAGTATTTGGTCAGTATTTTACCTCAGTATTTGTAAGCCAAATCGGGAGTGGGTGATAAATACAGAAGTGGTGATGTGTTTCTATTATATTTTTCCTCTCTTATATTTGTTCCACTCCTGGTTTTGGCCTAGAAATACTGAGGTGAAATACTGAACATGTGAACGTGGCCTGATAGAGGGTTTCTGCTACTTCCCGCAGACAGAAGTTGCAGTCACAAGACGATGCCGATAAAAGGTGGAGACGGTGACATTATACACAGGAGCTCTGTATATAGTGTCAGTGTACAGGTAATACAGTGACCACCAGTGACATTATACACAGGAGCTCTGTATATAGTGTCAGTGTACAGGTAATACAGTGATCAGCAGTGACATTATACGCAGGAGCTCTATATATAGTGTCAGTGTACAGGTAATACAGTGATCACCAGTGACATTATACACAGGAGCTTTGTATATAGTGTCAGTGGCTGGTACTATGGGCACACTGACTGGTACTGAGAAAAAGAAAGAACAGAGAGAGGAAGAGAGAGAAAGAAAGAACAGAGAGAGAGAGAAAGAAAGAAAGAGGGGAAAGAAAGAGCAGAGAGAGAAAGAAAGAACAGAGAGAGTGAAAGGAAGAACAGAGAGAGACAGAGGGGGAAGAACAGAGAGAGACAGAGGGGAAAGAAGAAAGAACAGAGAGAGAAAGAAAGAACAGAGAAAGAAAGAAAGCAAGAGAAAGAGGGGAAGGAAAGAAAGAAAGAAAGAAAGAACAGAGAGAGAAAGAACACAGAGAGAAAGGAAGAACAGAGAAAAAGAAAGAGGGGAAAGAAGATGAACAGAGAGCAAAAGAAAGAACAGAGAGAGAAAGAGGGGAAAGAAAGAAAGAACAGAGAGAAAGAAAGAAATAGGGGAAAGAAAGAACAAAGTAAGAAAGGGGAAAGAAAGAACAGAGAGAGATAGAAAGAGGAAAGAAAGAACAGAGAGAGAGAGAAATAAGGAGGAGAAAGAAAGAACAGAGAGAGAAAGAAAGAACAGGGAGATTGAAAGAAAGAACAGGTAGAGAGAAAAAAGAAAGAAAGGAGAGAGAAAGAAAGAACAGAGAGAGAAAAAGAAAGAATGAAAAGAAAAAGAAAGAACAGAGAGAAAGAAAGAACGGAGAGAGAAAGAAAGAATAGAGAGAGAGAACAAAGAGATAAAGAAAGAAGGAAAGAAAGAAAGAAAGAAGGGAAAGAGAACAGAGAGAAAAAGAAAGAGGGGAAAGTAAGAACAGAGAGAGAAAGAAAGAGGAGAAAGAAAGAACAGAGAGAGAAAGAAAGAGGGGAAAGAAAGAAAGAGAGACAGAAAGAAAGAGAAAGAACAGAGAGAGAGAAAGAAAGAACAGAGAGAGAGAAAGGAAGAACAGAGAGAGAGAGAAAGGAAGAACAGAGAGAAAGAAAGAACAGAGAGAGAAAGAAAGAGAAAGAACAGAGAGAGAGAAAGGAAGAACAGAGAGAAAGAAAGAGGGGAAAGAAAGTACAGGGAGAAAGAAAGAACATAGAAAGAAAGGGGAAAGAAGAGAGAAAAAAAAGGAGAGAAAAAGAAATAACAGAGAAAGAAAAAACAGAGAGAGATAAAAGAGAGAACGGAGAAAGAAAGAATGAATAGAGAGAGAAAGAAAGAAGGGAAAGAAAAAACAGAGAGAGAAAGAAACAGAGAGAGAAAAAAAGATTCTATAAAGATACTCCCATTGTAGTGCCCACCTGAGCCTCCTGGTGCAGGACATATCATGATCTGCTCATATGGCTGACATCTCCGATTCCAAGGTCATCCCGCTGTCTGTGCTGTCGGAGGAGGACACGGTGATGGATCTGAAGCATTCCCTGAAGTAACTCCATGGTTCCGTCACAATCTCCTCCCGAAATTACCTAATTTATGGTCAGCTTTCAGCACATCACTTCCGGTGGAACGTCACGTGCGAGTTTTAAAGTGCTCCTCGGTTATCCGCCGTTTACTCCTGTGACCGTGGGAACAGTAAGCTTCCGGATGGGACAGCGGGGCAGACTTTCTCTCAAAATCGGGACTGTCCCGCTGGATCTGGGACAGTTGGGAGGTATGAATGCTCCCCACCGACCTCGTACATGCACGGCTCCGCACACCTCATACACACACGGTTCCACTTTGTATGCCTCGTACATATGCGGCTCCTCTCCGCACACCTCGTACACAGGGCTCCGCACACCTCGTACACACACGGCTCCGCTCCGCACACCTCATACACACGTGGCTCTGGTCTGCACACCTCATACACACGCGGCTCCGGTCCGCACACCTCATACACACGTGGCTCTGGTCTGCACACCTCATACCCACGCGGCTCCGCTCCGTACACTTCACACACACAGTGCTCCGTTCCGTACACCTCGTACACACATGGCTCCACTCCGTGCACCTTGTACACACGTGGCTCCGCTCTGCACACCTCGTACACACAGGGCTCCACACAACTCATACACACGTGGCTCTGCTCCGCACACCTCATACACACGCGGCTCCGATCCGTACACTTCATACACACAGGGCTCCGTTCCGTATTCCTCGTACACACATGGCTCCGCTCCGTACACCTTGTACACACGCGGCTCCGCTCTGCACACCTCGTACTCACAGGGCTCCGCACACCTCGTACACACTTGGCTCCGCTTCACACACCCTATACACACGCGGCTCCGATCCGTCCACATCATGCACACAGGGCTCCGTTCCGTACACCTCGTACACACACAGCTCTGCTACATCCACCCTGTAAACCCCTCCTGACCCCACACATATACTACCCTCATCCAGCACCATGACAACCAGCACAGCAGAGTCCTGCATACACTGAGGGCAGCCCCTGATCATGTGACTCCTGGCTCCTCCCCTCCTGTGACCTCATCACAGAGCAGCAATACATGAGCAACAGGAGCAGATGCAGAAGAGGAGAATCTGCTGCCCCCTATCTTCAGGCAGGGACCGCCGCCTGAGGCAGAGAGTTCAATTCGCCTCATGGTAGGTGCGCCCGTGTGCTTGCTTCTTGTCGCGCACCTGCGCAGGCGTACTGATCTGCCCTGTTGAGGGCAGAGCAAAGTACTACAGTGCGCAGGCGCCGAGGAAGGTCAGAGAGGGCCAGCGCCTGCGCACTGCAGTACTTTGCTCAGAATGCTGTAGGTAAGCCCAGAAAGGCAGTGGTCGCATCTTATAGCGGCAAAACGAGGTGACAAGTGCACCCACATTTCTATTTTACTATTTTAATCCATCAATAAAAGTTCCATTTATTCACATTCTATCACCCTTTTCCCTAATAATCTGAACTTTTATTTATCCATCGGCTCTCAACAATGGATCAGTTACAAACGGAAAAAAAACATGGATGGAAAGCTGAAGGACATTTGCTTTTATCACTTGATAAAGGTGTTGAAATGCGCTGCGAATAAAAAACCTTCTTCTCATTATCATTTCTGAAGAATTGATTTACTACAACATAGCAGCCCACCTATGTGTTCATCTAACTGGATCCATGGATGCAAAACAAGTACAAAGTCTGTCTATTTCCAGTTTTTAGTCCATTTTTAACACATCCCCACAGACTTTAATGGCCAAATGTGATCCACAAAACTGATGAGAATAGGACGCGCGCTGAGGCTCGTGGATCGGAGATGTGGATCCATTTTTAAAATGGATGTCTGTATGGATTTCTATTTCTAGCTCTGTCACCACTTTGGATGTGATATGGAGAGATGGAGACATGTGATGCTCTCTCACCACTGTGGATGTGATATGGAGACATGTGAAGCTCTGTCACCACTGTGGATGTGCTGTGGAGACATGTAAAGCTCTGTCACCACTGTGGATGTGATGTGGAGACATGTGAAGCTCTAGCACCTCTGGGGATGTGCTGTGGAGACATGTGAAGCTCTAGCACCTCTGGGGATGTGCTGTGGAGACATGTGAAGCTCTAGCACCACTGTGGATGTGTTGTGGAGACATGTGAAGCTCTAGCACCACTGTGGATGTGATGTGGAGACATGTGAAGCTCTAGCACCACTGTGGATGTGCTGTGTAGACATGTGAAGCTCTAGCACCACTGTGGATGTGATGTGGAGACATGTGAAGCTCTAGCACCACTGTGGATATGATGTGGAGACATGTGAAGCTCTAGCACCACTGTGGATGTGCTGTGGAGACATGTGAAGTTCTATTACCACAGTGGATGTGATATGGAGACATGTGAAGCTCTGTCACCACTGTGGATGTGATGTGGAGACATGTGAAGCTCTAGCACCACTGTGGATGTGCTGTGGAGACATGTGAAGTTCTATTACCACTGTGGATGTGATGTGGAGACATGTGAAGCTCTATCACCACTGTGGATGTGATATGGAGACATGTTAAGCTCTGTCACCACTGTGGATGTGATGTGGAGACATGTGAAGCTCTGTCATCACTGTTGATGTGATGTGGAGACATGTGAAGTTCTATCACCACTGTGGATGTGATATGGAGACATGTGACGCTTTCTCACCACTGTGGATGTGATGTGGAGACATGTGAAGCTCTAGCACCACTGTGGATGTGCTGTGGAGACATGTGATGCTCTTTTACCACTGTGGATGTGATATGGAGACATGTGAAGCTCTATCACCACTGTGGATGTGATATGGAGACATGTGAAGCTCTATCACCACTGTGGATGTGATGTGGAGACATGTGATGCTCTATCACCACTGTGGATGTGATGTGGAGACATGTGATGCTCTGTCATCACTGTGGATGTGATGTGGAGACATGTGAAGCTCTGTCACCACTGTGGATGTGATATGGAGACATGTGAAGCTCTATCACCACTGTGGATGTGATGTGGAGACATGTGATGCTCTGTCATCACTGTGGATGTGATGTGGAGACATGTGAAGCTCTGTCACCACTGTGGATGTGATGTGGAGACATGTGAAGTTCTATCACCACTGTGGATGTGATGTGGGGACATGTGATGCTCTGTCATCACTGTGGATGTGCATTGGAGACATGTGAAGCTCTAGCACCACTGTGGATGTGATGTGGAGACATGTGAAGCTCTATCACCACTGTGGATGTGATGTGGAGACATGTGACGCTTTCTCACCACTGTGGATGTAATGTGGAGACATGTGAAGCTCTAGCACCACTGAGGATGTGATTTGGAGACATGTGAAGCTCTATCACCACTGTGGATGTGATATGGAGACATGTGAAGCTCTGTCATCACTGTGGATGTGATGTGGAGACATGTGACGCTCTGTCACCACTGTGGATATGTAGATATGTGAAGTTCTATCACCACTGTGGATGTGATGTGGGGACATGTGAAGCTCTGTCACCACTGTGGATGTGATGTGGAGATATGTGAAACTCTGTCACCACTGTGGATGTGATGTGGAGACATGTGAAGCTCTGTCACCACTGTGGATGTGATGTGGAGATATGTGAAGCTCTGTCACCACTGTGGATGTGATATGGAGACATGTGAAGCTCTGTCACCACTGTGGATGTGATGTGGAGACATGTGACGCTCTGTCACCACTGTGGATATGTAGATATGTGAAGTTCTATCACCACTGTGGATGTGATGTGGGGACATGTGAAGCTCTGTCACCACTGTGGATGTGATGTGAAGATATGTGAAACTCTGTCACCACTGTGGATGTGATGTGGAGATATGTGAAACTTTGTCACCACTGTGGATGTGTAGATATGTGAAGTTCTATCACCACTGTGGATGTGATGTGGAGATATGTGAAACTCTGTCACCACTGTGGATGTGATGTGGAGATATGTGAAACTTTGTCACCACTCTGGATGTGTAGATATGTGAAGTTCTATCACCACTGTGGATGTGATGTGGAGACAAGTGAAGTTCTATCACCTCTGTGGATGTGATGTGGGGACATGTGACGCTCTGTCACCACTGTGGATGTGATGTGGAGACATGTGACGCTCTGTCACCACTGTGGATGTGATGTGTGGAGACATGTGACGCTCTGTCACCACTGTGGATGTGATGTGGAGACATGTGACGCTCTGTCCATGTGGATGTGATGTGTGGAGACATGCGAAGCTCTGTCACCACTGTCCATGTCCACCATGGTGCACAGACGCCGCGACTCACTGCGGAGACGGACATGAGGGCGTCTTCAGACGCAACTGTACTTTTCTGTGGAGACGCGAGTCACCACTGTGGATGTGTAGATATGTGAAGTCTATCACCACTGTGGATGTGATGTGAAGATATGTGAACTCTGTCACCATGTGGTGTGATGTGGAGTTGTGAAACTTGTAATGTGATGTGTAGATATGTGAAGTTCTATCACCATGTGGATGTGAGTGGAGAATGTGAAGTTCTATCACCTTGTGGATGTGATGTGGAGACATGTGAGCTCTGTCACACTGTGGATGTGATGTGGAGATATGTGGAACTCTGTCACCACTGTGGATGTGATGTGGGACATGTGAGCTCTGTCACCACTGTGGATGTGTGGAGATATGTGAAACTCTGTCACCACTGTGGATGTGATGTGGAGATATGTGAAACTTTGTCACCACTGTGGATGTGTAGATATGTGAAGTTCTATCACCACTGTGGATGTGATGTGGGATATGGAACTCTGTCACCACTGTGGATGTGATGTGGAGATATGTGGAAACTTGTCACCACTGTGGATGTGATGTGGAGATATGTGAAACTTTGTCACACTGTGGATGTGTAGATATGTGAAGTCTATCACCACTGTGGATGTGATGTGGAGACATGTGAAGTTCTATCACCTTGTGGATGTGATGTGGAGACATGTGAAGCTCTGTCACCACTGTGGATGTGATGTGGAGATATGTGGAACTCTGTCACCACTGTGGAGTTGATGTGGAGAATGTGACGCTCTGTCACCACTGTGGATGTGATGTGGAGATATGTGAAACTCTGTCACCACTGTGGATGTGATGTGGAGATATGTGAAACTTTGTCACCACTGTGGATGTGTAGATATGTGAAGTCTATCACCACTGTGGATGTGATGTGAGATATGTGAACTCTGTCACCACTGTGGATGTGATGTGGAGATGTGAATTGTCACCACTGTGGATGTGATGTGGAGTATGTGAAACTTTGTCACCACTGTGGATGTGTAGATATGTGAAGTTTATCACCACTGTGGATGTGATGTGATGTGAAGTCTTACATGTGGATGTGATGTGGATTGGACTTCACCTTGTGGATGTGATGTGGGACATGTGAGCTCTGTCACCACTGTGGATGTGATGTGTGGAGAATGTGACGCTCTGTCACCACTGTGGATGTGATGTGTGGAGACATGCGAAGTCTCGTCACCACTGTGCCATGTCCACCATGCGTGACAGACGCCCGCGACTGCAGACTGGAACGGACATGAGGTGCGTTTCCAGACGCAACATGTCAACTTTTCTTGTGGAGACGCGAGTCACCACTGTGGATGTGTAGATATGTGAAGTTCTATCACCACTGTGGATGTGATGTGAAGATATGTGAAACTCTGTCACCACTGTGGATGTGATGTGGAGATATGTGAAACTTTGTCACCACTGTGGATGTGTGATATGTGAAGTTCTATCACCACTGTGGATGTGATGTGGAGACATGTGAAGTTCTATCACTCTGTGGATGTGATGTGGAGACATGTGAAGCTCTGTCACCACTGTGGATGTGATGTGGAGATATGTGGAACTCTGTCACCACTGTGGATGTGATGTGGAGACATGTGAAGCTCTGTCACCACTGTGGATGTGATGTGGAGATATGTGAAACTCTGTCACCACTGTGGATGTGATGTGGAGATATGTGAAACTTTGTCACCACTGTGGATGTGTAGATATGTGAAGTTCTATCACCACTGTGGATGTGATGTGGAGATATGTGAAACTCTGTCACCACTGTGGATGTGATGTGGAGATATGTGAAACTTTGTCACCACTGTGGATGTGATGTGGAGATATGTGAAACTTTGTCACCACTGTGGATGTGTAGATATGTGAAGTTCTATCACCACTGTGGATGTGATGTGGAGACATGTGAAGTTCTATCACCTCTGTGGATGTGATGTGGAGACATGTGAAGCTCTGTCACCACTGTGGATGTGATGTGAGATATGTGGAACTCTGTCACCACTGTGGATGTGATGTGGAGACATGTGACGCTCTGTCACCACTGTGGATGTGATGTGGAGATATGTGAAACTCTGTCACCACTGTGGATGTGATGTGGAGATATGTGAAACTTTGTCACCACTGTGGATGTGTAGATATGTGAAGTTCTATCACCACTGTGGATGTGATGTGGAGATATGTGAAACTCTGTCACCACTGTGGATGTGATGTGGAGATATGTGAAACTTTGTCACCACTGTGGATGTGATGTGGAGATATGTGAAACTTTGTCACCACTGTGGATGTGTAGATATGTGAAGTTCTATCACCACTGTGGATGTGATGTGGAGACATGTGAAGTTCTATCACCTCTGTGGATGTGATGTGGGGACATGTGACGCTCTGTCACCACTGTGGATGTGATGTGTGGAGACATGTGACGCTCTGTCACCACTGTGGATGTGATGTGTGGAGACATGCGAAGCTCTGTCACCACTGTCCCATGTCCACCATGCGTGCACAGACGCCCGCGACTCACATGCGGAGACGGACATGAGGTGCGTCTTTCCAGACCGCAACATGTCAACTTTTCTTGTGGAGACGCGAGTCACCACTGTGGATGTGTAGATATGTGAAGTTCTATCACCACTGTGGATGTGATGTGAAGATATGTGAAACTCTGTCACCACTGTGGATGTGATGTGGAGATATGTGAAACTTTGTCACCACTGTGGATGTGTAGATATGTGAAGTTCTATCACCACTGTGGATGTGATGTGGAGACATGTGAAGTTCTATCACCTCTGTGGATGTGATGTGGAGACATGTGAAGCTCTGTCACCACTGTGGATGTGATGTGGAGATATGTGGAACTCTGTCACCACTGTGGATGTGATGTGGAGACATGTGAAGCTCTGTCACCACTGTGGATGTGATGTGGAGATATGTGAAACTCTGTCACCACTGTGGATGTGATGTGGAGATATGTGAAACTTTGTCACCACTGTGGATGTGCAGATATGTGAAGTTCTATCACCACTGTGGATGTGATGTGGAGATATGTGAAACTCTGTCACCACTGTGGATGTGATGTGGAGATATGTGAAACTTTGTCACCACTGTGGATGTGATGTGGAGATATGTGAAACTTTGTCACCACTGTAGATGTGTAGATATGTGAAGTTCTATCACCACTGTGGATGTGATGTGGAGACATGTGAAGTTCTATCACCTCTGTGGATGTGATGTGGAGACATGTGAAGCTCTGTCACCACTGTGGATGTGATGTGGAGATATGTGGAACTCTGTCACCACTGTGGATGTGATGTGGAGACATGTGAAGCTCTGTCACCACTGTGGATGTGATGTGGAGATATGTGAAACTCTGTCACCACTGTGGATGTGATGTGGAGATATGTGAAACTTTGTCACCACTGTGGATGTGTAGATATGTGAAGTTCTATCACCACTGTGGATGTGATGTGGAGACATGTGAAGTTCTATCACCACTGTGGATGTGATGTGGAGACATGATACTCTATCACCACTGTGGATGTGATGTGCAGACATGTGAAGCTCTGTCACCACTGTGGATGTGATGTGGAGACATGTAAACTCTGTCACCACTGTGGATGTGATGTGGAGATATGTGAAACTCTGTCACCACTGTGGATGTGATGTGGAGATATGTGAAACTTTGTCACCACTGTGGATGTGTAGATATGTGAAGTTCTATCACCACTGTGGATGTGATGTGGAGACATGTGAAACTCTGTCACCACTGTGGATGTGATGTGGAGATATGTGAAACTTTGTCACCACTGTGGATGTGATGTGGAGATATGTGAAACTTTGTCACCACTGTGGATGTGTAGATATGTGAAGTTCTATCACCACTGTGGATGTGATGTGGAGACATGTGAAGTTCTATCACCTCTGTGGATGTGATGTGGGGACATGTGACGCTCTGTCACCACTGTGGATGTGATGTGTGGAGACATGTGACGCTCTGTACCCACTGTGGATGTGATGTGTGGAGACATGCGAAGCTCTGTCACCACTGTCCCATGTCCACCATGCGTGCACAGACGCCCACGACTCACATGCGGAGACGGACATGAGGTGCGTCTTTCCAGACCGCAACATGTCAACTTTTCTTGTGGAGACGCGAGTCTCCAATACATGTGGTTTTTCCTGAAGAAGAAGTAACTTTGTACTTCGAAACGCATCAAAATAAACCATAATTTTACTACACTGGGATATAAGCCTTAAATCCTGTCGGCAGCGGGGAGACCTTCCACAAACTCCTTCTAACGTATTAATGGTTCTCATTAGAGTGAGGTCCGATGATTTCCACAAACCCATAGACATGAATGGATGAATGCCATCTGGTTATTGTAGGCAACAGCACAGTGAGTATCTGTAGCCCTCTATACAGGCCACTCACTGATTCCAAGATTGTAGACACCTGTGATGCTAATTAGTGGACACACTGCGATTTAACATGTCCCTTTTGTCACATTATTTTCAGGGGTACCATCATTTCTGTCCAGGCCTATTTCATGAGTTTTATTTTTTTTTTTAAATTCTGTGGAAGCATGGTTGAAAAGCAATTTTCATTTGTTCATTTTCATAGATTTTTGACTTATTATTACTTTTGTCAGATTCAAGTTATTTCTGTCACCATTGTGGGATTTTCTATCATTAAATGAGGGGTACCAACAATTTTGACCACGTGTGTAGTTACCAGAATGAACATCTACATGATGCCAGTAATATGTCTTCTCAGGTGTATCAGCAGGCTGCTACTGACTTATTGTGAATCCTTTATATTACTTTTATGGTTGTTTTACTTATTTATTAAAGTCTCACTATTGTTATGACTCTATATTTTGCTGTTCTGCACCAGATGTCAGCATACATAATCTTTAACGGGTATCGTTAAGGACGCACTCACTTCATGCATGGAGTCCAGAACTTTGGTAAGGTGATAGAACCTCTGGGAACTTGCAACGACTCCTTTATGTCTTATGCTGATCGCTTTTGCTAGTTCTCTTATGTAGTTTGACCTCATCTCATCAAATAGACTTTGGCTTTTAAGACCCTCCAAAGGAACTGAAAAATAAAGAAAATGTCTATGTAAGTAAGAGGAATGAATAGTATTCTTTAAAGGAGCTGTCCAGGACTGTTTTTTTGCACTATGGGCTTAAAAACTAACAGGCATGTAGTTGCTAACAGAGGCAACAACCTGCCAGTTCTACCCAACGCCAGCATGGAGCTGTCATTGACCACTCCTGCCAGCGATTCAGCTGCTCTATGTCAACACAGCAGCTCTTCCTCTCCCGTGCTGCTCTGTCGATGGGGCGTGACTGCCAAAGTCATGCTGATTGACAGCTGTCTCTTCGTCATTTTATTTAGTTTTTTACGATACATATATTTTATATATGGTTGTTTGTATTGTGCCATTGATTAATAAAGGTGAAAAACTTTTTTATCATATATACTGTGAGCATTAGTCTTCATTACCTTTTCCCTGCTGGTGTGTCACCCCTTTCCATCCCTGGGTTATTGTTTTTTATGCCACAGATTCTGCAAAACTCTATGTAAGCCATACTGATTTTGTAGCTGTGATATGGATTTGTAAGGAATTCAAAGGAAAGTTTGCAGCGCATTGAAAAAATAACATATAGCTCATAGAACTTGTGCATGAATAGACAGCAGTCACCAATAATAGTATTTTTTTCATGTTGACACCATCTTTTATTAAAATCCAATTCTTTCCCCATGCCCCTGCACATTACTCACTTGTGTTCAGAAGCAGCAGAGCCTTCATGCAGAGGAATTCCTCCTGGGTGATTTGCAATTTGACAAACTCTTGTGGCAGCTGTCTCATGGAGAGGCAAAGGGCATAAAAAGATGAATCTTTCATCCGTTGTCTGAGGAAACAAACAACTCCATTTTAGGATCAAAAAGATGCAAAAATGATGCTGATAGGTTCTATTGTGTCTACTGGATCTGTTAAAAGTAACTAAATTTTTTTTTTCACCTCCAGCTCTGCAAAGTAATGAATTTTTGTAAGATACTCCACTACCTTATTTTGCTTCTATCTCTTCTAAACTTCCTGCTGCAGTGCTGTTTCGCATGGCTAGTTATGCTTTTAGAAGCTGCTTTCAACTGCTGCTCAGACACAATAGTACTTGTTTTATGAACTTAGTAGGGTCATTCTCTTGACTCAGTACTGGAATGGAGAGCAGAGAGGCTCCCTACCAACTCTGAGCAGCAGATGAAAGCAGCTTCTAAAAGAGTATGAATTGGTTATATAAAAAAGGACTGGGAGAGAAGGAAGCAAAGTAAGGTAAAAAAGTATGTTACAGAAATGTATAACTTTTTCAGTGCCTGGACAATAACTAAATGAAAAAACAAGTTTAGTTACTCTTTAACTGTCCATAATCTAATCTGCATCTGCAACTCAGACCCCCACACAATTCTGCTGATCCAAACCTACAGCATCATAGGGGTCTATGTGAACTTATGCTCTACGTTAAATACTTACTCATTCAATACTAAATCTGGGGCAAAGTAAAGCATCTGTCCGCTGACATGCTGATACGACCTCCATCCCATGGCAAACACCATCAAACTCATCCACGAATATTGCAAGAGGATAATCTGATCATCAATGTGGAGATTTCTAAAATCCTACAATCAGAAATGAAACCATACAAGTATTACCATTCTTTGTAACATAGCAATGTGAATGGTATGATATTGCATTTTACATCTACGTAGATGACCATGTAGGCATCAAAAAAAGGGAAAAGGGCTCCACAGTTGGGGTTTATGTAAAGTAGTGGCGAGTCTGCAACCCATGGAAAAAACTGAGATGGGGTTTCCATATCACCTTATCACTGGATAGGGGAACTCTCCTCATCCCTGAATCTGTAGGTAAAATGGTATCGGGGTCCTCAAAGTAAATACCATCTCTCTTATTTGCTAATATTCTAATGCTCGTGTAGAGGCAGCACCATCCTGGCCGGAAGTTTCATCACTATAACAGTCACAATATAGTCCCTTAAAAATTGCTGTTCTGGTACATACATTTTTTTTCACAATCAATGACCCTTTTAGTTCTTCAGGAAGGTCACATTTATTTCTTACAAATTATGCTAAGAACAGTAAAAAGACATTTTTTATTAACTTGGACTACAAATATTGTGAAGAGAGAGTAGGAATATACCAGAGATGAATTGGTGGACCTAAAGAAGACCTATCACCTTCATGAAAATAAAAGGAAAAGGAAAGAAAAATAAAAATATTGGTTTCATTTTTTAGGGCTGAAAGTCCCCCTCTCGGCTTATACGCGGGTCATATACGGGGGTCGGCGGGGGAGGGGAAGCAGGGGTGTCGGATCATACTCAGCCCCCCTGCTTCTCCCACGATCTCCGGCTCCTTCCTGCGGCGGTCACATGGCACCGCTCATTAAAGTCATGAATATGCACATATTCATGACTTTAATGAGCGGTACCACGTGACCGCTGCAGGACTGAAGCGCTGCGGAGACCGCCGGGAGAAGAGGAGAGGCTGCAGGGACGCGCCGGCGGAGGGGTGAGTATAGCGATATTTACCTGTCTTCTCTCCACCGCTGCACTGCTCCCTCGGTCTGACTCCTCTGGCTGTGAATGATCAGGCAGAGGGCGCGATGACGTCGTTAGTGCGCGCCCCGCCCCCTGCCAGATCATTCACAGCCAGAGGAGTCAGACCGAGGGAGCAGCGCAGCGGTGGAACGGGACAGGTAAATATCTCAGGTGCCGGGGTCCTGAGCGAGCGATGACACCGGCACCTGTCCCCCATAGCGCGCCGCTGTCACCGCCTGCTCAAGACTCCGGCACCTGGCCCCCAGCGACAAGAGGTGAGTATGTCATTTTTTTTTGCAGCAGCAGCAGCAGCATATGAGGCCTATACTATGGGGCATATGGGGCATAATTGTGCAGCATATGGGGGCATAATCTGGAGCATATGGGGGCATAATATGAAGCATATGAGGGCATAAACTGTGGAACATATGGGGTATAATCTGTGGAACATATGGGGGCATAATCTGGAGCATATGGGGCATAATATGGAGCATATGGGGCATAATCTGTGGAACATATGGGGCATAATATGGAGCATATGGGGGCATAATCTGTGGAACATACGGGGGCATAATCTGTGGATCATACGGGGGCATAATCTGTGGAATATATGGGGGCATAATCTGGAGCATATGGGGGCATAATCTCTGAAGCATAATGGGCATAATCTGGAGCATATGGGGACATAATCTGTGGACCATATGGGGGCATAATCTGGAGCATATGGGGGCATAATCTGTGGATCATACGGGGGCATAATCTGGAGCATATGGGGGCATAATCTGTGGATCATACGGGGGCATAATCTGTGGATCATACGGGGCATAATCTGTGGAATATATGGGGGCATAATCTGGAGCATATGGGGGCATAAAAACAGTAACTAAGGAAAATCCGGTCACAACTTCTCAGTGTGTTGTGACTCTGGCTGTCTGTACATAAGATATTCAGATTACACCCTTTACAGTCAGCTGAGGGGACCAGTGATGTTACTAGTAGGGATTATATAAGAAGCAATGTAAGATGAATTCCTGTGTACTATGGAGCAGGAGGAGAAAGGGCTAAAAACAGTAACTAAGGTAAATATGGTCACAACTTCTCCTCAGTGTGTTGTGACTCTGGCTGGCTGTCTGTACATAAGATATTCAGATTACACCCTTCACAGTCAGCTGAGGGGACCAGTGATGTTACTAGTGGGGATTATATAAGAAGCAATGTAAGATGAATTCCTGTGTAAGATCTTCAGATTACACCATTTACAGTCACCTGAGGTGATCAATGATGCATCTAGTGGGAGAGGGGTCAGAAGACACTAAAATCCTCCAGTCAAGGAGGGTTGCTAAGCAGTGGCCAGTGATGCTTCTAGAGGGGCGAGAAGGGGATCAGTGAGGTGAAAGTGGAAGTGTAATTAATGATGTCTTCAGTTGATGAGAGTTGGTAAGGGCAACAATAAGGCTAACAATGGTGGAGGGGTGGGAATGGGATTCATGGTGCTACAAGCGGGGGATAGCAATACTGCTGCCAGTGGTACTGCACTACGGTACTTGATGCATTTGTGGTGCTGCATTGTTGTATTTGTTTGGCACTTCTGGGAAAGTATTGAGGTATTTAAACAAACTTTTTTTTTATAAACCCTAGTACTGTAGGTGGATGACTGCTTACCTGGTAGAGATTTTGACCACTTCACAACACAGAGGAGTTGTCGTTCACACAGCTGGTTGAGACTACACAACAGAGCACTTGGTGTTTCGGGCTGAGTGTTATCATACCCTGCATAGACCACCTCTGGCTCTATACTTTGCAATATCTGCAACAATTCTGGAATGTACTGAATTTCTTGAGTTTGACACGTAGACAGTCTTTGGGTCAGAGCCTGTTGAGTTTCCAGAGTCCTGGGCTGCTGTCTGACCGTTTCCATCTCTCTTACTGGCTTCATTCTGTGAAACCTTTTGAATTTCCGACCTAAGGGAAATAAAGCAAATCCCAATCTTAATATTGTGGAAGACTTGAGTTGATAACGTTTTTTGGGGCTTTAGTAATAAAGAGAAATAAGGCAAGGTTTACTCTATTGACATTTATGTTATCAATTGACACATTTAGGTGCACATATTGTAGGAAAGCAGGTAAGGTCAGTAATGTAAGCTGTATCGGTAACACTAGTTTATTGAGATGGTTTAATGTGACTGGATTTTTGGTCCAGGTTTTTGGAATAACTAAAAGAACCTGGCTGGAAAAGTTGATCCTATTACTCATTCTGGTGTTTACCAGCAGCTTTGTTAGTTCAGCAAAATAGTAGTAGTGTATGGACAGTGGAGAAAGTCAGAGTGGCTGGTTAGTCTGCTTTGCAAAGAGAGGTGTACTGTAGCCAAACAAACAGGTGTTTGGTGTTGTTTCATTCTGCCTGAAGGAAAGGACTGTCTTTGTTTTCCATTGATAATGAAGGAAGGCTGTTTTTGTTCTTCACTGTTAATGAAGGCTGTTTTAGTTTTGGAGCTGTAAAGTTTATGATGGACAATAAACTACATGCTGTTTTGACATAAAATCCTGTGCCATGAGTATCAAACTGGCTACACGACAGCGTGAACCTACTGCAACAGCAGTTTCAACAGCAACAATTTTAGCATTTTAGCATCAACACCACCAGCATCAACAGTAGATGGCTCTCTTGACAGAAGCTATCCAGGTCTGGGAGATGGCATCTTCTGCCAGCCAAAGTGATGGTATCCGTGTGAGACAAACAGTACTATTTGAGGCTTTGCAGAAAATTACTCTAGAGGAAGACGCTGAGGCTTTACTGACTGTCTATGAGAGGGTGGCAGACAGGGAGAAACTGCCCCCAAAGCAATGGGCAAAGATCCTAGCTCCATACCTTACTCGAGAACCACAGAAAGCACACTACAACCTTGCACTGAAGGATGCCAAGGAGTATTGTAAGCTGAAGTTGGAGATTATGGCACGTTTGGATTTTACACTGGCCAACAGGGGGCAATGGGTGCACCTCTGGTGTTACCCAAGGGATAAACCCTCCTGGTCCAAGTGTTTGACCTGTTACACCTGGTGCAAAAATGGCTGCAGCCTGAGACATGCTCTCCGGCACAGATGGTGGAAAGAGTGGTAGTGGACCAATTTATCCTCTCACTGCCAAAATCCATGCAAAACTTGGTTACCCAGGGAGATCCCACAGAATACAGATGACCTTGTAAGCTTAGTGGAAAAAATACCTTGCTATGGAGAATTCCCTGAGCAATCAAGGGAGCCTGATGTCACTTTTTGGGACCCCAAGTCCACATATGAGGGGCGCACAAAGACCGAGGAAGGGTCAGAGCCACTTTTAAAGGATACATCTTGTACCATTGTCTGTTGGAGGTGTCAAACTCTGGGTCATACAGTTTCCCAATGTCTTATGATCCAAGAACCGATTGACTGATCCATAGGCCAACATTTCGCATTTTTTGCACATCCCGCGTGCAGTACTGTACCTCACCCTGGTGAGGGACTTCAGCTATGTTAGGTGATGGTGAACGGTGATACTTTGAATGGATTCCTGGACTTGGGGAATTTGGTTACCCTATTAACTGACACAACTCCGCATCTGATAGTCCCTTGGAAGAGATTAGTCGGGTGTATCCATGGAGACGCCAACAACTATCCCATGGACCAGTACAACGCCTTTCTTAAGCCACAGGCTCGAAAGGCTACCTCGGACAGACTTGTCACAAGTCACTCCATCTGGCAGATTCCAGAGAAATCCCTATACCCTTTAACCCATGTATAAGGATCTGGTTCATAACAGAACCCAGTGGAATGCTACCACAGAAGAGTTGCTGTTCAGAGGCAGGAATGGTTGCTAAGCAGGGTTAGAACTGAGAGGTCATATCAAGGACAAAATCAGGATCTGTAATAGTCAGAAACAAAAGCCAAGGTGAAAACAGCAAAACACTAAAACCAAACAGGAGCAGAAAACACACACACCTAACCAGGGAACCACAAAGCTAAATCTGGCAGCTTCCAGCAGCAAGCTGGAAGCTTTAGTAGGGTGTGCTGCTCTCTAATTGGCTGGAGCAGGGAGCTGATAACTTCAGCTGGAAAGCACACACCCATACTGTCAGACTGCACAACACCGCATATCTTGGCCAGTCTAACCTTAGTGGCTCGACAGAGCTGGCTGTCCAGAGCTTCTAGATCTGACATCTCTTCTATCACCAGCACCACACGCAGAGTGAAAATGGCGGCACCTGGCGACAGAAGCAGATGTCGCAGAAGCAGATTCTGGTGGAAATGCGATATCTGGATGGACATGCGTACAGATTGTGGTTCTGTGATCCATCAAGTAGGAATTGTAGAGGACTTATAGCATGCTATTGTTATTGGATGAGATAGTCCTTTGTTATGGGACTTATGGGCTAAAGTCGTAGCACCCAGTTATTCAGTATGCCACCATGAGTCAGATGTAACCGGCAAATTTCCTTTCACTATATTGGCTAGAGAGGAAGATAAGGAAGCATCCCTTGAAGACAATATCTCTGACCTGGAGAAGTCCCACAACCACTTCGGGACTGCCCAGAGCAGGGACTTAACAGTGAAAAGTACTCTGAAAAATGTGTTAAATGGTGTTCCCCAGGAGTCGATAGCTGATAATAATTATCTGCATCTGGCTAAGCATAAAAATCTGTTGGGTTGAGGGACCAAAGTGAGAGGGGGTATAATCAATCTGCTCAAGTGGGACAATTTAAACCTGGGGTTTGGGAACTTGAGTTAGTGCCCACTGTGAACAGCAAATTCCATATAAAGTGGCAGGGACCCTATTGGGTGATGGAAAAGGTGGGAGAGGTCAACTATAAAATACAACGGCCAGGGAACAGGAAGGCCTTCATGATATATCATGGCCACCTACTAAAACCCTGGAAGGATTGGGACCTCCTTGAAACACCTTGCTTGTTGGCCCAGTCAGAAGCCAACATTACTGGTGTCAAAGGGACAGAAAATGTGTCACCTTCCTAAAAACAGTATGGACAGAAATTGGTACAACAGAATAAAGACAGGTTCTCAAAGTTACCAGTTCTCACTTGTTGCATCAGTTATGAGATGTACTCCAAGCTTCACACTTGGGTCAATTTAAAGCCCTTAAGGATTCCTGAGGCCCTCCGGGAGGTAGTGTCAGAGTAGGTACAGAGCTGGCCACGAACCTTCACAAAAAACATTTAAGGGCATTTCTGAGAATCTCGAAAAGGGCACAGAATCAGTGATGGTTAAGTTGTCTCCAGGGGCTGACAGGGCATTTCAAGAGCTTAAATTGACCCTCTGTAGTCAACCAGTGTTGGTAGGGCCAAATTTCTCCAAACTGATCAAGTGTACACTGTTTATGGATAGACTGTGCCCAGCCTCTGGCTTTGGACAGAGGGGGAGGATATGTAAAAAAGGAGGTTAAGTCCTGGATGGTAAATATGTGTCAGCAATGTAAGCTGTACCAGTAAAGGGTATGCCACACTGAACAATATCGCTAATGGGATCGCTAAAAAACGTCACTATTTAGCGATCCCGTTAGCGATGTTGTTCAGTGCGGCAGCTGCCAGCGACGAGCTTCCTGCTGTGATCTCGCTCGTCGCTGGAATCGTTCCGGACCCTATTTTCTCGTCGGCGCTCCCGCTGGGTAAGTATATATCGCTAGTGTGGCACCTTTTCTTAGCGATTTAGCGGTACTTTTGTACCGCTAAAGTCGTTAAGAAGATCGCTAACGGCGATAGCGTCGTTAACTATATCGCTAAATGTGGCCGCACTTAGCGATATAGAAACAATCCCGCTAGCGATTGCATTAGTATGCGTCGTTATCGTGATCGCTAGCGGGATTGTTTAGTGTGGCAGTACCTTCACACTAAGTTACTGTGAGGATTTAAAGAAGCACTCCCATCAAAGATAATCCTCTTAATACATTGCAATCAACATATTATATAGCACTGTGCACTTACAATTGCTTAATTTGCCTCTCTACCCAGTTATTCTCTTTTTTCTGCTCTATGTAGAAACAGGATTTCTTGTGTCCCTACATGACTAATTCCCCTATTCTAATCCTGGCCAGATGCTACGCTCCTCCCCCCCCCCCCATTAGCTTTGACTCATAACTTGTACAGAGAAAACTGACCTCCTGTTTCTAAATAGAGCTTAGAAGGACTCAACTAGTCAGTTTTTAATTATGTGATGATATAGACCTAATGTAAAAGAGAAGAATTAGCTAGAAGGGCAAAATGAGCAATTATAAGTACAGAGTGCCATATAATATGATGATTGCAATATACAGCAATGAGCAAAAGAGGAACAATGTTTTGAACTTTGATTTTAAGGCTCTATATCTCACCATCCACTACTGCTTTGAACGTGAGTCTACCATCATTTTAAAGACAATCATTTTGGCTAACTCATACATAAACCTTCACTTATTAAGCATATGATTAGTTAAGCAGATTCTTGTCATGTCACTGCATTGTTACTGTTTTCATCCTAAAAATCTAAATTTTAATTTTTATTATTTTGCTAGTATTTGTAAATCCACCTTTGGCTTTCAACACTGCCTGAATCCTTCTGGGCTGCTCTCAATCAGATTCAAACTAGTCTCAACCAAAATCTGATCCCAGGTCTCTTCTACGCATTACCAAAGCTGGTGCATACTGCTAGACTCACATGGGTATACATACAGTTTTGTCTTCAACTGTACCCACAAGTGTTTGATTAGGTTGAGGTCTGGGGACTTGTGGGGGCCACTCCAGCACCTCTACTTCATTGCCATTGAACCATTTCTTCGCCAATGTCAATGTATGTTTCCGGTCATTGTCCTGCTGGAACACAATGTCATCCTTTTCATACCCGTAGTACTCAAGTGTTTGAAGTAACTCATCTTGTAGAATACTCACATATAGCTCAGCATTGAGACCACCATTGATCTTGGACAAATATCCAACAGTTTTGACTGTGAAACAACCCCATATCATCAGGCTTCCTCTACCGAACTTGACAGTTCCTTCAATTTCTCGATCCGTTAGCCCCTTGTTCCCTTGTTTTTCCCAGACCCATTTGCACCCATCAGATAATAGTCTATTGACTTGCTTCTCATAGCTCCAAATCACCCAATTCCAAACTTCAACTGTCTACTTTTTGCACTTTTTGGCAAACATGAGCCGACGCTTCTTATGACAATATTGAAGTTGAGGCTTCTTCACCTTTTTTCGAGCCACCATTCCAGACCTCTGTAACTTGCATTGTACGGTGCTTGCATAGATATTTGTTATCTCACTATTACGAAGGTCTGTGTTTTTTTGAGAAACCAAAAGAGCCTGGCTGGGAAAGTCGATCCTATGATCCAGTCTGGAGCTTACAGGCCTATTGAGAGTAACTGGGTTAGCACAGCAGTGTGGAGTGTGCTGAGACTGGAGAGAGGCAGAACTGCTGGTTAGTCTGCTCTGCAAACAGAGATGTCTTTCTTTGGTGAACACGTTTAATTCAAGTGTGAGCTGCTGCTGGGAATACCGAAGTTGGTGAGGCTGCGACATTTATGTTGTTTCAGTCTTCCTGAAGAAAACAACTGTTTATGTTATCCATTTATACTGAAGGAAGCTGTAAAGTTTATGATGGACAATACACTACAAGCTGTTTTGATATAAAACCCTTTGCCACGTGTATCCAAGCGGTTATCCAAGAGCTTGAACCCCTACAATATATATACATATATTTCAGATTACTCCTTTTTTAATCTTCCTTCATGCGACAGTTGAGTGATACTGTATAAAAGATCAAGCTTTGAAAAAAAAAATCAAAACACGATTTTAAATATTTTTTTTGGCAACGCTTATACTGTACATGAATATATGTGACCACATAGTGATTCTGATGTCATTTAGAGCCTGTTGAAGGTTTTGTTACCATGTCATAGGAATGTATGGAGATGTTTTGTAGTAAATTGCAGTCTTTATCAAAATAAACATAAAAGTAGGGTTGGCCATATACATCAGATGGCTTTCAGCAGGACAATGCTTCAGCCAATCATTCGACCAACAGCCATCTCAGCCAACTCATTCGGCTCAGCGCTCCGATGTTCTCTATGGGAAAGCCATCGACACGTCGGCAGGCGGCTTATCTCCGGGAGAACAATGCGATTGCCAATCTGAAATTGGATATGCCTGAGCGACATCTCTCCCATCCACCAGTTGGCCAGCGTTCCTCATACACATTAGAATGTCGACCGAACCTGTCAATATTGATGGGTTCTGCTGTCATTAGTCTAATGTGTAATGAGGGCCATGAAACTGACACTACTGATGGTAGAAATAATCTGAAAATCACCTACAGAATGTATTTAAATATTGTGTGTGGAGTGGAGTCTCATATCTTAGCTAGGGCGGCATAAGGAAGCATCCTGCTTGAGCTCCATATACCCTGGCGACAAAAACTGCGCTAATGTTTGCTAAACTCTTCCAATATGTCCAAGACGAAGAGATCTGATTCCTGTGACCACCTTTCTCCTCAGTTCCTAGAAGAAATGCCGGTAACTCATCGTTGGCCCGCTTATTTCAAAACAACAAGACGATAACACCCTCACTTCATGGTGCAGCAATGGCGCCAGACACACTGAAGCTGCAAAGAACACAGGCTGGTGTATTCATTACTGAGGAAGAGGAAAGGAGTGTAAGTGGCGCTACCGCATGGAGTCCTGGATCCTCTGGTGCCTCGGATGCTTCCACTGCTCCGTTGTCAGTGCTCCTGGTCAGCGAGGAGAAGGGTGAGCCCTCATCCTGGATCTGCCCCATCGACCTTTCCTACAGCCCCTACCCAACATCCCTACAGTCACTATCCCTATTCCCTTTTGTACACTTGCTTTGGCAAAACTAATGTGTATTTAGTCCTGCCAATAAAGCTTCTTTGAATCTTGAGTCCGACATGCTGCATGATCAGGATGGCGCTGCTCCCCCTAGTAACCATGTAACTATGACGCAGACATATAGTCAGAGCCTAGCTTGCATGACCTGATTAAAGCTCTACCAACCAGGCATGTCCTGGACACTTTAATTGCTAGAGTGGAAGCTACACAGGAACAGGCACTAAAAGCTTTAAGAAGTGACTTGGAAACCTTAACCGCTGAGGACGCCATTATTTTCTTATCAGAGAGGACTTCAGCTCTTGAAAACAAGGTTTCCTGCTCCCAATCCCACACACAGTCCCTCACAATTTTGATAGATAATCAAGAGAAGGGGAAGGTGATTTAATATCAGACTTAAAGGGTCCCTGAAAGTGTCAACTCAGAAAACCTTCTGCAATAGTAACATTGATTTTCAATCTACTAACCCAGAGACCCCTAGAAGCTACATACTGTATACAATAGATAGAATACACCGTGTATCCCGCTTGGGCCACCTGGACACTTCTAACCCAAGTGATGTGTTGAGCAGACTACATTATTTTACTGACCAAGAAGCTATACTTGGTCATGCATGGTCCCATTGGGTAGTCTCGATGGAGGCTGCTGAGATTCGCTTGTCTCCTGACATTTCTAGCTGCACTTTATATATGAGAAGACAACTCCAACCTCTCCAACTTAAGATCAAAGACAGTGGGGCCTCAAACTGCTGGGGTCATCCCTTTCAATCTATTATAACGAAATATGGATCACATTACTTTTTGAAAATGGTGGAGTACCTGGATGGACTATTCAAATTCCTGGGAATATCTCCTTTTGCAATCCCTGGTTGGCTCATTGAGGATCGACCCCCTCAAGTTCCCCAAAGGAAGAAGAGAAACGTCTGCCAGAATATACAAGCCAACTCAGACATCCAAAGAGGCTAGTAAGATGCTTTGAGAGATAATGACTAGTGTTGAGCGATACGATAATGCAAATATCGGCTATCGGCCGATATTAGCTCTATCGGCCTTTCGATAATTCGTTTCGATATTTTCGTCTTATCGAATACCGGAATCGGATTTGTCACTGTCACTGTGAGTGTCCGTCGGTCGGGTCTGTCAGGAGTCAGCGGCACTTACCTGGCAGAAGATCTCCGGCGGTCACGTCCTGGACTGCTTGATGGCCGCCATTATCTTCTCCCTGGCGGTCACATGCAGTTTTTCGCGATAACTGCAGTGACTGCAGGGTAATCCCGGCCGTAAAGCAGTCAGTCAGATGACGTCACCGCCGGGGAAGCAGGTAATCAGCTGTGCTGCGCCGGGATGACAGGCTCTGCCTGTCATTCTGATGTAGCAGAGCTGGATCGTCGTGGGACACTCGTTACTATGGACTGCGTCGGTCAGGTGGTATACTTTTTTTTTTTTTCATTTTTTTACAGGAGATCGATGGCGTCGCAGGATGAGACAGTAATAAAAGAAATGAAAACTGTGTTGGTTTTTTTTTTATTAAATTAAAAAACTTTTTTAGGAACATTCACCCGTCCGGGTACATAAACAAGTTAACTATTTACATACAGGGACCCTGTCTGGGTTATTTAGACTTCTTTGGCTGGCCTCTTCCAGGTACCACCTGGTACTCTTCTTGAGATTGCCAAACATCCGAGGCACCAAGGACCACCAGGACCTGATGACGTCGTGTGGCCTGTACAGTGACGTCGTGACCCGCTATCTGGGTCTGTGTGGCCACCTCTTTCATCTCCCTCCGGGTCTGGAGCCCTATGTCCCGGACTGTACGAACCCCAGGGTGCCTAACAGGCGCCGGGTACGGGCCAGCTATACTTATCATGTCCATAGCTGGGGCTGCTGAGGAGACCACTGAGGGAGGCTGGGGAGATTTACGGCGTGGGGTGGGCACTTTTGCAGAGGCCTGGATGTGGGAGGCTGAAGGCTTCGAGGGTCTCACAGGTTCCTGACACACTGGGGAGTAGGGGTCGCACCTGGTAACATTTAGGGCGTACCACCCATTGTAACCCCAGTGTCGGGTGTAAGTCACCAAGTCTCCTGGCAACAGGTCCCTCCCCGGGTGTCCTTCTGGGAGGTGAGCCTCCACGTCCCGCCGGGTCACAAAGACTTCTAAATAAAGTCCAGGCTCCTTGATGAAGCCCCAACCACCTTTCAATTTAAAGCTCCGTACTGCACCCTTACGCCGCGGCTCACTCAGGGTTCCTTTATCCTTTCTCATCCGGTCCTTATCTGCCCGGTCCTTCTCCAGGTGACGTTGGCGAAGTTTTAGGGTTTCTCGCTGCTCCCCTTGTCGCTCTGCTTCCCGCTCCCAATGTCTCCACTCTTCCTCCTGACGCTGGTTGAAATTCTCCTCCACCAGCTGCTCCATGTCTCCACCACTCCACTGCAGCTTACAGTGTCCGGTTTGCGGCAGCTCTCCTGTCGCCCCCCAGTCCTGGCGGCGCTCCCCTGCGGAGGAAGCAGACGGCTCTAAATCAGATGACAGTCGGGGCTCTGGTACAGGCAGGTAGTGCTCTGGTGCCTGCGCGGCCTCCTCCATGAGGACGGGTGTCGCTTCTTCTGTCTCAGCGACGGGGGCAGACAGCGGGATCTGGGGTGCTGCTGACGGTGCTGCGGTTTTTGCAGGAATGGGTGCCTCCACTGCGACAACGTCAACCGGATCACATTGCAAGGACTCCTCTACTAGAACGGGTGCCTCACCTTCCGGTACAGACACTTCAGGTAAGAGGGATTGGCGCCGCTCCAAGTTTATTTTTAGGGCACGCCAGCTGGCTTCCATCCTGGCGACCTCCTCCCGATGCCGGGCCAGGCCTCTTAGGGTATCCGCCGCTTCTTGCAGCGTAGGAGGGTTTACAGGCCGGGTGCCCAATGGTGATTCTGTGGCGATCGGGTCGCTTCCGTGGGGGGAGAGCTCTGACTGCTCCATCCCTTCCCACTTCTGCTCATCGTGTCCATTAGCCATCTCTGCCAAGTCACATGTGTCATATCTGGAGAGGGCCCCTCTTTTGTAGGGAGGCGGGACCTTCGTGTTAGTTTCCGCACACTGAGGAGGATGAGGAGGCGGAACTCCAGAGCTGTGGGGCACGATGTTACATTGCAGTACCATTTACAGTGGGCGGCCATCGTTTTCACGCCACTGAGTGAGTGACACCCACGAAGAGCACGCCCTTCTTCTTCACCAGTGCCTCGTCGTGACGCAGATATGGCGGAAAAATGGCAAATACATTCTCTGATGATTTTAGAAATTCTCAAGCACAAAACCAGTGCAATTCAGGCACACAGGACTCACTTATAGCGAGCTACAGAATCCTGTTCGTGACGCCCAAGTTGAGTCGCACAGAGCCAGAGGTTTTCGGGGTACTCGGCACCGAGCCCGTCGACTTCTATGGGGTATGTCACGTCTTTACCCGGCAATTGAATTAGAGTCGATTTTACTATGTAGAAGTGTATAAACTATAAATATATGTATATATATGTCACAATGACATGTATATATATATTTTATATATGTATTCTATGTGTGTATATTTTGTGTTTACAACGAAAGAAAGGGGTTTTTTTGTTGCGATATTTTTGTTCCCATAGACTTACATGGGACTTCCGGTATCGAAATCGGATATCGACGATATTTAGTGCTATCGGCGATACAATTTCGATACGATATTTTTAGATATCGAGCAATATCGCTCAACACTAATAATGACCCCTCTCAGGAGATCTCTCCTAAATTGTGACTGACAGTGACATGTCTGTCTAACTACATACAGGGCTGCTTTACCTTACATGTCTTTTAATTAATATATTGGGAGACTTTCTGTGGACTTACTCCCTTATAACGGTTTCTCCCATACATGATAAGTTAGTACATACCTAGGTCATATGTTTATCTAACTCTAGAGAAGACAACTAGTGGAAACCTACCTGTGACCTTAACCCTTAACATTTGCTTCTTTTTTACAGATTACGTTAGTGCTTGCTATGACTGTTAGGTAATATTAATAAGGAAATAAACCTATGTCAACTTTATAAGGTCAATTTCCTTATTAATATGACCTATGTAAACTTTATAAGTTAATTAATAGCCTTAATAATAAGGAAGTTTGGGATAATAAATATAAAACTGTTGCACAGTAGGTTACTGTTTTCCTGCAACTAAGTTTGTACCTCCCCCTCTTTTGTTAAATGGGGAGATGCCCAGTTAGGTTTTAAACTCCACATTGATTCCTCTCATATGGTTTACATATGGAATCCCAGTACTTTACCGTTCTCCTGTAACTAAAGGTGCTGCCTCCTTCTCTCTTTTCATTAAGAGGGGGGATGTTTTGTTTGGTTAGACTCTAATGATTATTCTACACTTATGGCTGTGGTATGTGCAGCACTTCCCCATGGTTTTCTGCGTTCCTTTCAATGCCCGGGTTCCTGGGTACTTTCCCTTCTGAACTTTGGTTTGGGCTAAGCATTTTTATTGTTTGTTATACCTCTTGTTACACTCGGTCCCCGTGCTGGCTCTGCACTCCGTCCTGGTCACTCACCTTCTGCTCCTCTAGCTGTCCCTCTGCAGCAGTCTGTGCGCAGGCTGAAGTCTCCTGCTCCATCTGCTCCTCAGCATCCTGCGTCCTCCTCCAGTTCCTGGCACGCTGCCAGCAGGCCTCCAGGAAGATTGCTTAGGACTCGAGGCCACACCCACCGTCTCTCTTAAAGGGGCAGCGTGCATTTTTTGAAATAGTCAATTAACCAATGGCAGCGCACTCAGTACTATATCTGGTCACTCCACCATAAGGGGAGTGCCGGAGCAACGTGTTCTATCATTGCTACATCCGGTTCTGTCCTTGATCTGTCTGCGCTGCGTCTGCAGTCTCTGTGCTTCGCTTATACTATTTGTCTCCACAGATCATTGGTAACCCGTATCCGGCTAACTTGGTCAATCTCGGTTATTACTGGCGCAAGTGTCATCCCGTTCCGCCATCAGCCATCAGTATCCGTGGACTGTGACAAGGTCACTGGAGCCAGCCTGCTACCATCCACTCTGGACCAGGACCTTCCTCATCTCCGTCAAACCCTCCACTGTTTCTGTTATATACCCGTTACCCTTTTGGTCCTTCTGGGACAGTTGCCACGTGTCCGGGGTCTAACTGGAGGTAGCACCTGTGTCCTCTGGGTATTCCATTCTGGTCCTGTTCGAGGGGCCTTACTACGGGTACCCGGGGTTCACTAGTCAAGCCCCCTTCGGAGCCCCCCGGACCGCGGTCTCGAGGTTCCACATTAAAAAATAAAGACGAATGTGAACTTCACCATCTCTGCTTCCGCTTCCATTCGTTACACCTCTCCTCCTCTGTTTTCTCCTTCTCTCTCTTCCTTTTATTTTCTACATTACTTTTCTCGTAGAAGCTCTTTAATTTACTTCTCCTAGTGTGCCCATGTGCTCTCCCCCTCTGCCTTTTCCCTTTGTCAACCTTCTCTGACTAACCTTATTCCACTTTTCCGTCTACATTTTCCTTCTCTGACTCCTTTTTTGTCACCCACCTATTATTATACTTTTTGGCTGGAAACATTACTCAAGTAACACTAATGGACCTGAAACTTGGTTCAATAAATGTGAAGGGTCTACACAGTCTGGGGAAAAAATCCATCTTGATAAATCTCTTGAGGAAAGTGCATATTCAAGTGGTCTCTCTGTAAGGCCTCTTTCACACATCAGTTTTTTGCCGTCAGGTGCTATCCGTCGGCGCGCTGGAGCGCCGGATCCAGTTTTATTATATAAAACCGGATCCGTCTCATCCGGTTTTTTATCCGTTTTTCGACAGATTACGACGGATCCGGTTTTTTAAAACGCCCCTTGGGGGCTTCTAAGTGTGATTGGCTACTGAAAACCTATATATACACTGTTCCTACAGTCCATCTTTGACAGGTTGTAGAGGAGCAAGTGCCGGTTGGAGAGAAGAGCAAGTGGCTGGTGAAGATGGACGTTGTGATAGGAAACATTCTGAAGAATTTGGTAGATTTCACAGTGGAGGCGAATCGTCTGATAGCAATTGTTCTGGAGAAGGAGAGAAAGATACAGCAGCGCATCATGCATCAGCAAAGACGACGACGCCGTTTCTGGATCCACCCTATCACAGCCCAGAGAATGACGCGTGGGGTGTATTCTACACTATACGTGGAGCTACGAGGAAACCCTCAGAAATTTTTCAAATATATTAGGATGAAAATGGAGACCTTTGATTTTTTGGTGGAGCGTATTGGAGACCTTATAAGAAGATCGGACACGTATTGCCGCTTCTCCATTTCACCGGCGGAGCGTCTGATGGTGATTCTTCGGTAAGTCATATTTATTTGATCTGCTTGCTTGAGAGCACACTTGTACTGGAATGTTGTTGCTGGTAGTTAGTGTACGGCCATCTGACTCAGCTTTAACAATTGGAGATTCTATAAAAATAAAAAATTTTTTTATAGTATCTCCAATTGTTATAGCTGAGTTCTGGTATGTAATGCTGTGATTTGAAACTATTTTTTTTTTTTTATTCACAGATTCCTGGCAACTGGAGAATCTCTTTCCTCACTCCATTTCCAGTACAGACTTGGGATATCCACCATCTCTGGAATTGTGAAGCACACATGCCGTGCATTGTGTGACTCTAGTTGCGGAATTTCTACCAGAGCCCACAACAGAGAGTTGGATTGAAATTTCGGAAAAGTTTCTTCAAATACGTCAGTTTCCAAATTGCCTGGGCGCTGTGGACAGGAAACATATCCGTTATGTCAAGCCAGCAGGATCTGGATCAGAATTCTTTAATTACAAAAAATATTTCTCCATTGTCCTAATGGCCATCGCTGACGCGGAATACAAATTTATTGCAGTAGATATTGGGGCCTATGGCCGCTCCAATGACTCTGAAGTGTTCAAACTGTCAGCAATGGGCCGTCAGCTGTATGGGAACACCTTCCAGTTCCCACCCCCTAGACCGCTGCCTCAAACATCTGGCCCACCTATGCCTTTTGTTTGTGTAGGGGATGAAGCCTTCCAGCTGTCAGAACACCTGCTAAACCGTACTCCATCAGAGGATTGACACCAACAAAAAGAATTTTCAATTACCGCCTCACAAGAGCCAGAAGAATGGTGGAGTGCGCTTTTGGGATTCTGACAGCCAAATGGCGTGTTCTATTGACTGCCATCAACCTAAAGACTGAAACTGTGGACGAGGTAATCAAAGCTTGTGTGGTTCTACGCAATTTTGTTATCAGCAAGGAACAGATTTCCATTGAGGACCACTCTGAAGAAACCATCTTGCATGATTACCAGAACGTTACCAATAGAAGTTCTGTGACTGTTTCCCGAATGAGGGACAAATTTGCCGAATACTTTATGTCCCCTGAAGGAAGACTAGACTGGCAGGATGACAGAGTTTAATAAATTGCTCTGTGACCTTTGTACCTTGTGTACCAACAGTATACCTTTGCCAACCAAAGTGGTGTACCTTGTTGTGGATTATGTACAGTATTTTACCTTTTGGCCAAAGTTGTGTCCCTGGTTGTGTATTACCCAAAGTATTTCACCTTTTAACCAAAATTCTGTACCTTGTTGGGGATTACCTAACAATGTACAGAACTTTGGTTAAAAGGTGAAATACTTTGGCTAATACACAACCAGGAACACAACTTTGCCCAAAAGGTAAAATTATTTAACCTTTTACCCAAAGTTATGTGCCTGGTTTTGTATCCCCAATAAATGTTACCTTTATTTTACCTTAGAAATAAATGACAGACAACCATTTTAATCAACCAAATTAACATTTATTGAATGAAAATGTATAACAAATTTTTTTCAATGTGAAAAATCTTAATAAATTTTTTTTTTTCAATGTGAAATACGTTTTTATTAGAAATTTTTTTCAATGTCAAAGAAATTTCTGAATCTTTTTTAATAAATTTTTTTTTACAAAAATATATATTTTTTATTTACACAGTTACATGTTTGTGTAATGTGGGGTGGAGATACTACTGGAGGGGCTGTGGGACCCTTCGACAGTGGGAGTGTGGAGAGCGGACTGGGATGTTGTTGGGGAAGGATCAGGTAAAAGAGGTGAAGGGGTGGAAAAAGAAATGGAACGGGTGGCGAGGTGGGAGGCAGAACAGGTGGGTGGTGGAGAGGAGGATTGGGCAGGGAGTAGAGGAGCAGATGTGGTTGGGAACTGGTACAGGGAAGGAGGTTGGTACGGGGCAGGTTGCTGGAAGTGGGGAGGTTGCTGGAAGTGGGGTGGTTGCCGGAAGTGTGGAGGCTGCTGGAAGTGGGGAGGTTGCTGGTACTGGGGAGGAGGGGGAAGAGGGACAGTGGCTGGAGGGGGGCAGGTGTGGGAGGAACGACTGGGGTGGGTGTAGGAGGTTGGGAGGTAACCTGCGCTAGAGCAGCGTGGCAAGTATGCATTACATGCATCTGCTGGCTAGGAGATAGCGTATCCATGTGCTCGGCTACAGACCAGAAAAAACTGGCAAATTTCTTGCTTCTGAATGCATGGTTTGCAGAAGTGTCTTAATCTCCAGAATGCTGGAGTTGAGCTGATTAAAGCCTGCAGCCATTTGCTCTGACAAGACTTTGAGACAGTTCTGGAAAGATGCATTCAGATGCAAGAATTCGGGTGCATAGCTCTTTTCCTGACTCCTCTGCCGCTCTTCCCAGTAGCCACAGGTGTACTAGAGGTGGCAGTGGCAGAAGGGTGGGGTAAAGGGAAATCTATCTCCTGACCAGCAGCCTCATGCAATGCTGGCGGCCACGATGCTCCAGCGCTGGTGGAGGGGACAGAGGGCTCACGTGTCTGGGAAGGCTGGGAAGGTGCGGATGGGCCGGGGCTGTCGAAGTGTCCCTCGGTGGCAGACTCCTGAGGGATCGCTCCAGAAGGGTCCAACTCTGCAGGCTCCCGAGTGCTGGTCACCGTTCTGTGTAATAAAGAGAAAAAAATACAATTAATATACTGATATTGAATGGCCCTGGCTGAAAAAAAAAATTAGTTAGACATGTTATCATTTTTTTTTTACATGGGGTGTGTAATATTTACCTTCTGGTGACCATTGTTGCCCGCAGGAACGCCAGGGCTCGTGCGTACTTGTACTTGCTGCTGCGCCCTCCAGATCCACTCGGGGCGCGCATCTACTTGTTGAACTCCTTCTTGAAGAGATCCCTCACAGCTCGCCACCGCTTCACTATTCTCTCTCCTGAAACGAGAAAGCACAAATTGGTTAGTATACAACATCAGTGTTTCCCAAACTACAGTCCTCACGGCCCCCACGGGTTATGTTTTCCGGATTTCCATAGTGTTGCACAAAAGGAAATCCTGAAAACATGACCCTTGGGGGCCACGAGGACTGGAATTTGGGAAACACTGCTTTACATCCAGCAACCTGAACTGTGTATACTTACGCATTTGAGTCCGGGCCCGAGCATCGAGGTCCTCCCAGCGGTCCACGAGTTGTGAACAGATTTCCTCCCAGAGCCGACGGGTCACGAAGAGATCAGCATGGCGGCGGTCCCCCATGTTCCACAGCGGCTCCCTTTCTCTCACCAGATCGATGAGGAGGTCCACATTCATCGCCCCCTCCTCACCGTCAGAGTCGGGAGCACGCTGTGAAGCCTGTTAAAGAAAAAGAGAAAAAATATACATTAGTCTCCAAACTACCAAGGAAAAAAAAAAAAACAGTTATACTTACACGATGCTGACTGCCGCGTCGCTCACGTCGACAACCCTGGGAGGCACTGCGAGGACCTCTTGGCTGAGCACCAGATTCAGAAGACTATAAAAAAAAAAAATAATTATGTGCTTGGATGTAGGCATATGTGTTTGGATGCAGTGTGATGTCTATACTAAATTGTTTTCTATGTGTTGTGTGTAGTGTGATGTTGTGTTTCAGCGATGCATGCAGGAAACTTACGAATTGCGAGCCCACTCCGGGTATCTCTCCACCCCTTCGTTCTTCATCTGGGAGCTCCTCTTCAGCTTCACTCTCATGGTATAAATAAAAAATAATGCAATTAATATATAGATCACAGAGATGGATTGTGAAAAAAAATAAAAAATTTTTTTGGTTACCTGTAAACGCTGACGATGCGTGGGAGGGCTCCCAGAAGAAGTGTTGTCTGTCATATTTAATGTCTGGCCTCTGCTCCCGTATTCTGCATGTCTTGGGGTGCTTGGGGTGCTGGTGGTGGTGCTGGAGTTGTCGGACGGCTTGTGCTGTGTAATAAAGAGAAAAAAAGGCCATGCATATATTGATATTGCATGGCCCTGGCTGAAAGGGGTTGTCTGTCATATTTACCGTCTGGCCTCTGCTCTCATATTCTCCATGTCTTGGGGTGCTTGGGGTGCTGGTGGTGGTGCTGGAGTTGTCGGACGGTTTGTGCTGTGGAATAAAGAGAAAAAAAGGCCATGAATATATTAATATTGCATGGCCCTGGCTGAAAGGGGTTGTCTGTGATATTTACCGTCTGGCGTCTGCTCCCGTATTCTCCATGTCTTGGGGTGCTGCTGCCTCCTCCTGTCCTCTCCTGCGGCTGGCTCCTGTGTGGCTGGCTCCTGTCCTCTTTGATGGCTGCATGGTTATGGCTGAGGGTGGTCCCACTGGCAGGGTTTATAAAGGTTAGCTGTGGGCTGGGCTAATCTGAGCATGCTCAGACAAAAAAAGCATTGCGGCGCTCATAGACTTTCATTGTAACAAAAACCCGGAAGCGCCGGCTTTTTCGCCGGAGACAAAAAACGTTACAGTAGATGTTTTTTCCAGATGCCAGAATAAGACAATTAGCCAGATCCGGCTAAAACCAGATGCGCCTCAAGGCCATGCGGCGCGATCCGGCGCTAATGTTAGTCAATGGGAAAAAACCGAATCCGGCATTAGATTTTGCCGGATCCGGTTTTAAGAAAAATGTTTCCCTATGTGTATCACAGTTGTTCTTCTGATACTAAATCTCGTGGGAGTAGCCTCCTTGACTCGCTTACACAGCTTTGAGAATTTTTGGAGTCTCCAGTGATAGAGCAGGTAGAATGTTGTTAGTTAAGGACAAGATCAGCTCTCTATTTACCTTCACCTCACTATACCTACCAAATGTGAGTCAGATCTTTGCCTTAACAAACTTTTTGGAGCAAGTAGAAGAATTCTCTGAGGGTACATTGGTTCTGGGGGGTGATTTCAACACGACAGTGGATCCGATAATACATCTTCTGGTCTATCCACGTTCTCCTCTGCTGCCTTGTGTAAATTCAGACGATTGTTACATGATCAGTCAATCGATGCTTAGTGATTACTACATGTGAGTGATAAGGATTTTTATTTTTATTCCTGGGCTCATAATTCCTATTCTAGGCTGGATTATTTTGTCATTAAACATAAAGATCTGGTACGTTTATGTCTCGACCACGCACCACAATTGTGGGTTACCAGGGCTATGGGGTACTCGGAGCCGAGCCCATGGAAGTCTATGGGGGTTGTCACTGGTAGCGGTGGCTCGTCCGTGGCCCTGGCGGTCAGGCGTATGATGGGGGGATATTATTTACAGGGGATAGGTAGATAACAGTTCGTGACGCCACCTGTAGTTTTCTGATCACTGAAGACCAGCGCTGCTGAATAGATCTCTGAGGGGATGTTATGGCAGCTAGATGTCAGGTCCCCCACAGGTGGGACTGGTCCCTCTGAGTCTATGGTTATAATGATGTAGGGTGCAGATAAATGAATCAGTCTCACACCATCCAGCGTCTTTCCATACCTTTTACTTGTCAGTTGTTTAGGCAGGTCCCGGGGAGCTGGTTGGGGTGGAGAATGTGCTTCGAGATAACAGCTGAGCAGGTTAGAGGCCTCCTTTACTTTCAATATGATGAGTCCAACTTGCATGAAGCTAAGTTAACTCCAAATACTCCAGCTAACTCCATAGCTGTACTGCCCGGTCAGCATTGTGGTGGAGCCTTCCAAGTGATGAAACTAGGTTCTTACTTTTGTCTGCGCTTGACTCAAAGTCCCTATTCCACCTGACTCCGGTTACGTACCGACACTAAGGGCTTACTCCTGCGACCTGTAGTCCAGCGAGTCTCTGGTTGTTTCATCACTATGCATAAAGCGATAGCAACACTTCGGTCCCCAGTGACCGGGTAATAGTGCAGATAATCCAATATCTAAGGCACTTCTCTAATTCCTTCCACTGCGCCCTTCGCCCTGCTCGCGCTCTTAACATAAGCACTCCACACTTCCTATGGTAGTACAAGTCAATCCTTTCTTACTTCTTCCTTGGAGCTCGCTGACAGATTCTCAGTATTCTCCTAGTTCAGGAACACATCGACTGAACTTCACTGTCCTTGGGACAGGCGACTGAAGTTTCTGCTGCTAACTCTTCTTTCTCATCAGGTGAGCTACCCTGCTTCACTGACTGACTGATCTCCACAGATCCGAGAGATGACTCACTCCTGAGCCACCCGGAGCTTGACTGAACTCCTTCCTCCCTCCAAGTCCAGACTAGACTGACTGAACTTCTACTGTTCTAAGACAGGAAGCTCTCTCAATGGGTGTGTCCAAGTGTGTGATGGAGTGAATGGATATCAAGCATTAAACTGTTACCTCTCCGCACATCCTCCAGGATAATGTGTGCCTTACATACCAGGGCTACACATCCCCCCTTGGTAAAATACAGCACTCCCGGGCTGTAAAATATAAAAAAGAAAGACATTTTGTTTTGCATTTAAACAATAACATGTAACTCATCTCCTCCGGGAGGTACGAAATCTTGAACGTTCCATTATGTACAATGGACAGTAAAACATTATCAAAATTATCAAAACTTTCAATAAATATACAGTATTCTTGTGAAGGACCCGCACCAAACCTTCCACGTGGGTCCTGGGTGGGCTGCAGGACATCCGACTGCAGACCTCGCTCAGTGCCACACCATACGGGTTTTATGTTCAGAGGTAATTGTGCTGGTTTTATGTAAAACCAAGATAATGCACCGTAGCGCAACTATGTACAAAGATAAGTTCTGGGCTGGCACAGTCCTCAGCCTCTCAGTCCATGACATAATAAAAGGCACATATTGGTAACTTCTGAAATTCAGTATTCACATATACTTTAACTTTCATATTCACATTATAATTCTAACGATATTTACCCAACCAGGGTATATTATGCAACTTATGCACACTATGTAATTTCTTCAAAATTCTTGAACTCTCTTTACCCAGCCGGGTATTCTATCCCAAATATATAAAACTATGTAAACACTATACATAGCAATAAGGTGCAAAACAGCAATTATTTCTTTTATCAAAAACTTTTTACATCTTCTTAGTTGCGGTAAACCCCTGTCTGGGTCCTACCGGTCTTCACATTTTCTTGCTGACTTCAATTACATTTTCCACCCCGGGGGCTGGAACAATGCGATGCTCCTTAGAGTGCATGACAAACAGGTCGTGACCTGCTATCAGGGTTTGGGTCGCTACAGTTCTTGTGCGAACCGCTTGGGGCACGCCGGGTGCTTTCTCCTTGTGAGACGCCGATTGCGTCGCAGTTTGCGTTGCAGGTAGCGATTCAAATTTAACCGCAGTTTGCGATACAAAGGAAGACTTGGGTGAAGAGACGCGAGCAGGTAGCGATGCCGATCGCGTCGTAGATTGCGATGTGCCTGCAGGGGGCATTCCGGGGCACGGCCTGGTTCGGTGGGAGCTCGGGACACTGAGACACGGGAGACATTCAAGGCAAACCACCCCCGCTGACTACAGTGCCGGGTGTAGGTGACGGTATCCCCTTTTAGCAGGTGGAACCCCGCATCGCAGCGGTGAACATAGATCTTTGAAGAGAACCCGGGCTCACATATGTAACCCCAAACTCCTTGGGCCTTAGAGGCACACACCGTCCCCTGGCGCCACGGTTCTCGACGCGTACCTTTGCCTCGCCTGATGTTTTCCTTTTCAGCGAGAATCTCCTCCTGGTACCGCTGACGGAACCGCTGCACTTCCCTCTGCTCCTGCTGCCGTCGCTGCTCCATCTCTTCCCAGTCGATCTCCATCATTAACGGTGGGGTCCCCTCCGGTATCCCTGCCGGGGAACGGTGCGCCGATGCGGCCTCCTGGCCTGGCTGGCACTCCGGAACGAGCGGGGCCTCCTCAGCCTCCTTCGCCTCCACCTCCGCATCGGTGGGATCAGGTACAGCACTTTTGGAGCCGGCCTCCGGTTCTTCATCAGCCGTTTGCAGTGGTGGCACAGGGAGTACAGGTAATGGCTTCGTTCTTGGGGAGAGAGCATTGCGTCCCACAGCAGCTGCTGTTTCAGGGCACGCCAGCTTTTCTCCATCTCCTCCACTTCTTTGCGGTGGCGGGCCACATCTTCCAGCACCGCATCCACCTTCTCCATGACATAGAGGATCAGGTCCCGATCTGGGAACAGCTCCAGCACAGGCCGTAAATCTTCAGGGGAGCAGGGCCTGCCTGCCACTGCTCCACTGCAGAGCTGCTCTGGTCCTTCCGCCACCTCGGTCCAGGTCTCACTGTGGTATCCAACAGGAACATTCTGGTCCTTTCCGTGGAGGCGGGATTTGCGTCTCCTCCTCTTCGCATAGAGGATGAAGAGGAGGCGTATCTCTTTAGCAGTGGGGCTGGATCTCACATTGTAGTAGGCCTTGGAGAGGGCGGCCATAACTCTTCGCGCTTCAGGGGGTACACGCCCACGAAGGTACGCCCACCTTCTTCACCAGCGCCTCAGGGCGCCAACTTGGCGGCAAAATGGCGGTATTTTGGCGCCAATAGTGACATACAGCAAACAGTTCAATTTAGGCACACAGGGCTTACAATCTTGTAAGTTTCGTATCCTGTTCGTGACGCCAAAGTTGTCTCGACCACGCACCACAATTGTGGGTTACCAGGGCTATGGGGTACTCGGAGCCGAGCCCATGGAAGTCTATGGGGGTTGTCACTGGTAGCGGTGGCTCGGTCCGTGGCCCTGGCGGTCAGGCGTATGATGGGGGGATATTATTTACAGGGGATAGGTAGATAACAGTTCGTGACGCCACCTGTAGTTTTCTGATCACTGAAGACCAGCGCTGCTGAATAGATCTCTGAGGGGATGTTATGGCAGCTAGATGTCAGGTCCCCCACAGGTGGGACTGGTCCCTCTGAGTCTATGGTTATAATGATGTAGGGTGCAGATAAATGAATCAGTCTCACACCATCCAGCGTCTTTCCATACCTTTTACTTGTCAGTTGTTTAGGCAGGTCCCGGGGAGCTGGTTGGGGTGGAGAATGTGCTTCGAGATAACAGCTGAGCAGGTTAGAGGCCTCCTTTACTTTCAATATGATGAGTCCAACTTGCATGAAGCTAAGTTAACTCCAAATACTCCAGCTAACTCCATAGCTGTACTGCCCGGTCAGCATTGTGGTGGAGCCTTCCAAGTGATGAAACTAGGTTCTTACTTTTGTCTGCGCTTGACTCAAAAGGGTATGCCACACTAAACAATATCGCTAACGAGATCGCTAAAAAACGTCACTATTTAGCGATCCCGTTAGCGATATTGTTCAGTGCGGCAGCTTCCAGCGACGAGCTTCCTGCTGTGATCTCGCTCGTCGCTGGAATCGTTCCGGACCCTATTTTCTCGTCGGCGCTCCCGCTGGGTGAGTATCTAATCGCTGTGTGGCACCTTTTCTTAGCGATTTAGCGGTACTTTTGTACCGCTAAAGTCGTTAAGAAGATCGCTAACGGCGATAGCGTCGTTAACTATATCGCTAAATGTGGCAGCATTTAGCGATATAGAAACAATCCCGCTAGCGATCGCATTAGTATGCGTCGTTATCGTGATCGCTAGCGGGATTGTTTAGTGTGGCAGTACCTAAAGTCCCTATTCCACCTGACTCCGGTTACGTACCGACACTAAGGGCTTACTCCTGCGACCTGTAGTCCAGCGAGTCTCTGGTTGTTTCATCACTATGCATAAAGCGATAGCAACACTTCGGTCCCCAGTGACCGGGTAATAGTGCAGATAATCCAATATCTAAGGCACTTCTCTAATTCCTTCCACTGCGCCCTTCGCCCTGCTCGCGCTCTTAACATAAGCACTCCACACTTCCTATGGTAGTACAAGTCAATCCTTTCTTACTTCTTCCTTGGAGCTCGCTGACAGATTCTCAGTATTCTCCTAGTTCAGGAACACATCGACTGAACTTCACTGTCCTTGGGACAGGCGACTGAAGTTTCTGCTGCTAACTCTTCTTTCTCATCAGGTGAGCTACCCTGCTTCACTGACTGACTGATCTCCACAGATCCGAGAGATGACTCACTCCTGAGCCACCCGGAGCTTGACTGAACTCCTTCCTCCCTCCAAGTCCAGACTAGACTGACTGAACTTCTACTGTTCTAAGACAGGAAGCTCTCTCAATGGGTGTGTCCAAGTGTGTGATGGAGTGAATGGATATCAAGCATTAAACTGTTACCTCTCCGCACATCCTCCAGGATAATGTGTGCCTTACATACCAGGGCTACACATTTACAACATGCAGACATTGTTTCCATAACTTTTTCTCTGATCACGCTTTAATCATGGCTTCCGTCTCTCTTCCTTCTTCGATCCCTGATTAATGGCAATGGAAACTAAACACATCTCTATTGGATGACCCAGTGGTTTCTCAAGAGATCCTACAAACCTTGTCTGAATACTTTACTTTAAACACCACCACTGACTTCCCTCTGAATACAATTGGGAGGCACATAAATGTGTGATTAGGGGTGTTTGTGTGTAGCCCAGCTGTGCTTGGTGCCACATGTTCCCTGGAGGATGCACGGAAAGGTAATTCACAAATACCTGATAAGCAAACAACACTTGACATTTTTCCTGGTTCCACCAGAGGGAGCCCTTGAGACAGCAGTGACATGAAGACAATCTAGCTGAACGTTAGTCAGTCGTTGGTGTTACCTCAGGAGAGCAGACACGACATCTCTAAACGGAGTTACCTCAGACAAGCTGGGAGGGAGAAACCCCTGTCAGATTAGTCTGAGGGCTGAGGAAGTTGGAGCGAGAAGCTGACATCTACTGCTGCCTGTGCTTATATTAAGGTGTGCGTAGGACGACAGGCGAGTGGACAAAAGGGAGAGAGTGACTGAGGAGAAAATAGCATTTACAGCTAACCTCCACTCTGCATTACCGGACACCGGGTCCGAGCTTGCTAGCATCTTCACAGCTAGTGGAAAAACCGGGACTCTGGACTTCAAGTCGCAGAGGGGTCCTTCAGTGCTGATACGTAACCGGGGTCAGGAAGACGGGGGTCTGGCAGGTACCGCCATAGAGACACTGTTCTGTCCACAAAAAGACCTCATCACAAGATCAGCCGGGCGTAGAAAGGAGAAGGAGTTAAACTTAGCTTCATGCAAGTTAGAAACCCACACACATTGAGAAATAAGGAGGCCTTAAACCTACACAGTGATTACTGGACGTGCATCCTCCACCCTGAGCAGCTTCCCGGGACATGCCTGCAACCATCACCAGTAAAGGTATGGAAGGAGACTGACTTGTGTGTGTCTGCCTTATTGCTTGCACCCCTGCACCGCCATATACCCTGAGGGATCCAGTCTTACCTGTGGAAGACTTAACACCTTGCTGCCCAGTAACAACCCCTCAGAGGATTAACCCTGCAGCGCTGGTCACCCTGATCAGAAACCACAGGTGGCGTCACGAACATTCTACAATCCCTGTAAATATCCCCCCTTGAATGAGGGCCCAGGGCAACGGACCGAGCCGCGCTACCCGTGACCTCTCCCCCATTGAAGTGAACGGGCTCGGTGCCGAGTACCCCATAACCCTGGTGTTGTGCGGCTCATTTTTTGGCGTCACGAACAGGATAAGAAGCTCGCTATATGTGAGTCCCGTGTGCCTAATTGGACTGTTTTTGTGCTAGAGACTGTGTTACCGTTGTTGTGATTTTTGGCGCCAATTGTCCGCCATTGCCCGCCAAAGTACACCGCTACAGCGCAAGGAGAAGGGGAGTACCTGCAGAAAACGTGCGGAGTCCCGGACACGCCCCCAACGCTGACGCGGCGGCAGGTCCTTCCACATCGCTGTGCCTGGCAGAGCTGCAGCCTTCAGGAGAAGGTAGGCCACGCTTAACTAGGGGGGCGCAGACATGTCGCAGCCGCAAGCTGACAGTTCGGCCGAGGGCGACCGCTCCAATGACTTACCCGCCGGCGCTGCCGCGCAGGATGGAAACGTTGGCCCCTCACCCGGTCCTGTGGCCCCGATAGTACCGCTGACGCTCCCATACCTGCCTGGAGCAAAGTGGCTCCCTCAGTATAGCGGTAAGCCAGACACCCTGTCAGGGTTTAAGCGTAAAATATGCAGCATAATGGACATGTACCCTATGACAGAGAAACAAAGAGCTGCAGTGGTATTGGGACAATTGACTGGTGCTGCAGAGAGGGAAGTAGAGACTTGGACAGCTGCAGACCAGGAATCAGTGCTTTCAATTTTCTTAAAGCTACAGACTATTTTTGAGGACCGCACTGAAACAGATCTCCGGATCAGGTTTTACCAATGCTCCCAGAGACCAGATGACAGTATTAGGGACTATGCCTGCCGACTACAGGGGGCCCTGCGAGCTCTCAAACAGGTCAACCCTATAAGTGCCATTAATGAAAGCAAAATGTTGAAGGAACAGTTTGTACGGGGACTGAGGTCCCAAGCTGAAAGCAGGACTGTGCACTGGTGGTCCTTGGATCATCCTGACGCTACCTTTGATGCCCTAAAAGATATGGCTATAAAAGGACTGCGACCCCTGGAGAAGCCCGAGGTGTCGACCCAGTGTCACCCGGGTGAAGCCACTCTAAAGCCGGCAGCATCCACCTTTTCCCCGCTGGTGGCGGAAGCCAAAACGCAAGTGGCGCCCCCTACTGAGTTGGACTGTCTGCGCTCAGAAGTGCGCCAGCTGACTAAAAACCTGGAAGCTGTAATGAGTGCCCTGCAACTGCGGAAGGAAGAAGGAGGAAAGATCCTGCTAGCCGACTGCCCAGAGTATGTCCCTTGGATGAACCGGAGGAAAAGGAGGACGTCGCCCCACCGGAGGAGACAACGCCACCCCCAGGAGCGACCCCTGATCAGCACCATCCTCGCCGATCTGCTACCGTTGCAACAGAGAAGGTCATCTAGCCCGACAGTGTCATTTAAACGAGCAGATCCTGGGTCAGAGGGCCAACACCCAGGAATAGACTCATCAGGCCCCTCAGACTGGAACCGCAGGTTTGTGGGAGGAAGACCCTACCTGTCCATCATCCTGGACGGGATCGCAATCCCTGCCCTGCTGGACACTGGATCTCAGGTGACCATCATACCTGATGTCCTGTATAATAAGTTTTGGTCCATGGACAGTCTCCAGCCCCCGAGCCCTGACTTTGCTGTGTACGCCTCTAATGGTCTCCCTGTTGAAATACTCGGAGCCAAAAACGTGGACATAAAAGTGGGCAGAGTGGAGCTGAAGGACCAGGACTTTTAGTAGTAAAGACTGTAAATGAGGAAAATGGCTTAAATGTGGTTTTAGGTACAAACATTATTAGTAACTGTCTGGGAGAAGTTGTGTTTTTGCTCTAACAGCTCGCCGAAGTTGCCAGGCCAAAGCAAAAGGGAGTGATCCAGAGGGAGATCCGGGCCCTGATGTGCCAGCAGCAAGCGAAGCTGACAGATGGTGAAATTGGTAATGTACGGGTGACAGACCCGAACCCCATTGTGATACCCCCAATGAGTGAAATGCTTATATGGTGTAGAGCAGCAATAGGTCTGAGAGGACAGAACTACCAAGCAGTAGTAGAGCCCCATTGTTCAGAGCACAGACCTACACTCTTGACTGCTAGAGGGGTAGTAGAAATACGAAATGGGAGAGTACCAGTACGTCTTCTCAACTGGGGAGAAGATGAAGTGAATTTACCACGCTATGCCACAGTTGCTAAATTACATACCGTAGATAACAACTCTATTCTCACGACAGAGTCCTTAGCCTCCCGCCAACCAGCGGAGGATAATGACCCAGCAACCCAGGTGGAGGATTGGTGTCAGCAGCTCCATGTCGGGACAGACACCACTCCAGCCCACCAGAAACAGGGAGTACTATGGGTGGTACAGGAGTACACACAGGTATTTAGCAAACATCCACTTGACTTTGGGACAATTAAGGGAGTACAACATCATATCCCTACAGGCAGCCATCCTCCCATCAAAGAGCGGTACAGGCCTATACCTCCAGCACACTACCAGAAAGCTAAGGAAATGTTGCGTGACATGAAGGAAGCAGGGGTGATAAGGGATAGTTGTAGTCCCTGGGCAGCACCTCTAGTCCTAGTTAAGAAAAAGGATGGAAGCATGAGAATGTGTGTAGATTACAGACAAGTAAATCGCATAACACATAAAGATGCATACCCTTTACCATGCATTGAGGAATCCTTAGCTGCCTTAAAAACTGCTAATTACTTTTCCACCCTCGACCTCACTAGTGGGTACTGGCAAGTAGCTGTGGCTGAGGAGGATCGAGAGAAGACGGCTTTCACCACCCCAATGGGACTCTGTGAGTTTGACAGAATGCCGTTTGGACTCAGCAGTGCCCCGGGAACGTTTCAGAGAGTGATGGAGAGTTGCCTGGGACATCTCAACTTTGAAACAGTGTTGCTGTACCTGGACGACGTAATTGTGTACTCCAAGACGTATGAGGATCATCTGAAGCACCTGGCAGAGGTATTCGAGTCACTGTCCAAGTATGGGATGAAACTGAAGCCTTCAAAGTGCCATCTGCTCAAACAAAAGGTACAGTACTTGAAACATATTGTCAGCTCAGAAGGAGTAGCGCTGGACCCCGAGAAGGTCACTGCCATCCAGAAATGGCCAGAACCAAGGAATCTCAAGGAGGTGCGTCAGTTCCTGGGACTGACAGGTTACTACCGGAGGTTTGTAAAAGACTACACCAAGAAAGCAGCGCCTCTGCAGGACCTCCTGGTAGGACAACCCCTCAAGAGCAGAAATCCTCCATTCCACTGGGGTAAAGAACAAGCTGAGGCGTTCAAGGAGATGAAGGAGATCCTGACAGGTGATGAGATCTTAGCCTATCCTGACTACAGCCAGCCGTTCCTGCTGTATACTGATGCCAGCAATGAAGGATTGGGAGCTGTCCTCAGTCAGAAGCAAAATGGCCAAGAAAAAGTCATCGCATATGCAAGCAGGAAGCTCCGGCCGACCGAGAGAAACCCAGAGAACTATAGCAGCTTCAAGTTGGAGTTCCTGGCGCTGGTCTGGGCCATTACAGAAAGATTCAAGCATTACCTAGCCTCCAGCAAGTTCACTGCTTACGCAGACAATAACCCCTTGACACATCTTGAAACAGCCAAGCTGGGAGCCATGGAGCAACGTTGGATGGCTCGGCTGTCGAATTATCAATTTACAATCAAGTACAGGGCAGGCCGTAAGAACGCCAGCGCTGATGCCTTGTCCAGAATGCCGCATGGGTCCGACACGGAAGAGGAATCGGATGACCTAGAAGAGATTGAGCTACCTGCATTCCACAGAAATGGGATGATCCACGAGCAACGAGCCTACAGGAGGCAGCGTGGTAAGACGTTAAACCCTTTACCTCACCACAGCTGGAAGGAGACCCAGAACAGTGACCCGGTTGTCAGCCACATCAAGGAATTGATAACTCAGGAAGGTTCCTCCTTGGAGAAGGATGTGTCTCAACGAGCAAAGCAGCTGTGGAACGAGAGAAGCCAGCTGTTCATCTACCGAGAGAAGCTGTGCCGAAGGTACGTCAACCCCAGAACCCATGAGATGGTATGGCAGATAGTAGTGCCAAGAACAGACATCCAGATGGTGTTGGAAGCCTACCACGATCGAGCGGGGCACTTTGGCTGGAAGAAGCTGGAAACCCTGCTGAAGTGTCGTTTCTACTGGGTGGGAATGCGTAGTTCCATAGAGAAATGGTGTAAAAACTGTGCGTCCTGTAGCCTCCGAAGAAAAGACTACAGTAGCCAGAAAGCACCCCTGCAGCCCATCAAGACGACTCGTCCCTTGGAGATCGTGGCATTGGACCATGTCAAGTTGTCACCCAGCCGGTCAGGATACTCGTATGCCCTGACGATGGTGGATCACTACTCCAGGTTCCTGGTGGTTGCCCCTGTCAAAGATTTGACAGCTGAAACAGCAGCAAAGACGTTTCAGGCGTATTTCTGCAGACCCCATGGATATCCAGTGCAAGTGTTAACTGATCAAGGTCCTGCCTTTGAAGCCGAATTGTTTAAAGAGTTCTGTCATTTGTATGGATGCAAGAAGATAAGAACCACACCCTACCACCCCCAAACAAACGGTCTCTGTGAAAAGATGAATCACATAGTCATTGATCTGCTGAAGACAGTACCACTTGAGGAGAGGAATCGGTGGCCAGACTTACTACCTGACCTAGTAGATCTGTACAATCACATACCGGTGAGTTCCACCAACTGCACTCCAGCCTACCTTATGCGAGCAAGACCAGGAAAGCTGCCCATGGATTTGGAACTTGGTGTTGTAGAACCAGAAGCTGATGTTACTACTGAAGATTGGGACACAAACAGACAGGAACAGTACAGGAGAGTACAAGCCTGCGTGGAAGATAGTCTCAATAAAGTAAGGGAAAAGCAAGAGGAGAACTACAACAAAAGTGCGCCAGCTAAGCCTTTTATGCCTGGAGAAATTGTGCTAAAAAGAAAAAGAAGAATGCACAAATTGGATGATCAGTGGGAACAAGAGCCATATGTCGTGCAAAATTCCAAATTTGACAACAGGAAAACCTGTACCATTAGCAAAGATGGAGGAAAGACGGCCACCACTGTATCCAGAGACCACCTAAAACTGTGTCCAGACATGTTAAAACTTCCCGAGGAAGAACATGTTATGGAAAAAGAGAAATCAGGTGAAGTCATACACACGGACCTAGGAGATTTTCCTGCAGATTGGCCTTGTATCGGAGACGCTGTGATTATTCCAGTACTTCAATTTTACCAACCACAAGAAGCGCTTCAACGTCCAGTTGAGCCAGTTGCCGCAGCAGAAGAAATAGTTCAAGAAGAACCTGCTCCTGTAGCATCTCCAGAAGTATGGAATCTCAAAATGTGGAACCTTCAGATGTTGGGTCTCAGGTAGAAGAATCCCCTGGCGGAGCAGAACCGCATCGCCCAGTCGCTAGTATCCTTGCCAGATCCCTAGAGAGGTGGAGGCGGATTTACAGTTTGCCAGCACGCAGCACAGATAGGCTAGATGCTACTATACCTGACACCACACCACGTAGGTCAGTACGTACAACGAAAGGAAGGTTACCTGTCAGGTACCAAGAGTAGTCCTAGCAAATTAATATAGTATGACCAGATAGGGTTTACTTAATTGTACAAAGTTATGAAGAGAATTGCATTTTATTGAGAATGTTATATGACGATAATGTTTACATGCTGAAGTAGTATACCCTAGTTGGGTAATGTGATAGGTGAAATGTGTTTCTTTTTGAAGGACTGCGTGGCTGAGGACTTTGCCAGCCCAAAAACTGTGTTGTAAATAGTTGGCACTCAGTGCTCCATCTTGGTTTTACGTAAGCCATTCTACCTCAGAAGAAAAACCCGTATGGTGTGGCCTTGAGTGAGGTCTGTAGCAGAGAAGTCCTGAAGCCCACCCAGGACCACCGTGGGAGGTTTGGTACGGGTCCTCCACAAGAATTTAGTATTTATTTGCACTGTGAAAGTATTTGATATTTTTCTATTGCCATTTGTACACATTGTAACGTTTGAAGTGTCCTTACCTCCCGCAAGGGATGAGTTATGTTTGTTGTTGATGTTATTATAAAAATTGTTTTTCTTTTTCAGCCCGGGAGTGCTGATATTAACTAGGGTGGGATGTGTAGCCCAGCTGTGCTTGGTGCCACATGTTCCCTGGAGGATGCACGGAAAGGTAATTCACAAATACCTGATAAGCACACAACACTTGACATTTTTCCTGGTTCCACCAGAGGGAGCCCTTGAGACAGCAGTGACATGAAGACAATCTAGCTGAACGTTAGTCAGTCGTTGGTGTTACCTCAGGAGAGCAGACACGACATCTCTGAACGGAGTTACCTCAGACAAGCTGGGAGGGAGAAACCCCTGTCAGATTAGTCTGAGGGCTGAGGAAGTTGGAGCGAGAAGCTGACATCTACTGCTGCCTGTGCTTATATTAAGGTGTGCGTAGGACGACAGGCGAGTGGACAAAAGGGAGAGAGTGACTGAGGAGAAAATAGCATTTACAGCTAACCTCCACTCTGCATTACCGGACACCGGGTCCGAGCTTGCTAGCATCTTCACAGCTAGTGGAAAAACCGGGGACTCTGGACTTCAAGTCGCAGAGGGGCCCTTCAGTGCTGATACGTAACCGGGGTCAGGAAGACGGGGGTCTGGCAGGTACCGCCATAGAGACACTGTTCTGTCTACAAAAAGACCTCATCACAAGATCAGCCGGGCGTAGAAAGGAGAAGGAGTTAAACTTAGCTTTATGCAAGTTAGAAACCCACACACATTGAGAAATAAGGAGGCCTTAAACCTACACAGTGATTACTGGACGTGCATCCTCCACCCTGAGCAGCTTCCCGGGACATGCCTGCAACCAACACCAGTAAAGGTATGGAAGAAGACTGACTTGTGTGTGTCTGCCTTATTGCTTGCACCCCTGCACCGCCATATACCCTGAGGGATCCAGTCTTACCTGTGGAAGACTTAACACCTTGCTGCCCAGTAACAACCCCTCAGAGGATTAACCCTGCAGCACTGGTCACCCTGATCAGAAACCACAGGTGGCGTCACGAACATTCTACAATCCCCTGTAAATATCCCCCCTTGAATGAGCGCCCAGGGCAACGGACCGAGCCGCGCTACCCGTGACCTCTCCCCCATTGAAGTGAACGGGCTCGGTGCCGAGTACCCCATAACCCTGGTGTTGTGCGGCTCATTTGCATAAAGTATGAGGTTATGTTGAAGATGTAGAGAGAGATGAAGATCGCATCTTCTATATCCCAACTAAAAGACCTTGAAACCCACCATAAACGGCTCCCCTCGGAGATCTTGAACAAAAATCGGTTCTTAAAGTACTCGAAGAGCTATTTGCCCTCTTTAACAAAAAGGAGAAGGGTTTTCTTGCTAGATGTAGGCGACATTACTATGGGTATGGTAACTAAGTAAATCATTAGTGAGGGCTTTACAGCATCAAAGAGCCAAAATATATGTTGCAGAAATCGATTCATGACTACCCACCCTACCTCTCATTTTTGTCTATCAACAGACATTAAGGAATATTATGCTTCTCTCTACACTTTCCATGGTAAAAACCCCTTACTTATTTCTTCAGAGTTCCGTGCTCAAATTAAGAATTACATCAAGACAGCAAAGCTCCCAAGCCTTAAGTCGGATGATATTTGTGCACTTGAGGAACCAATTTTGGAACAGATCACTCACGTGATTTCCACTTCCAAAGCTGGTAAAGCACCAGGCCAGGGTGCCCCTACTTTACTATAAAAAGCTCAGACATCGGACTCCCTACTTAATGTCTTCATTCAACTCTTTGTCCAAAAACTCTCCCCCATCCCCAGACTCCCTCAGGGCCCACATGTCGGTAATTCATAAACCAGGGAAAGATCCTTCACAATGCTCTGTTTACAGTCCTAGATCCCTCCTAAATGTAGACATTAAACTTTTTGTAAAGATACTTGCTGCCAGATTATTACCCTTGTTACCCAGTGTAATTCTCTCAGTCCAGGAGGGTTTTATGATGGGTAGTGAAGCATGAGATAATACCACTAAGTCTATCAACCTAGTATATAGCGCTAAATGTTGTGAATGTGCTAGAGATGGTTTCTGAGCAGAGGCTCCCTCTGGTGGTTACAGACAGTACTGAACCTTCCAGCGAGGAATGGCAATCTGGAATCACTGACTGGACTGATATAAGGCAGGTTCCCTCCCATGATGGTTGCCGGTGATCAATTGTTCTTGTCTCAATTGTGGTTCCTGGTTCATTTGGAAGTTTGCTGGAGTCTTTCCTGCGTCTTCTGCTTTCAGATAAGATATTTTTGCTTTTCTTTTTGTGCTTGCTTTTTGCATAGTTTTCTGCACTTTTGGAGTTCAGCCGGGTCCCCTCCTGGGGCCTGTGCTCCTCTCAGTTTATCTGTAGACACTGTTATTTGTTCATTTGCTTTTTCCTGTTTTTTCAGTGGCTGCGGCTTGGTTTTGTTACACCAGAGATCTGATTTAGGTGGTTGAGATTGTGTGATCTCAGGTTTTTTGCAATCAGAAGTGTTGGTATTTTTTAGGGGTTTTTTTTTGGATTGCAGTCAGAATTCTTTCCTGTACTTTTCTGTCTAGACAGATTGGGCCCCAGCATTTGCTCATTCTATTTTCTGTCTGTGTCCGTGCTTTCTTCTTGTCTAACCGCCATTACATGTTTGGAGGCTTCCTATTTTCTTTGGGGATCTGCTCCGGGGCAGATAGCTTTCATCTTTCTGCCTTTAGGTGTAGTTATCTCTCAGGCTGTGACGAGGCATCTAGGATCAACGTAGGAACGCTCCACGGCTACCTCTAGTTGTGTGGTTAGTTCAGATTACTGCAATCCAATAGGTTCCAGCCTCTCTGGTGTATTACCGTTTTTGCTATTTCTCGTTAGCTACCTAAACATAACAGCTAAATCATCTAATTTGCCCTTAATGCTTTTCTCTTCGAATGCTGAGAAAGCAATTGATAGGGTTAATTGGATATTTCTGGAGGAGACTTCAAGACATTTGGTCCTAAAAAACAGGATGCTTCAGTGGATCTTGTCTTTATTCTCGTCTCCTTCAGCCAGAGTCCGAGTGAACAGAATTCTTCCAGATTCTTTTAACATTTACAATGGCACGCGCCTAGGTTGCGTTTTATCCCCACTAATCTTCATTTTAACTATTGAACCTTTCCTTTTGACATGTAAGAACAAACAAAGACATTGAAGGTAATCAAAATCTACCAGAAAATTGCAGACTATACAGATGACCTTCTCTTTTTTTTATAATCAAACCTAGAATCTCCTTACCTAATCTTATGCATGAAATTCAGGTACAATTGCAATTATCCAATTTTAAAATTAACTTTTCAAAATATAACAACCGTCTTGATACTCTCGTTAACTCCTTCAGTTTTAGATGGACCCACCAAACTTTGAATTTTTTATGTACAGTACAGACCAAAAGTTTGGACACACCTTCTCATTCAATGATTTTTCTGTATTTTCATGACTATAAAAATTGTAGATCACACTGAAGGCATCAAAACTATGAATTAACACATGTGGAATTATACATTACACTTTACAAAAAAGTGTGAAACAACTGAAAATATGTCTTATATTCTAGGTTCTTCAAAGTAGCCACCTTTTGCATTGATTACTGCTTTGCACGCAGAAAAGGTGAACGGCTGGACTCTACATGCCTGGTTCCCACCGTGAAGCATGGAGGAGGAGGTGTGATGGTGTGGGGGTGCTTTGCTGGTGACACTGTTGGGGATTTATTCAAAATTGAAGCGGTGAGCGGTCCAGCTCACCCCAAACCATCTCGATTGGGTTCAGGTCTGGTGACTGTGGAGGCCAGGTCATCTGGCATAGCACCCCAACACTCTCCTTCTTGGTCAAATAGCCCTTACACAGTCTGAAGGTGTGTTTGGGGTCATTGTCCTGTTGAAAATTAAATGATGGTCCAACTAAATGCAAACCGGATGGAATAGCATGCTGCTGCAAGATGCTGTGGTAGCATGCTGGTTCAGTATGCCTTCAATTTTGAATAAATCCCCAACAGTGTCACCAGCAAAGCACCCCCACACATCACACCACCTCCTCCATGCTTCACGGTGGGAACCAGGCATGTAGAGTCCATCCGTTCACCTTTTCTGCGTGCAAAGCAGTAATCAAAGCAAAAGGTGGCTACTTTGAAGAACCTAGAATATAAGACATATTTTCAGTTGTTTCACACTTTTTTGTTAAGTGTAATGTATAATTCCACATGTGTTAATTCATAGTTTTGATGCCTTCAGTGTGATTCTACAATTTTCATAGTCATGAAAATACAGAAAAATCATTGAATGAGAAGGTGTGTCCAAACTTTTGGTCTGTACTGTATATGTCTTTCAGCGAACCTCCAATCACTAAATGTAACTTCCTGGATCTGATTAACTCTATACGGAGAGGCTGCGAAAGGTGGTCAAAATCTACTTTTACATGGTTTGACACATGACAGATTTGTAAGATGAATATTCTTCCAAGTATTTATACCTCATTCAAGTCCTTCCCATTAAAATACCGGATGCATTTTTTTAAAACAATTTCTTCAATACAGAACTAGGTGCCTCACCAAATTCGACCTTATACACACGGTAGCGGACGATACTGTGATCCGAGGAGGGACTGAAGAGGTGAGTCAGGGGCTATTCCCGGACTGACTTTGGGAAGACAGCAGCTGACCCCCTAGAAATGGGTAGCTGGGACAGCCTGAAGGAAGATATGGTGGATGCAGGCAGCCACTGAAGGAACACGGGAATCATGAATGCTGACTGGACCGGCTGTCATAGAGATAAGCACTGGTTGGTGCCAGCTGGATCGGCTGAAGTGCAGAAGAGCATTGACAGGTGCAGTGTGGACCACCTGATAAACCGAAGAGTGCTGGCAGGTGAGAACTGGACCGGCTAATGAACAGATGAGCTGGTACGGCTGATATGAGGCAATATATACGGGGATACGAGCACTGGGACCTGACAACTAACAAGAGTGTTATAACGTTACACGGTCACCTCCATGCTGGAGGAGGTGCCTTAAATAGTAATGTCATCCAGCAAAAGTGAGGGGAAGTGTGTGCGCGCAGTGCCTAGAATCCTGCGCTCAGTGTGCGTACCTTGGGCGGCTGCAGACCTGAAAGGATGAGACAGAGTAGGACAGGGGCTGTGGCAGTGAGTACGCTGGTGTCTCTACCGGAGGAGAGGGACAGAGGGCAGGGATGCCGATGCTACAGAAGAGTGACTGAAACTCATGTTAGAGACAGGGCCGTAATTGGTGTTCATGCTGCCCTAGGTACTCTAAGTCGTGACGCCCCCTACTGATAAGTCAGACTAAAAGTGCCCAGATCTTTAGATATTAGTTAAAGTCCCCCATACACACCAGACTAATGTCAGCCAAACTCGCCTGTATCACCGGATTCTGCTGACAGTCTAAGGGACAAGCGTATGAGAAATCACCTAGGTTTCATCCAGAAAACTTGGACAATTTTCTAATTTTCAACGGTTTTTTAATCTATGCGCCATCCGTGTGTCCATTTTTTATGTCTGTGTGCGATCCGCTTTCACACAACTACTTTAAAGCACATCCATGATCACATACAGTTTCCTAGGTTTCCATGTGGGATCAGATTTTTTCTCGCACCCAAAGACTTCAATGTGTGAATCTCATCCGAGACTCAGTAGAAAGTCGGAGCGAAAAAAAAAATCATTCAACTGAACAGCCCTAATGCATAACATTGATCAATGCACTGTCCGTGTGCAATCTGATCACAAATCAAGACAGAAAAAGGCTGTAAATGCTCCTCTGCATGAGCCCCAAGGCCACATTCACACATCCATTGTGAGAGATAAAATCCAGGAGAAACAGACCATTGTTTCCTCAGGTGTCCCCCTAGTTGTACCTATTTGCTTCTGTGTGTGGAGGTGTCCTCGCTTCCAAGGCAATAAAAACCTTTGGAAGATCAGAAGATCACGATTTTACTCAATTTTATCACTAAGCAACAAATCCGTGATGAAAAACGGAAGCAAATGTGAAGTCTCCGATCTGCATCTGTATCGACCCGCCACAATTGTGGGTTACCAGGGCAATGGGGTACTCAGAGCCGAGCCCATGGAAGTCTATGGGGTTTGTCACAGGTAGCGGTGGCTCGGTCTGTGGCCCTGGCGGTCTGGCGTATGTTGGGGGAATATTTACAGGGGATAGATTTATATACAGTTCGTTGACGCCACCTGTAGTTCTCTGGTAATTTGTACCAGCGCTGCTGTAGATCTCTGAGGGGATGGTGAGGCAGCTAGATGTCGGGTCCCCTACAGGTGGGACTCTTCCCTCAGGTCGATAGTTATGATAGGGTAGTGCAGGAATGCAATCAAATAACACAGTCTCACACATCAGCGTCTTTCCATACCTTTACTTGTAAGATGGTAAGGCAGGTCCCAGGGAGGCTGATCCAAGGAGAATGTATTTCGAGATAGCAGCTGGACAAGTTAGGGGCCTCCTTTACTTTCACAACGATGAGTACAACCAGCATGAAGCGTAGTTCCCTCTATAACTCCAGCTATTCCAAAGCTGTACTGCCCAGTCAGTTTTGTGGTCGGAGCCTTCCTGTGAGAGAGCTGAATTCCTATCTTGTCGTGCACTGACTCAAGGTCCTCACTCCCCCTGACCCCAGTTACGTACCGACTATTTAGGGGCTGCTTGCCGCAACCTAAGGTCCGATAAGCCTCTGGTTTTCTTACCACTAAGCTTGAAACTATAGTGATCCTTCGGTCCCCAGTGACCGGTAACAATGTGCAGGACTTCTCCAATCCAAAAGCACTTTTTAAATATTCCTTCCACTGTGCCTTTCGCCTTGTCCACGCTTGTAGCATAAACACTCACACTTGCAAAAAGTCATATAATCACTCCCTTCTTTTCCTTCCTTCAGAGTTAGTTACCAGACTCTCAGTAATCTTCTAGGCAGGAGCACGTCTCTGAACCTTCACTGTCTTTGAGACAGGAGACTGAAGTATTTCTGTACTAAACTCTTCTTTCTTTATCAATGTCTTCAATGAGGTACAGCTCTGACCAGGCTGAGGTGATCTATATCTCGCCCTTACTGGCCTCCACTTGCTGAACTGCTGATAGAACCAAGCTGGACTGCTTCCTCCCTCCAAGTCCCAGCTAGACTCCACACGTCTGCTCTGTCCGAAGACAGGAAACTGACTCTAAATCACTCAACGAATCTACACTGACCACTCCCTTCGAGTCACTACACTACCCTAAGGGTGTGTCTAGTGTATATTGAGTGAATGGGTATAGAGCATTAAACTGCTATCTCTCCACACATTCTCCAGGTACTGCGTGTGCCTTCACACCAGGGCTACACATTCCCCCATGGTAAAAGACAGCACTCCCGGGCTGTAAAATACAAAGAGACAATTTTGTTTATGCATTAAACATCAACATTAAACATTAATTCGTCCCATCCGGGAGGTAAGAATGTCTTGAACGTTGCAAACAAAACATTATATATAGAAATGTACAAATATTAAATAACATTTTCATATAAATAGACAATATGCTTGTGAAGGACCCGCACCAAACCTTCAACGTGGGTCCTGGGTGGGCTGCAGGACATCCGAATGCAGACCTCACTCAGTGCCACACCACACGGGTTTTGTATTCAGAGGTAGTTGTGGTGGTTTTATGTAAAACCAAGATAATGCACTAGGTGCAACTATTTACAGATAAGTTCTGGGCTGGCACAGTCCTCAGCCTCTGAGTCCATTGTAAGAAAAAGACACATTATATCAAATCACATCACAATAAAGTGCAAAAACTTTTTATCTGATTACCCAGCCGGGCATTCTACTTTTGGCAATATATATATTCGTTATATACACATTTAACTTGTGCAAAATTGGCAAACATTCTTAAACTTTTTACAACATTACTTATGGTAGACCCCTGTCTGGATCTTACCGATTTTTTTTTTTTTTACTGTTTAACTATTTCAAATACATTTTCCACCCCGGGGGCTGGAACAATGCGATGGTCCCTAGATCCCATTACTAACAAGTCGTGTGCTGCTATTAGGGTCTGGGTCGCCACAGTTCTCGTGCGAACCTCTAGGGGCGCAACGGGTACTTTCTCCTTGCGAGACACCGATTGCGTTTCAATTTGTGTTACAGTTAGCGATATTGATCGTGTCATAGATTGCGATGGAGACTGGGTCGCAAGTTGCGATGCAGAAGGATGACTAGGTAATGTAGAGTATGTAGACGTTACTTCCATTTGCGAGGAACCTGCAGAGGGCGATGCTGGGGCACGGCCTGGTGCTGTTTGAACTGGAGACGGGGACGCTGCGGTAGTGGTGACGTTACCTGCGTCGGGGACGGGGTCACGGACGATGGCGACGTTAAGGGCATACCATCCCTTCATTCCCCAGTGCCGTGTATATGTGACAATGTCTCCATTAACTAGGTCCCTCCCGGGATGACCTTGCGGTAGGTGTGATTCTACATCACGTCTGCTGACAAAGACCCCTGGGTAGAGGCCCGGTTCTCTTATGAAGCCCCAGCCCTTTCGGAGCTGGAACTCAGTCACACACCCCTGCCGCCGCAGTTCCCTCAGAGTACCTTTCTCTCTACGGACACTCTCCTTGTCCGCGATCAGCTCTGCATGCTGCCGCTGTCGATTCCGCTGAGCTTCCCGCTCTTCCTCCTGCTGTCGTTGTTGTTTCTCCTCACGACGCTGCCACTCACGTTCCCACTGGGCGGTGTAGGCGACGTCATCCAGGCGCGCCATCTCGTCCCAGTCCACGTCTGGCAATGACGGACAGGACCCCTCCGGTGTCGGGGATCGATCATCTGCTGCGGCCTCCTGGCCGGGCGGGCGTTCCGGAACTGGCGGTACCTCCTCAACCTCCTTCGCCTCCACCGCTTCACCGGTGGGATCAGGATTGGTACTTTCGGGGGCAGCCTCCGGTTGCTCCTTTGCCTTGGGCAGCAGAAGTTTTGGTAACTCCAGACGTAGGGGTCATCGAAGGGAGAGATCACCGCGTCCCACAGCCGCCGCTGCTCCAGGGTACGCCGGCGTCTCTCGATCTCTTCAAATCCAGGTTGTGGCAAAATCATCTTTCTTAGTCGTGCATTTTCTTCTTTAACTTCTAGCCATGCTTGCTGCAGGTGCAGGACCACGGATGGTTCCGGTGCTGGTGGCAGCTTGGCTGGGGAACGGGGCCTGCCTTCCTCCGCTTCCCTGCTCGGCTGCACACGTCCTGCTTCCATGATGTTCCAGAGCGTTCTTTCATCTTCCTCCAGAGACGTCCGGTCTCTTCCGTGGAGGCGGGGTTTGCGTCTCCTCCTCTTTGCAGGAAAGGTGAAGAGGAGGCGGACCTCCTTTGCTGTAGGGCAGGATCGCATGTTGTAATAGCACTTTGAGAGGGCAGGCATTTTCTTCGCGCCACAGGGGGTACACGCCCACGAAGGTACGCCCACCTTCTTCTCCAGCGCCTGAGGGCGCGAATATGGCGACAAAGATGGCGATTTTTGGCGCCAAAAGTGCAAACAGTCCTTTTTCACAAAAACAATTCCATAGGCACACAGGGCTCGCAATTTTGCGAGTTTCGCATCCTGTTCGTGACGCCAATTTGTATCGACCCGCCACCACATTTGTGGGTTACCAGGGCAATGGGGTACTCAGAGCCGAGCCCATGGAAGTCTATGGGGTTTGTCACAGGTAGCGGTGGCTCGGTCTGTGGCCCTGGCGGTCTGGCGTATGTTGGGGAATATTTACAGGGGATAGATTTATATACAGTTCGTGACGCCACCTGTAGTTCTCTGGTAATTTGTACCAGCGCTGCTGTAGATCTCTGAGGGGATGGTGAGGCAGCTAGATGTCGGGTCCCCTACAGGTGGGACTCTTCCCTCAGGTCGATAGTTATGATAGGGTAGTGCAGGAATGCAATCAAATAACACAGTCTCACACATCAGCGTCTTTCCATACCTTTACTTGTAAGATGGTAAGGCAGGTCCCAGGGAGGCTGATCCAAGGAGAATGTATTTCGAGATAGCAGCTGGACAAGTTAGGGGCCTCCTTTACTTTCACAACGATGAGTACAACCAGCATAAAGCGTAGTTCCCTCTATAACTCCAGCTATTCCAAAGCTGTACTGCCCAGTCAGTTTTGTGGTCGGAGCCTTCCTGTGAGAGAGCTGAATTCCTATCTTGTCGTGCACTGACTCAAGGTCCTCACTCCCCCTGACCCCAGTTACGTACCGACTATTTAGGGGCTGCTTGCCGCAACCTAAGGTCCGATAAGCCTCTGGTTTTCTTACCACTAAGCTTGAAACTATAGTGATCCTTCGGTCCCCAGTGACCGGTAACAATGTGCAGGACTTCTCCAATCCAAAAGCACTTTTTAAATATTCCTTCCACTGTGCCTTTCGCCTTGTCCACGCTTGTAGCATAAACACTCACACTTGCAAAAAGTCATATAATCACTCCCTTCTTTTCCTTCCTTCAGAGTTAGTTACCAGACTCTCAGTAATCTTCTAGGCAGGAGCACGTCTCTGAACCTTCACTGTCTTTGAGACAGGAGACTGAAGTATTTCTGTACTAAACTCTTCTTTCTTTATCAATGTCTTCAATGAGGTACAGCTCTGACCAGGCTGAGGTGATCTATATCTCGCCCTTACTGGCCTCCACTTGCTGAACTGCTGATAGAACCAAGCTGGACTGCTTCCTCCTCCCAAGTCCCAGCTAGACTCCACACGTCTGCTCTGTCCGAAGACAGGAAACTGACTCTAAATCACTCAACGAATCTACACTGACCACTCCCTTCGAGTCACTACACTACCCTAAGGGTGTGTCTAGTGTATATTGAGTGAATGGGTATAGAGCATTAAACTGCTATCTCTCCACACATTCTCCAGGGTACTGCGTGTGCCTTCACACCAGGGCTACACACATCCATGTCTCACAGATCCCCATAGACCTGAGTGACCGAGTCTAATCAGCCGATAGGATCACATAAGACCTGTTCTGAGTTACAGGGATCTCACTACCAGATCTATGGTTGTAACAATGTGTGAATACATCTATTCTACTTTATGGGACAAATATGAGAAACATAAAAATTGGACAGCACCCGGACGCAGTCATACAGCCGAATAACATGGACGACGACGATCGCAGTGCTTGGATTGACCGGCGGCTCTCGTCACCCGAGCATGACAGGTGTATAGAAATACGCTCAGGTCAGGAGAGCCGCCGGCCAGTCTGAGCACTGCGATGTGATAGTCATCCAAGTTATACGGCCTCCTGACTGCGCCTCAGGCTAAGGTCCTGCAATGAGTATTTTTCTACATGCGATTTATTGTGTTTCCGCACATATAGCCCAGCAACCTCATATGTACCCCCATATATAGCCCTGCATATGTACCTCCACATATATCCCTCAACACCCACATGTACCTCGGTAACCCCCACATATAGCTCTGCATATTTACCCCCATATCGCCCTGCATATGTACCTCCATAGCCCTGCAACCCCCACATATAGCTCTGCATATTTACCCCCATATCGCCCTGCATATGTACCTTCATAGCCCTGTAACCCCCATATATAGCCCTGCATATGTACCCCCACATAGCACTGCAACCCCCATATATAGCCCTGCAACCCCACAGCCCTCCGTATGTACCCCCACATGGCCCTGCAACCCCCATATATAGCCATGCATATGTACCCCCATATATACCTCCACATAGTCCTGCACCCCCATATATAGCCCTGCAACCACACAGCCCTCCATATGTACCACCACATAGCCCTGCAACCCCATATACAGCCCTGCATATGTATCCCCATATATACCTCCACATAGCTCTGCAACCCCCATATATAGCCATGCACCCTAAAACGCCCAGGCACAGGGTGGGCAGGGTAATGAGTGACGGGTGATGCCCGCAGACAGGATCTTGAGTGCAGACTGGGTGGTGACTGGGGCAGTGCAGACGGTTGTGGGTGGCAGATATCGTGGCGGGCGGGCACTGTGCGACTGGCGGTGGCTGCAGAGGATGCGCGGCGCAGTGTCACCTGCCTCCTCCCAGGCTCCGGCGCCGCTCTCCCCTCCGATCTTCTACCCGTATCCCCCCTGAATTAACCCTTTATGTCCGGCTTCTTCTGGAGATGATGTCACAGGGCAGGGCGTGTACGCCACGCTGTTCTGCCCTCCACGCTCCCAGAGCGACTCACAATCACACTGTTTTCCCTGTATAGGCCGGGCTCCAACTGCCGAGCATTTTCCATCAGAGGTGACAGAGCATCACAGGGGCGGGGTCATCCTTTCCCAACCTATCACATAAACTAATCATAGGAAGGGGCGGAGATTAGTGATGTAAATAGGCGTGTCTGTGTGTTCACTTTTCTCCGCTGTGTCCTAAAGCCTCCATGACTATCCCAGGACTGCAAAAAAACAAAAAACAAACCTTGCTCAGGTACCGCCCTTCCACATCCTGGCGCCCTAGGCACGTTCCCTCAAGTGCCTAGTGGCAAATATGGCCCTGGTTAGAGGCCACTGCCATATCCCGAATTGGTAAGATGGGGATTCCAGGCAAACTGTACAAAATCTTTAGGAAAAGTATTTTGACCGGCAAAATACATAATGGACCATAACATTATTTTATTTTATTATTATTATTAAAGCCTTCAGTTTTCAATTTTAAAACCTATTATACAATTAATTGTAAAGCACATAATCCAATAATTAGCATAACTTGTTTTATCCTCCAAGGTAATTACTGCTAATGCATGTGCCCCTGTTGTGACCAATGCTTAACTTCAAGATAATTATGGTTTTAATAACCTTAGTCTGTTAAATCTTTACTGACGCTTACCTCTCAATAATATAATATCTGCCATAAAGGATTATAAATGCTACAGAAGTTAATAAAAATGTGAACCCCTTATTAACCAGGCCTGTCTGGGCCTTAAAGGGAATCTGTCAGCAGGTTTTTGACACCTAATCGGAGAGCAGCATAATGTAGAGACAGAGACCCTGATTCCAGCGATGTGTCACTTACTGGGCTGCTTGAGGTAGTTTTGATAAAATCACTGTTTTATCATCAGGAGATTATCACTATAGAACTAGTAAACCTGCTGCCATGTAGTCCTCCATATTCATCAGCTCTGTTTTACCCCCCCACATCACTGATTGGCTGCTTTCTTTGTACACTGTGCAGAGTCAGAAAGCTGCCAAAGAAAGCAGCCAATCAGTGGTATGGATGGGGTTATACAGAGCTCGTCATTCAGAAAACTGAAACATCTGTGGCAGAGAAAACAGTGATTTTATCAAAACTGCAGCAAGTAGCTAACTTAAGTGACAGATCGCTGGTGCCAGGATCTCTTTAATGATGCACTACATTTTTTTAAGTTTTGCTTCTTTACACGTCAAGAAAAAAATGAGTAAATATAAGACTTTCAATTAGTATGTATCGTACATAGAACAAGACCATTCAGACAAAGAAATCAATGCAATACTGTTTCAGACAAGGGCGGACATACAGCCGGTGCAACTACATCGGGGCCTGAAGGCAAAGGGGGGCCCCTGCAGGCAGGGACGTTCTGCCCATAGCGGCACAGTATGCAGCCGCTATGGGGCCACAGAGTCAAGATTACGGGCGGGAGTGAGAGGGGCCCGGTGTCATGCAGCATCGGGCCCCTCTCTCTCCCTCCCGTAATCATGTGAAATACCCAGAGCGAAGGAGAGCGCGGCGCGCAGAGTGCAGAGGTTCAAAAAGGGGGCGTGTCAGGCAGGGAGAGACGCTGGCCAATGAACGCTTTCCTCACCAGACCGAGAAGAGTGCTCACTGGCTGCCGTCTGTATCCTCCTGCATGGCGCATCCCAGTGGTGAGTACTCACCTGTAGTCAGGGGCCCGGGCCGCACAGCACACAGGGGACAACTGTGGAGGAAGAGCAGGACTTACCTTGTGTCTTCTGCTCCATCCACTGTTCCATTTCCAGCAGGTTGAGGTTGGGGGAGGAGACTTACTGCATGGGACAGCATGGCAGCACCAAGGGGCTGATATCAGTCCTCTCTGCTGTGTCCTCATCCTCCACAGTGGAGTCTGCAGCCCTCTCTAACTGATCTCTGCACTATGTAGCCGACCTCCTCCAGGGCTCATCTGATCACCTGAGGTCATAAATTAGTATGTGTGTATATGTATATATACATATGTGTTTGTGTATACTCAGGGGCGGACACTGACAGTTTGGGACCCCTGTGCAAGAAATGTGTCTGGGCCCCCCACCCTGCCCGGTACGCTGCTTATGAAGAGAGTAATCTGGCAATGGGACCCCTGGAGCCTCGGGCTCAGAGAAACAAGGCAGATCACCCTCATTATTACTGCCCTTAAAGCATGGGCATACATAGCAGTCACAAGGCCGCATAGCAAAAGTTCTCTCTGGGTCTCCCCCCCCACACCTCTACAATATATAAATATATATACACACATCCGTTAGCATTCAGTTCTGCTGGTTCCAGTGCAGTCAGACTTGCAGTCAGGTGACAACTAGTGCAGATGTGGCTGACTTTCTAGTTGGCACATGACAGCAAGTGTGCAGAGTGCACCCTAATGATTACATGATAACTGCTGGAACCGGCAGAGCCTGACCATGTATATATTATACTAGCTGAAGAGCCCGGCGTTGCCTGGGCATAGTAACTAACTATGGTTAGTTATAGCAAATTATAATGATTATCCTCCATCCCATATTCCAGTGCCCACATACCCATTATACATATCCTCCATTCCATAGTCCCATGCCCATATACCCCTCAAACATATCCTCCATCCCATAGTTCAGTGCCCATATACCACTCATACATATCATCCATCCCATAGTCTCGTGCCCATATATCCATCACACATCCTCCATCCCATAGTCCCGTGCCCATATACCCTTCATATATAGTATAACATGGCACTACTAAGCAGCAAACATTGGGGACAACAAAGCTACAGACCGGCAGACGGAGAAAATAACTCTCCACTAACCGGGATGACAGTCATCTAATTTGAATATCACTCAGCAACCGCAGGATGACATCGAGTGACCTACAAAAGGAATGGCAAATGGCAGCTGGGGTGAAGTGCACGGCAAGAAATGTTCGTAACAGGCTCCTAGAGGCAGGGCTCAAGTCATGTAAAGCTAGAAAAAAGCCTTTTCTCAATGAGAAGCAAAGGAGAGCCAGGCTGAAGTTTACCAAAGACCATAAGGATTTGACCATAGAGAACTGGAGTAAGGTAATCTTCTCTGATGAGTCTAATTTTGAGCTTTGCCCAACACCTGGTCGTCTAATGGTTAGATGGAGACCTGGAGAGGCGTACAAGCCACAGTGTCTTGCATCCACTGTGAAATTTGGTGGTGGATCAGTGATGATCTGGGGATGCTTCAGCAAGGCTGGAATTGGTTAGGTTAATCTTTGCAAAGGACGTATGAATCAAGCAGCATACAAGGTTATCCTGGAAAAAAAGTTGACTTGTTCTGCTCAGGCAATGTTCCCCAACTCTGAGGACTGGCTTTTCCAGCAAGACAATGTGTCATGCCACACAGCTAGGTCAATCAATGTGTGGATGAAGGACCACCACATCAAATCCCTGTCATGGCCAGCCTAATCTCCAGACCTGAACCACATTGAAAACCTCTGGAATGTAATCAAGAGGAAGATGGATAGTCACAAGCCATCAAACAAAGAAGAACTGCTTAAATTTTTGTACACTGCTCAAAAAAATAAAGGGAACACTTAAACAATAGAATATAACTCCAAGTAAATCAAACTTCTGTGAAAACAAACTGTCCACTAAGGAAGCAACACTGATTGACAATCAATTTCACATGCTGTTATGCAAATGGAATAGACAAAAGATGGAAATTATTGGCAATTATCAAGACACACTCAATAAAGGAGTGGTTCTGCAGGTGGGGACCAGACCACATCTCAGTACCAATGCTTTCTGGCTGATGTTTTGGTCACTTTTGAATGTTGGTTGTGCTTTCACACTTGTGGTAGCATGAGACGGACTCTACAACCCACACAAGTGGCTCAGGTAGTGCAGCTCATCCAGGATGGCACATCAATGCGAGCTGTGGCAAGAAGGTTTGCTGTGTCTGGCAGCGTAGTGTCAAGAGGCTGGAGGCGCTACCAGGAGACAGGCCAGTACACCAGGAGACGTGGAGGGGGCTGTAGGAGGGCAACAACCCAGCAGCAGAACCGCTACTTCTGCCTTTGTGCAAGGAGAAACAGGAGGAGTACTGCCAGAGCCCTGCAAAATGACCTCCAGAAGGCCACAAATGTGCATGTGTCTGTACAAACGGTTAGAAACCGACTCCATGAGGATGGTCTGAGAGCCCGACGTCCACAGATGGGGTTGTGCTCACAGCCCAAAACCGTGCAAGATGCTTGGCATTTGCCACAGAACACCAGGATTGGCAAATTCGCCACTGGCACCCTGTGCCCTTCACAGATGAAAACAGGTTCACACTGAGCACATGTAACAGACGTGACAGAGTCTGGAGATGCCGTGGAGAGCGATCTGCTGCCTGCAACATCTTTCAACATGACCGGTTTGGCAGTGGGTCACTAATGGTGTGGGGTGGCATTTCTTTGGAGGACCGCACAGCCCTCCATGTGCTTGCCAGAGGTAGCCTGACTGCCATTAGGTACCGAGATGAAATCCTCAGACCCCTTGTGAGACCATATGCTGGTGCGGTGGGCCCTGGGTTCCTCCTAATGCAAGACAATGCCAGACCTCATGTGGCTGGAGTGTGTCAGCAGTTCCTGCAAGATGAAGGCATTGAAGCTATGGACTTGCCCGCCCGTTCCCCAGACCTGAATCCGATTGAGCACATCTGGGACATCATGTCTCGCTTCATCCACCAACGTCACGTTGCACCACAGACTGTCCAGGAGTTGGTGGATGCTTTAGTCCTGGTCTGGGAGGACATCCCTCAGGAGACCATCCGCCGCCTCATCAGGAGCATGCCCAGGTGTTGTAGGGAGATCATACAGGCACAGGGAGGTCATACAAGCACAGGGAGGTCATACAGGCACGTGGAAGCCACACACACTACTGAGCATCATTTTGACTTGCTTTAAGGACATTGCATTCCACTTTCATTTTGTTTGTGACTCCAAATCCAGGCCTCCATTGGTTAATAAATTTGATTTCCATTGATGATTTTTGTGTGATTTTGTTGTCAGCACATTCAACTTTGTACAGAACAAAGTATTCAATGAGAATATTTCATTCATTCAGATCTAGGATGTGTTATTTGAGTGTTCCCTTTATTTTTTTGAGCAGTGTACTAGGAGTGGCATAAGGTCACCCAAAAGAAGTGTGCAAGACTGGTGGAAAGCATGCCAAGACTCATAAAAGCTGTGATTAAAAATCATGGTCTTTCCACAAAATATTGATTTCTGAACTCTTCCTGAGTTAAAACATTAGTATTGTTGTTTCTAAACTATTACGAACTTGTTTTCTTAGCATTATTTGAGGTCTGCAAGCGCTGATTTTTTTTTTTGGTATTTTGACCATTTCTCATTTTCTGAAAATAAATACAAAATTTATTGCTTGGAAATTCGGAGACATGTTGTCAGTAGTTTATAGAATAAAAGAGCAATTTATATTTTACTCAAAAATATACCTATAAAGAGAAAAATCAAGACAAACTGAAAATTTTGCAGTGGTCTCTTAATTTTTGCCAGAGCTGTATGTATATATTTTAGAGGTGTGGGTGGGGAGACCCAGAGAGAACGTTTGCTATGCGGCCTTGTGACTGCTATGTACGCCCCTGCTTGAAGGGCAGTAATAATGAGGGTGATCTGGGTTGTTTCTTGGAGCCTGAGCCTCCAGGGGTCCCATGGTCATCATAAGCAGCGTACCGGGCAGGGAGGGGGGCCCAGACACATTTCTTGCATAGGGCTGTTGTTCTATGTAGGATTCATTCTTTACAATTCAGCTGTCGCCATTTTTTTTTCCATTAATGTGGCTACATGTGGCTTAGTGTTACGAGGGAGGAATTGTGCTGTAGGAGACTTCACAAAAATTAGAATAACATTTATAATATTTTTTACACAAGTATGGAAGAAACACACTTTTGGCATACCGTATATACTCGTGTATAAGCCGAGATTTTCAGCACCTTTTTTCGTGCTGAAAATGCCCCCTCGGCTTATACACGAGTCATAGGGCAGAAACCAGCGGGGGAGGGGGTGCCGCGGCAGGAGTCGGTGGCTGGGATCATACTCACCCCTCCCCGTGCCATCGCTGAGCGTCCCTGCAATCCTGCGTTCTCCCCGTCTTCCTGCAGCTCTTCAGCACTGAGCGGTGACGTAATACCCGCTCATTAAGGTAATGTAATATATGGGACGCCGCCACTCCCATGGGCGTGGCCTCCATATTCATGGCCTTAATGAGCGGTATTACATCACCGCTCAGTGCTGGAGAGAGCTGCAGGAAGACGGGGAAACGCAGGATTGCAGGGACGCTCAGCGATGGCACGGGGAGGGGTGAGTATGATGGAGGAGAGGACAAGGAGCACGGAACAGGACGGGGGGGGAGAACGGTGGACGGGGAAGCATAGAGGAGGACGGGGGAAGCTGGAGCAGGACGGGGGAAGCATGGAGGAGGACAGGGGGAGGACGGGGAAGCATGGAACAGGACGGGGGGGGAGATCGGTGGACGGGGGAAGCATAGAGGACGACGGGGGAAGCATAGAGGAGGACGGGGGAGAACGGAGGACGGGGGAAGCATGGAACAGGACGGGGGGGAGATCGGTGGACAGGGGAAGCATAGAGGACGACGGGGGAAGCATAGAGGAGGACGGGGGAGAACGGAGGACGGGGGAAGCATGGAGCAGGACGGGGGGGAGATCGGTGGACGGGGGAAGCGTGGAGGAGGACGGAGGAAGCATGGAGCAGGACAGGGGAGGATGGAGGGCACAGCGGAGGACGGAGCAGGAGGGGGGAGTACAGAGGAGAATGGGGGAGCACAGAGCTGAATGGGGGAGCAAGGAGCAGGACGGGGGCAGCACAGAGCAGGAGGGCAGTTTATACACCCGGCCTATACATGAGTCAATAATTTTTCCCAGTTTTTTGTGGCAAAATTAGGGGAGTCGGCTTATACACGGGTTGGCTTATACACGAGTATATACGGTAGGTTTTATTATTTATTTATAATGTTCGCATTTTTTACTGAATAACCTATTATTATTGTTTGGATATCTAAGAAAAGGTAAATCAATTTTTCTGTTTGTATGTAATGTATATGCAGGTCAATCTTATTTATGCTAAATAATTATTTTTTTTAGTATTTTTTGTGGTCATTTAGTTTTTTTGCATTTCTTTTTATTTATTTGTTACAGATTTCTTTTTTTTACTTTATAAAATGTATTCAATTAATAAAATAAAGTTATGGGATCAGAACATTGACTTTGCTATCCTTCAGCCACTTAAGTGAGGAGATAGGGGGGAAAGGGTGATTAGAAAAGATCTGAGTCCTCAGTGGTTGATACCTTTTAATGGCTAACTGAAAAGATGGTAACAAATTGCAAGCTTTCGAGACTACTCAGATCTCTTCATCAGGCTAAACTAATATAAAATCTAAAGAATCACATATTTATACATGCCTGCAAAGACTTCATGGAAAACACCGCGAATGATGCTGATTCTGTGGTGAAACTCACAAAATTCATCCTCACCCACAATTACTTTGAATTTGACAACAAGATCTATTTACAGGAGACTGGCACAGCGATGGGAAGTAAAATGGCCTCCACAGTATGCAAATCTTTTCATGGCCAAGCTTGAAAGCGACTTTCTGTCCTCATGTCCCATCAGGCCTCGGGCCTACTACCGCTACATTGATGATATCTTAATCATCTGGACGGAGTCTGAACAACAGCTAGAGACGTTCCACGAACAGTTCAATCAATTTCATCCCACCATCAACTTAACACTGAACTTACTCCAGCACTGAAATTAACTTTTTGGACACCATCATTAAACTGAAGGACAATGAAATAGAGACATCCCTGTATCAGAAGCCAATCGACCGTCCAACATACCTTAAATGGGACAGTTTCCATCCAAAACACATAAAAAACTCCATTGTCTACAGCCAAGCCATCAGATACAACCATATATGTTCCAACCACATGAATAGAGATGAACAACTTGGTCGCCTTAGAAGGACCTTTTTAACCCCTTCATGACCCAGCCTGTTTTGACCTAAATGATCTGGCCATTTTTTGCAATTCTGACCAGTTGTCATGTGTGCATCGCCACGAAGATCGTCGCGGTTGCACATTCTGACTTCTCACAGCTGAGTTGCTGTTTCTTTGTGTTTGGCAGTTAGGGAGTTAATTCTGTCTGTGCTCAGTTCTGGGACTGGGTGCAGTTTCTCCCGGCTGCAATTAATTATTTGTTGATTGGTTTCCTTTAAATCTCTGGTTGTCTGTGTTGGGAGTTGCCAGTGAAATTCTTCATGCAGACCACAGATAGGATTGTATCTGTATAGACTTAAGTTAAAGAGCTCCTTAGTTGTTTTAAGCTCACCTTGCTTAGAGTTTAATATCCCAGATCATTTATGTTCCTTCTGTGTTTGAGTGTGTATGCAAGTCTGTGTTTTCTCCAGTCTGTCTTATATGTCTAATCTGTGTATTTAGCAGAGATCAGCCCATATCCCTTTGGTGGTAATCAGAATCCTTCTTAGGACTGATTACAGGGTTCAGGGACTGATAGGAGACAGGGTTAGGCTGGAGACTTGGACCTCTGAACCATTATCAGTACCTCCAAGGTGAGGGATTAGTTAGGACCCCAGTTTAGGGTCAGGTTAGACCCCCGGTCCTCCTCTTTCCTGTGACAGTGTATCAAGTCCTCAAGATTAACCCTGAGTTCAACGGATATCGTGTCAGGTAAATCTATTCTATATTTACATGCTGATGTTGCTAATCTATATGTTGTATAGAGTGTTGTTCTTTTAAGAATAGTTTACTGACATCGTACACATATCATAAGACCGCGTGACATTTTCACTGGCCCATAAAATTATTCCCAGTTGCCATGGATCCAGTAGCCCAGCTGGCTCTGCAGTTGCAGGGATTATCCATGGAGCTGACGGACATTAAGTCCAAAGTTTTGTCTCCCTCGGAGCAGACCAGATTTGAACCTAAAGTGGCTCTCCCGGACAGGTTCACTGGTGGGCGAGACAAATTTTTTACCTTCAGGGAAGCATGTAAATTGTATTTTCGGCTTCGGCCTCGATCGTCAGGGAGTGAAGAGCAGAGAGTGGGAATTGTTATCTCGCTCCTACAAGGGGACCCTCAATCCTGGGCCTTCTCCCTTCCTCCGGGATCCCCGGCTCTACAGTCAGTAGATCGATTTTTTACTGCCCTGGGTTTGGTATATGATGACCCAGATCGGGTCTCTCTTGCTGAGACAAAATTACGTAGGATACAGCAGGGAGATCGTCCGGCGGAGGAATTTGCTTCTGAGTTCCGTAGATGGGCCACAGATACTCAGTGGAATGACCCAGCTCTTAGAAGCCAGTTTTGTCATGGGCTTTCTGACAAATTAAAGGACGTTTTGGCTCAGTATGATTCTCCTCCATCACTGGAGGCTGCTATGGCCCTAGCTATCCGTACTGATAGACGGCTCCGGGAGAGGTGCGAGGTAACTCCGCCCCCTGTTGTTACTCCACCTACTACTAAAGTCCCTTATGTTGAGGTTCCCCTTGTCTGTTCGGAGGAGCCTATGCAGTTGGGAGGGACATCATTTCGTAGGAGGGGATTGGCGGTACGCCGCAGGACTAGAAGGTGTTTCTTCTGCGGGAAAGAGGGACATTTTGTTGGGGGATGTCCATCCCGTGCCTTGTTGAGCAAAAAGTCGCCGGAAAACTGTTAATCCCAGGTTGTGTGGTGGACGACAACCTGGGAGTATGTATTTCGTCCGCTAGTTCTTCTCAGTTCCTTGTACCAGTGGAGGTGGTGGTTGGTACGAGAGTGGAGAGATTTTCTGTTCTTCTTGATAGTGGGTCCGGGGCTAATCTGGTTGACGCTCAGTTTGCTCAGACTCAAGGTATGCATCTGAGTGTATTGGTCAAACCGATCCCTATATTCTCCATTGACGCCAGGCCTCTCGGCCAAGGTAGCTTTGTTCATGAGGTTCATAACATTGACCTTCGGGTAGGGGCAATACATAGGGAACTATTATCTTGTTATGTGTTGGAGGGTCTACCTACTCCTATTGTGTTGGGACTTCCTTGGTTGGTTAAACATAACCCTGTGATTAATTGGCAGTCCAGAGATATAAGCCAATGGGGTGAGTTTTGCAAAAGTAACTGCATGAACACAGTCATCAGTGCGGTCGTGCCTAGTACTTTGCCTCCTTTTTTGGAGGACTTTGGGGATGTGTTCTCTGAGGAGGGGTGTCAGGAGTTGCCTCCTCATCGCGTGTATGACTGCTCTATTAATTTACTTCCTGATGCTAAGTTACCTAAAGCTAGGTTATATAACCTTTCTGGTCCTGAGAGGCAGGCTATGAAAGATTATATTTCGGAAAGTCTGGCCAAAGGGCATATTAGACCTTCATCTTCCCCAGTGGCCGCGGGGTTCTTCTTTGTGAAGAAAAAAGATGGAGGCCTACGCCCTTGCTTGGATTTCCGCGAACTTAATCGGATTACTGTTCGAGATCCGTATCCACTCCCTCTGATTCCTGATCTCTTCAATCAAATTGTTGGCGCCAAATGGTTCTCTAAATTGGATCTCAGGGGGGCGTATAATCTGATTAGGATAAAAGAGGGGGATGAGTGGAAAACGGCGTTTAACACGCCGGAGGGACATTATGAGAACCTTGTCATGCCTTTTGGTCTGACTACTGCACCAGCAGTATTCCAACATTTTGTTAATGACATTTTTCGTCATCTGGTGGGGCTGTTTGTGGTCGCATATTTGGATGACATTTTAATTTACTCACCAGATCTTGTGTCTCACCAGGAGCATGTGAGACAGGTGTTGCAGATCTTGCGCGACAATAAACTATACGCCAAACTGGAAAAGTGTGTATTCGCCGTACAGGAACTTCAGTTTTTGGGTTTCTTGGTGTCAGCCTCCGGTTTCCGTATGGACCCTGAAAAGGTGAGAGCAGTGCTTGAATGGGATCAGCCAGAGGATCTTAAGGCTCTGCAGCGTTTTCTGGGGTTTGCTAACTACTACCGGAAATTTATTTGTAATTTCTCATCTGTTGTCAAACCTCTCACTGACATGACAAGAAAAGGGACGGATTTTTCTAAATGGTCGGACAAAGCTTGCCAAGCTTTTTCCTCTTTGAAAAAATGTTTTGCTTCGGCACCCGTTCTCATCCAACCAGATGCATCACAGCCGTTCGTTGTGGAGGTGGACGCGTCTCACGTAGGGGTGGGTGCAATATTGTCCCAGGGTCCGTCCCCTGGTAAATGGCATCCGTGCGCTTTCTTTTCTAAAAAATTGTCGTCCGCCGAAAGGAATTATGATATCGGCAATAGGGAACTTTTGGCCATTAAGTTGGCTTTTGAAGAATGGCGTCACTTTTTGGAGGGGGCAGTCCACCCGGTCACCGTCATTACTGATCACAAGAACCTGCTGTATTTGGAATCTGCTAAGCGTCTGAATTCCAGACAAGCTCGATGGTCGTTGTTTTTTACCAGGTTTAATTTTGTTGTCACTTATCGCCCTGGATCTAAGAATGTTAAGGCGGATGCCTTGTCTCGCAGTTTCCCAGGGGCCGGGAAAATGGATGACCCGATTCCTATCCTTCAGGAGGGGGTGGTAGTGTCGGCTGTATGTTCTGAGCTTGAGGAGGAGGTGTTAGAGGCTCAGGGGGACGCCCCTGCAGGACCTCCAGGGAGACAAAAGGTTATTGAGGCACATCATAATTCTGCTTTAGCAGGACATCCAGGGAGTAAGGCTACTTTAGATCTCCTTTCTCGCCGGTTTTGGTGGCCTAACGTTAATAAAGATGTTTTAACTTTTGTCGCGTCCTGTGGGGTTTGTGCTCGCTCTAAGACCCCTCATACCCGTCCGTCTGGGACCCTCTTACCCTTGAAACTTCCGGAGCGTCCATGGACTCATTTGTCTATGGACTTCATCACGGACCTTCCTCAGTCGTCAGGGAAGACTGTCATACTGGTGGTTGTTGACAGGTTCAGTAAGATGGCACATTTCATTGCTCTTCCTGCCCTCCCTAATGCTAAAACTCTGGCGCAGGTGTTCATTGGGGAGATTGTGAGACTTCATGGGTTGCCTTCTGATGTGGTGTCAGATAGGGGGTCTCAGTTTGTGTCCAAGTTTTGGAGGGCATTTTGTTTACGTCGGGGGATGCAATTGTCATTTTCCTCGGCTTTTCATCCGCAGACCAATGGTCAGACGGAGCGTCTGAATCAAAGCCTAGAGACTTATCTTCGGTGTTTTGTCTCAGAGAACCAGGAGGACTGGTCTTCTTTCTTGCCTCTGGCAGAGTTCGCTCTTAACAACAGGCGGAGCGAGTCCACTGGTAAGTCCCCGTTTTTTGGGGCATATGGTTTTCATCCCCAGTTTTGTACATTCAATGGGGGGGGCCCTTCTGGGGTTCCTGAGGAGGAGCGTTTCTCGTCGTCACTTGCTTCAGTGTGGAGAGGTGTATTGAATAATCTGAGTGCTATGGGGAACCGTTATAAACGTATGGCTGATAGGAGGAGAGTTTCTGGTCCAGATCTTAATGTGAACGATCTGGTATGGTTGTCTACCAGGAATATAAAACTTAAAGTTCCCTCCTGGAAGCTGGGTCCCAGATTCATCGGGCCGTACAGGATCAGTTCCATAATTAATCCTGTGGCATTTCGTCTGGACCTCCCTCCTACGTTTAAAATCCACAATGTGTTCCACAAGTCATTACTTAAGAGGTACGTGGCACCAGTCATACCATCACCTCTACCTCCTCCTCCAGTGGTGGTCAATGGTAACTTGGAGTTTCAAGTGTCAAAGATCATTGACTCACGTCTGAATCGCCGGTCCCTTCAGTACTTGGTGCATTGGAAGGGGTATGGTCCAGAGGAGAGGACGTGGGTTCCTGCGTCTGACATTAACGCAGATCGTTTGGTGCGGATCTTCCACAGAACTCACCCGGGCAAACCTGGCCCTGAGGGTCCGGAGGCCCCTCGTAGAAGGGGGGTACTGTCATGTGTGCATCGCCACGAAGATCGTCGCGGTTGCACATTCTGACTTCTCACAGCTGAGTTGCTGTTTCTTTGTGTTTGGCAGTTAGGGAGTTAATTCTGTCTGTGCTCAGTTCTGGACTGGGTGCAGTTTCTCCCGGCTGCAATTAATTATTTGTTGATTGGTTTCCTTTAAATCTCTGGTTGTCTGTGTTGGGAGTTGCCAGTGAAATTCTTCATGCAGACCACAGATAGGATTGTATCTGTATAGACTTAAGTTAAAGAGCTCCTTAGTTGTTTTAAGCTCACCTTGCTTAGAGTTTAATATCCCAGATCATTTATGTTCCTTCTGTGTTTGAGTGTGTATGCAAGTCTGTGTTTTCTCCAGTCTGTCTTATATGTCTAATCTGTGTATTTAGCAGAGATCAGCCCATATCCCTTTGGTGGTAATCAGAATCCTTCTTAGGACTGATTACAGGGTTCAGGGACTGATAGGAGACAGGGTTAGGCTGGAGACTTGGACCTCTGAACCATTATCAGTACCTCCAAGGTGAGGGATTAGTTAGGACCCCAGTTTAGGGTCAGGTTAGACCCCCGGTCCTCCTCTTTCCTGTGACAGTGTATCAAGTCCTCAAGATTAACCCTGAGTTCAACGGATATCGTGTCAGGTAAATCTATTCTATATTTACATGCTGATGTTGCTAATCTATATGTTGTATAGAGTGTTGTTCTTTTAAGAATAGTTTACTGACTTCGTACACATATCATAAGACCGCGTGACACCAGTGTCCCTTTATGAGGTAATAACTCAGGAACGCTTCAACGGATCATAGCCATTCTGATATTGTTTTTTTCGTGACATATTGGGCTTCATGTTAGTGGTAAATTTAGGTAGATAATTTTTGCGTTTATTTGTGAAAAAAATGAAACTTTGGCCAAAATTTAGAAAATTTCACAATTTTCAAAGTTTGAATTTTTATTCTGTTAAACCAGAGAGTTATGTGACACAAAATAGTTAATAAATAACATTTTCCACATGTCTTCTTTACATCAGCACAATTTTGGGAACAATATTTTTTTTGTTAGGAAGTTATAAGGGTTAAAAGTTGACCAGCGATTTCTCATTTTTACAGCAAAATTTACAAAACTATTTCTTTTAGGGACCACCTCACATTTGAAGTCACTTTGAGGGGTCTATATGGCAGAAAATACCCAAAAGTGACACCATTATAAAAACTGCACCCCTGAAGCTACTCAAAACTACATTCAAGAAGATTATTAACCCTTCAGGTGCTTCACAGGAACTAAAGCAACATGGAAGGAAAAAATGGACATTTTAATTTTTCCAACAAAATTTTTCTTTTAGCATCAATTCTTTCATTTTTGCATGGGCAACAGGATAAATTGGACCCTAAAATTTGTTGGGCAATTTATCCTGAGTACAAAGATACCTCATATGTGGTCATAAATCACTGTTTAGGCGCACGGCAGGGCTCAGAAGGGAAGGAGCGCCATTTGACTTTTTGAATGGAAAATATGCTGGAATATTTAGCGGTTGCCATGTCGCATTTGGAGAGTCCCTGTGTGCCTAAACATTGGAGCTCCCCCACAAGTGACCCCATTTTGGAAACTAGACCCCCCAAGGAACTTCTCTAGATGCATAGTGAGCACTTTGAAACCCCAGGTCCTTCACAAATTGATCCGTAAAAAAAAGAAAGTACTTTTTTTTTCACAAAAATTTTCTTTTAGCCTCAGTTTTTTCATTTTCACATGGGCAACAGTATAAATTGGATCATAAAATTTGTTGGGCAATTTCTCCTGAGTACACAGATACCTCATATGTGGTCATAAATCACTGTTTGGGCGCATGGCTGGGCCCAGAAGGGAAGGAGCACCATTTGACTTTTTGAATGGAAAATTGGCTCCAATCCTTAGCGGACACCATGATGCCTTTGGAGAGCCCCTGTGTGCCTAAACAGTGAAAAAAAAAACACATGTGACACCATTTTGGAAACTAGACCCCCCAAGGAGCTTATCTAGATGAGTAGTGAGCACTTTGAACCCCCAAGTACTTCACAGAAGTTTATAAACGCAGAGCAGTGAAAATAAAAAAATCATTTTTGTTTCTCAAAAATCATTTTTTAGCCCACTATTTTTTATTTTCCCAAGGTTAACAGGATAAATTGGACTCCAAAAGTTGTTGTCCAGTTTTTCCTGAGTACGCTGGTGCCCCATAAGTGGGGGGAACCACAGTTTGGGTACACGGCAGGGCTCAGAAGGGAAGGAGCGCCATTTGACTTTTTGAATGGAAAATTAGCTCCAATCGTTAGCGGACACCATGTCATGTTTGGAGAGCCCCTGTATGCCTAAACTTTGGAGCTCCCCCACAAATGACCCCATTTTGGAAACTAGACCCCCTAATGAACTTATCTAGATGCACAGTAAGCACTTTGAACCCCCAGGTGCTTCACAGAAGTTTATAACGCAGAGCCGTGAAAATAAAAAATCATTTTTTTTTCTCAAAAAATGATTATTTAGCACACTATTTTTTATTTGCACAATGGTTACAGGAGAAATTGGACCCCAAAAGTTGTTGTCTAATTTGTCCTAAGTACGCTAGTACCTCACATGTGGGGGGGAACCACTGTTTGGGCACACATCAGGGCTCAGAAGGGATGTAGTGACGCTTTGAAATGCCGACTTCATGGAATGGTCTGCGGGCGGGCAGAGCCCCTGATGTGCCTAAACAGTAGAAAACCCCCACAAGTGACCACATTTTGTAAACTAGACCCCTAAAGGAACTTATCTAGATGTGTGGTGAGCACCTTGAACCCCCACGTGCTTCACAGAAGTTTGTAATGCAGAGCCGTGAAAATAAAAAATATTTTTTTTCCTCAAAAACTGATTTTTTTAACCCGCAATTTTTTATTTTCACAAGGGTAACAGGAGAAATTGGACCACAAAAGTTGTTGTACAGTTTGTCCTGAGTACACTGGTACCCCATAAAGGGGGGGAACCACTGTTTTGGCGCATGGGAGAGCTCAGAAGGGAAGGAGCGCCATTTTGGAATGCAGACTTGATGGAATGTTCTGCGGGCGTCATGTTGCGTTTGCAGAGCCCCTGATGTGCCTAAACAGTAGAAACCCCCCACAAGTGACTCTATTTTGGAAACTAGACCCCCCAAGGAGCTTATCTAGATGTGTAGTGAGCACTTTGAACCCCCAAGGGCTACACAGAAGTTTATAACGCCGGGCATGAAAATAACAAAATCATATTTTTTTCACAAACATGATCTTTTAGTCCCCAATTTTTTTATTTTCCCAAGGGTAACAGGAAAAATTAGACCTCAAAAGTTGTTGTCCAATTTGTCCTTAGTACGCTGATATCCCATATGTGGGACAAAACTACTGTATGGGAACACTTCGGGGCTCGGAAGGGAAGTAGTGACGTTTTGAAATGCCGACTTGATGGAATGGTCTGCGGGCGTCATGTTACGTTTGCAGAGTCCCTGATGTGCCTAAACAGTAGAAACTCCCCACAAGTGACCCCATTTTGGAAACTAGACCCCGCAAGGAACTTATCTAGATGTGTGGTGAGCACTTTGAACCCCCAAGGGCTACACAGAAGTTTATAACGCCGGGGCATGAAAATAAAAAAATCATATTTTTTCCACAAACATGATCTTTTAGTCCCCAATTTTTTTATTTTCCCAAGGGTAACAGGAGAAATTAGACCCCAAAAGTTGTTGTCCAATTTGTCTGAGTACGCTGATATCCCATATGTGGGAGAAAACTACTGTATGGGCACACGTCGAGGCAGGGAAGTAGTGACGTTTTGAAATGCCGACTTGATGGAATGGTCTGCGGGTGTCATGTTACGTTTGCAGAGCCCATGATGTGCCTAAACAGTAGAAACCCCCCCAAGTGACCCCATTTTGGAAACTAGATCCCCCAAGGAACTCCTCTAGATGTGTGGTAAGCACTTTGAATCTCCAAGTTCTTCACAGAAGTTTATAACGCAGAGCCGTGAAAAATAAAAATCATTTTTTTTTCCACAAAAATAAATTTTTTAGTCCCCAATTTTTTTTTCCCAACAGTAACAGGAGAAATTAGACCCCCAAAGTTGTTGTGCAATTTTTCCCGAGTACGCTAATACCCCATATGTGGGGGTAAACCACTGTTTGGGCACACGTCGGGGCTTGGAATAAAGGGAGCACTGTTTGACTTTTTGAACGCAAAATTTGCAGAAATCAATGGTGGCGCCATGTCGCGTATGGAGACCCCTGATGTGCGTAAATAGTGGAAACCCCTCAATTCTAACTCCAACCCTAACCCCAACACACCCCTAACGCCAACCCTAACCCCTACACACCCCTAACCCTAATACAAACCCTAACCATAACCCTAACCCCAACACACCCCTAACCCTAATCCCAACTCTAACCATAAACCTAACCACAAGCCTAACCCTAATCCCAACCCTAACCCCAAAACACCCCTAACGCTTATCCTAACTCTAACCCTAACCACAAACCTAACCCTAATTCCAACCCTAACCCTAATTCCAACCCTTACCCTAGTTCTAACCCTAACCCTAGTTCTAACCCTAAAGGGTATGCCACACTAAACGAGATCGCAAACGAGATCACTAAAACGTCACTATTTTGCGATCTCGTTAGTGACCTCGTTGTGTGTGGCATGTAGCAACGATGTGGCCCCTGCTGTGATGTCGCTCATCGCTCACTAGCGTTCTGGACCGTTTTTTGATCGTTGGTGTCCCGCTGGTGAGCCTATATCGCTGTGTTTGGCACCTTTTGCGAACGACGAGCGACCTCGTTTGTGACGCATATGTTGTTTAGCGTCACGGAGTGGATCGCAATATCTGTAAGTTCTCTTTTGCGTCACAGAGAGGATCGCAGAAGTTGCAAAGCAGGCTAGCAGAACGCAGAGAGCAGGAGCGATGCTGGAAATTCCTATGAATCAGAAGCGCTCAGTACATGCTAATGACAGATCCTAACGACCGCCAAAGTCGTTAAAGAGATCGCTGACCGCTGATGAGTTGTTAATGAGATCTCCTGTTTGGCAGCTACTAGCGACCTAAAAGAGATCACACCAACGATCTCAGTAGCTTGCGTCGTTATTGAGATCGCTAACCAGATCGCTAAGTGTGGCAGTACCTTAAGGCTGGGTTCATATTGCATTTTACCAGCCCGTTCAACACGTAGCGTTGACGGGCTGGTAACGGTATAGCATAACGCGATCGCGTTATACTATATCCGCTAGTGCAGAGGAATCAGCGATGATTCATCTGTGCTAGCGGTGACGGAGCCCAGACGCTGCAGCCTGCGTCCAAGGCTCCGTCACTGAATGACGGCACGTCGCGATGCGCACACAAATGGGGTGAATGGCAGCTTTAACAGACTGCGTTACACCGCGTTATACCGCGGTGAAACGCAGTCCATCTAACGGACTGCCATAATGCAATATGAACCCAGCCTAACCCTGAGGCACACGTTGCGGATTCACTTGCGGATTTTTCTAAAATCCGCAGGTAAAATGACCTGCGTTTTACCTGCGTAATTAGCGCGGATTTACTGCGGTTTTGCTGCGGTTTTTCCCTGCGGTTTTACACCTATAATAGAATAGGTGTAAAATCGCTGCGGAATCAGCACAAAGAATTGACATGCTGCGGATTTAAAACCGCAGCAAATCCGCGCTGAAAAATCTGCAGCATGTGCACAGCGTTTTTTTTTACCATTTATTTGCATTGTACTGTACATGGTTTCTGGATCTGCAGTGGATCCGCAGCGCGAAATCCGCTGCTGATCAGCAGCAAAATCCGCAACGTGTGCACAGGACCTAATAGGAAAAAAAAAAATCTTTATTTTATTATTTGTCCCTACCTATGACGGGGGGGTTCACTTACTTTTTTTTTATTTTGATCACTGTGACAGTTTATCACAGTGATCAAAATACATTTCTGGACTCTGCAGGGCGCACTGCGCATGCGCCGGCCGGCGGGCGCACTGCACATGCGCCCGCCATTTTCCAAGATGGCGGCGCCCATGAAGAATCCCGGGCAGCCGCCGGGACAGATCCAGGGACATCGGTGGACCAGGAGAGGTGAGCATGGGGGTCGGAAGGTGAGGGGGAGGATCGGAAGGTGGGGGCAGCGGAGGCCAGGACGAGGGGAGCTGCTAGTGACAGCGTTGACCGATCACCCCATCTTTCGTGGCGGCGGCCGATCGCTGCCGTGACTCGATGTGGGGGGGTCAGATCGCTGTCTCCAGCCATGGCAGATGCTATTGCAGCATCGGCCATGGCTGGATTGTAATATTTCACCAATTTCATTGGTGAAATATTACAGATTGCTCTGATTGGCTGTTTCACTTTTAACAGCCAATCAGAGCGATCGTGGCCACAGGGGGGTTAAGCCAACCCCCCTGTGGTGAAGCACAAAGGGTCCTGTGCCTGCGAGTCGGGTGACCTTTCAGTGACCCCGGTCACCCGACCCGCAGGAACGCGATCCTTTCATGACGCCACATAGGCGTCACAGGTCGGATTGGCACCGACTTTCATGACGCCTACGTGGCGTCACAGGTCGGGAAGGGGTTAAATCAGGGCTACCATCCAAGAACAATTGAAAAACAAATTACAAGAGCCACCAGAATATCAAGGAATCACCTGCTACATTACAAAACTAAAGAAGAAAATAACCGGGTGCCTCTAGTGGTCACCTACAATCCAAATCTGGAGGTGCTAAGGGGAGCTGCACGGAAACTACAACCTTTACTACAAAAAGATGCCCGATTACAATCCATATTTCCAGACCCCCCACTACTATGTTTTAGGCAGCCCCCAAATCTAAGAAGTATCATTGTCAGAAGTTCCCTGTCCTCTCCAACAGCTGCAGGAACCTTTCCTTGCAAACAGAAAAAATGCAAAACCTGCGCTCCCTCACAGTCTGACGTGCGCTGAACTCCGGAGCTTGGGAAAATGAAGCGCCAGTCCAACCCTGCGTACCGGAGACACACACACAATATATAATTTCTAGTTCTTTGACGTATCCATACGTCCAGTTCAGTAGGTACATACCGACCTTGGACATATGGATACGTCATATTTTTAATGCGGCACCGAGATCGTAGCAGTGTTGCTAGCATCAAAGTTCTGACGCGATCTTGCAGCAGGGACCCGGAAATCGTCATACCGGGGACTGGCTCCGCTCCCCCATGATGACAATCGCTGTGATTGGCTGTTCAATTCTGATCAGCCAATCACAGCGTTTCTCAGTGTTTCAGGCAATCAGATACAGAAAAATCATTGAATGAGAAGGTGTGTCCAAACTTTTGGTCTGTACTGTATTTTCTGTCTGTGTTCGTGTTTTCATCTTGTCTAACAGCCATTATATGTCTGGGGGCTTCCTATTCTTTTGGGGTCTACTCCGGGGCAGTTAGCTTTCCTCTTTCCATCTTCAAGGATAGCTATCTCTCCGGCTGTGACGAGGCGTCTAGGCCACCGTAGGAACGTCCAACTGCTACTTCTAGTTGTGCGGTTAGTTTACGGGTCTGCAACCTATTAGTTTTCAACCTCTCTGGTGTTAGGCTGCCTATGCGGTTTTTTGCTCCTGCCTCCTCAGCTACCTAAACATAACAGAAAACTTTGTTTAGTGTTATATAAAATAAAACACTTTATTCTGGCTGTGTCTTTATTTAACATGTAACAACTATAGGATTAGTAAAGTATAGGTATTTTATGGACACCTCTCCATTACTAAGCAGTGGGCTTGATGTCACCTTACAATACAAAGGTGACATCAACCCCAAAACTAATACCCCACTTACCACCGCTACAGGGCAAGTGGGATGAGCAAGACTAAGTGCAGAATTGGCTGAGAACTGATGTTTTTAGCCAGGGGTGGGCCAACATACATGGTCCCTTCCTAGGCTATTAATATCAGCTCCCAGGCTGGCTTTCCCTCTGCTGGTTACAAAAATTGCGTGGGAGCCATTTTTTTCCAAAAAGAATCTTTTATTAATTACATGCATGTCCCCTAATTTGCATACAAACTACTAAGTGCATTGGTCACTGACATCTATATACAGTTAGGTCCATAAATATTTGGACAGAGACAACATTTATCTAATTTTGGTTCTAGACATTACCACAATGAATTTGAAACAAAACAAATCAGATGCAGTTGAAGTTCAGACTTTCAGCTTTCATTTGAGGGTATCCACATTAAAATTGGATGAAGGGTTTAGGAGTTTCAGCTCCTTAACATGTGCCACCCTGTTTTTAAAGGGACCAAAAGTAATTGGACAGATTAAATAATCTAATATATAAAGCTGAATGTATGTATGTGTGTATGTATGTGGGTATGTTTGTCCGGGATTGGAATCCGCACCGTCGGACTTACGGGCATGAAATTTTGCATGCCCGCACGTCTCAACCCCGAAAGCGTCCTAGGCTATGTTTTGAATCGAAATTTTAACCCCGCGCATTCCAAATCGCCAAACAATTTTGGCCCTATCTACATAATGGGGAGAAAGCTGAATGCTTGTGTGTATGTCCGGCATAGGAGTCTGCATTTACGGGCATGAAATTTTGCACACCCGCACGTCTCGACCCCGGGAGCGTCATAGGCTAGGTTTTGAGTCGAAATTTTAACCCCGCGCATTCCAAATTGGCAAATAATTTTGGCCCGGGATAGGAATCTGCACTGTTGTACTTACGGCCATGAAATTTTGCATGCCCGCACATCTCAACCCCAGGAGCATCATAGGCTATGTGTTGAATGGAAATTTTAACCCCCGCACATTTTGGTGTGTGATTTTTATGTGCAGAATAAATTTTTGTTAACATAGTCTATTTTGTTACAGCTAACAGCAGTTATTAATTAACCCGGGCGAAGCCGGGTACTACAGCTAGTTGTAAATAAAATGTTCATTTCTAGTACTTGGTTGAAAACCCTTTGTTAGCAATGACTGCCTGAAGTCTTGAACTCATGGACATCACCAGACACTGTGTTTCCTTCTTTTTGATGCTCTGCCAGGCCTTCACCGCGGTGGTTTTCAGTTGCTGTTTGTTTGTGGGCCTTTATGTCTGAAGTTTAGTCTTTAACAAGTGAAATGCATGTTCAATTGGGTTGAGATCAGGTGACTGACTTGGCCATTCAAGAATATTCCACTTCTTTGCTTTAATAAACTCCTGGGTTGCTTTGGCTTTATGTTTTGGGTCATTGTCCATCTGTAGTATGAAACGACGACCAATCAGTTTGGCTGCATTTGGCTGGATCTGAGCACACAGTATGGCTCTGAATACCTCAGAATTCATTCGGCTGTTTCTGTCCTGTGTCACATCATCAATAAACACTAGTGACCCAGTGCCACTGGCAGCCATGCATGCCCAAGCCATCACACTGCTTCCGCCATGTTTTACAGATGATGTGGTATGCTTTGGATCATGAGCTGTACCACGCCTTCGCCATACTTTTCTCTTTCCATCATTCTAGTAGAGGTTGATCTTGGTTTCATCTGTCCAAAGAATGTTCTTCCAGAACTGTGCTGGCTTTTTTAGATGTTTTTTAGCAAAGTCCAGCCTAGCCTTTTTATTCTTGATTCTTATGAGTGGCTTGCACCGTGCAGTGAACCCTCTGTATTTAATTTCATGCAGTCTTCTCTTTATGGTAGATTTGGATATTGATACGCCTACCTCCTGGAGAGTGTTGTTCACTTGGTTGGCTGTTGTGAAGGGGTTTCTCTTCACCATGGAGAGTTTTCTGCGATCATCCACCACTGTTGTCTTCCGTGGGCGCCCAGGTCTTTTTGCATTGATGAGTTCACCAGTGCTTTCTTTCTTTCTCAGAATGTACCAAACTGTAGATTTTGCCACTCCTAAAGTTGTAGCAATTTCTCGGATGGGTTTTTTCTGTTTTTTGCAGCTTAAGGATAGCTTGTTTCACCTGCATGGAGAGCTCCTTTGACCGCATGTTTCCTTCACAGCTAAACCTTCCAAATGCAAACACCACACCTCAAATCAACACCAGCCCTTTTATCTGCTTAATTGAGAATGATATAATGAAGGGATTGCCCACACCTGTCCATGAAATAGCCTTGGAGTCAATTGTCCAATTACTTTTGGTCCCTTTAAAAACAGGGTGGCACTTGTTAAGGAGCTGAAACTCCTAAACCCTTCATCCAATTTTAATGTGGATACCCTCAAATGAAAGCTGAAAGTCTGAACTTCAACTGCATCTGAATTGTTTTGTTTCAAATTCATTGTGGTAATGTCTAGAACCAAAATTAGATCAATGTTGTCTCTGTCCAAATATTTATGGACCTAACTGTATCTACATATTCTGCATGTATTTAGTGTATGTAAACCATGTCTTCTATCCTGTCGGCTCCTGCAGTGAATTTACAGAAGCCGACAAATGAATTACCGGCTATTCTATCTATCTATCTATGAAATATAAAGACATATACAGTATATATATACTAGATGGTGGCCCGATTCTAACACATCGGGTATTCTAGAATATGTATGTAGTTTATTTATGCATGGCTCAGCTCCCACTCTCCCATCCTTGCATGCATATATTCGCTCCCACTCTCCCATCCTTGTATACATGGCTCACCTGTCCCATCCTGTATACATGGCTCCGCTCCCCCCTCCCCTCCTTGTATGCATGGTTCCGCTCCACCCTCCCATCCTGTATACATGGCTCCCCTGTCCCATCTTGTATACATGGCTCCGCTCCACCCTCCCATCCTTATATGCATGGCTCCGCTCCACCCTCTCATCCTGTATACATGACTCCGCACCACCCTCCCATCCTGTATATATGGCTCCCCTGTCCCATCCTGTATACATGGCTCTGCTCCACCCTCCCATCCTTGTATGCATGGCTCTGCTCCACCCTCCCATCCTGTATACATGGCTCCGCTCCCACCCTCCCATCCTGTATACATGGCTCCGCTCCCACCCTCCCATCCTTGTATACATGGCTCCACTTGACCCTTCCATCCTGTATACATGGCTCCGCTCCACCCTCCCATCCTTGTACACATGGCTCCGCTCCACCCTCCTATCCTGTATACATGGCTCTGCTCCACCCTCCCATCCTTGAATGCATGGCTCCGCTCCACCCTCCCATCCTGTATACATGGCTCTGCTCCCACCCTCCCATCCTGTATACATGGCTCCGCTTCCACCCTCCCATTCTTGTATACATGGCTCCGCTCGACCCTTCCATCCTGTATACATAGCTCCGCTCTACCCTCCCATCCTTGTATATATGGCTCCGCTCCACCCTCCCATCCTGTATACATGGCTCCACTCCACCCTCCCATCCTGTATACATGGCTCCGCTCCTACCCTCCCATCCTGTATACATGGCTCCACTTCCACCCTCCCATTCTGTATACATGGCTCCGCTCCATCCTTCCATCCTTATATACATGGCTCCGCTCCACCCTCCCTTCCTGTATACATGGCTCCACTCCACCCTCCCATCCTGTATACATGGCTCCGCTCCTCCCTCCCATCCTTGTATACATGGCTCCGCTCTACCCTCCTATCCTGTATACATGGCTCTGCTCCACCCTCCCATCCTTGAATGCATGGGTCCACTCCACCCTCCCATCCTGTATACATGGCTCCACTCCCACCCTCCCATCCTGTATACATGGCTCCGCTCCACCCTCCCATCCTTGTATACATGGTTCCACTCCACCCTCCCATCCTGTATACATGGCTCCGCTCCCACCCTCCCATCCTGTATACATGGCTCCGCTCCACCCTCCCATCCTTGTATGCATGGCTCCGCTCCCACCCTCCCATCCTGTATACATGGCTCCGCTCCTCCCTCCCATCCTGTATACATGGCTCTGCTCCCACCCTCCCATCCTGTATACATGGCTCCGCTCCAAGCTCCCATCCTGTATACATGGCTCCGCTCCCACCCTCCCATCCTGTATACCTGGCTCCGCTCCACCCTCCCATCCTGTATACATGGCTCTGCTCCCACCCTCCCATCCAGTATACATGGCTCTGCTCCACCCTCCCATCCTGTATATGTGGCGCCCCTGAGGGTTCAGTCGCCACAGAGGTGATCTGCCAATGATGGCGGTGGCGTGCGTGGTTGAAATCCTGCGCGAATTCGCAGCCGACTGTGCCTGTCGCTGATTGGTTGCATCCATTTAGATGAGCCATCCATGTTACTTAATATTGGTTATATAGGCAATTTGTCTCATAAAACTATTATTCTCATAAACAATTTTTTCTGTGCCCACTAATTTCATTGTGGGTATGGTTTGACTCGGGTCTGGATATATGTGGGGTCCTATATACTGTGATTTGCAATGCATTTGATGTAATTTCTGCTGCCACCTGTGTTATAGGTCCTTTATGAATTTTATGTACAGATACACATTGTTATTGAATAAAAGATTTTGTATTTTCGGCAACCTATACGCTCCTTTTTTCTCCTGGTTTATATGCTTGTTTGGAGCAGGTATTTGCTCTTTGCTTTTTTCATGCTGACTTTTATGGGTGTGTAATCAACCTTTGGTCGAATATGCAACTAGGTTGTGTGTTGGCATGTATATATATGTGTCACCGACATATATACAGTGGGTTTGGAAAGTATTCAGACCCCTTTAAATTTTTCACTCTTTGTTCCATTGCAGCCATTTGGTAAATTCAAAAAAGTTAATTTTTTTTCTCATTAATACACTCTGCACTCCATCTTGACAGATAAAAACCAGAAATTTAGAAATCTTTGCAAATTTATTAAAAAAGAAAAACTGAAATATCACATGGTCATAAGTATTCAGACCCTTTGCTCAGACACACATATTTAAGCCACATGCTGTCCATTCCCTTGTGATCCTACTTGAGATGGTTCTACTCCTTCATTGGAGTTCAGCTGTGTTTAATTAAACTGATAGGACTTGATTTGGAAAGGCACACTCCTGTCTATATAAGACCTCACAGCTCACAGTGCATGTCAGACCAAATGAGAATCATGAGGTCAAAGGAACTGGCCAAGGAGCTCAGAGACAGAATTGTGGCAAGGCACAGATCTGGCCATGGTTGCAAAAGAATTTCTGCAGTACTCAGGGTTCATAAGAGCACAGTGGCCTCCATAATCCTTAAATGGAAGAAGTTTGGGACCACCAGAAGTCTTCCTAGACCTGGCCGTCGAGCCAATATAAGCAATCGTGGGAGAAGAGCCTTGGTGAGAGAGGTAAAGAAAAACCCCAAGATCACTGTGGCTGAGCTCCACAGATGCAGTAGGGAGATGGGAGAAAGTTACACAAAGCCAACTATCACTGCAGCCCTCCACCAGTCAGGCCTTTATGGCAGAGTGGCCCGACGGAAGCCTCTCCTCAGTGAAAGACATATGAAAGCCCACATAGAGTTTGCTAAACAAAACACATGTAGGACTCCCAGACTATGAGAAATAAGATTCTCTGGCCTGATGAGACGAAGATAGAACTTTTTGGTGATAATTCTAAGCGGTATGTGTGGAGAAAACCAGGCACTGCTCATCACCTGCCCAATACAATCCCAACAGTGAAACATGGGGGTGGCAGCATCATGCTATGGGGGTGTTTTTCAGCTGCAGGGACAAAACGACTGGTTGCAATTGAAGGAAACATGAATGCGCCCAAGTACAGAGATATCTTGGATGAAAACCTCTTCCTGAGTGCTCTGGACCTCAGACTTGGCCGAAGGTTCACCTTCCAACAAGACAATAACCGTAAGCACACAGCTAAAATAACAAAGGAGTGGCTTCAGAACACTCTGACCATTCTTGACTGGCCCAGCCAAAGCCCTGACCTGAACCCAATTGAGCATCTCTGGAGAGACCTGAGAATGACTGTTTACCAACGTTCACCATCCAAACTGACGGAACTGGAGAGGATCTGCAAGGAAGAATGGCAGAGGATCCTCAAATCCAAGTGTAAAAAAATTGTTCCATCATTCCCAAGAAGACTCATGGCTGTACTAACTCAAAAGGTGCTTCTACTCAATACTGAGCAAAGGGTCTGAATACTTATGATCATGTGAAATATCAGTTTTTCTTTTTTAATAAATTTGCAAAAATTTCTACATTTCTGTTTTTTTTCAGTCAAGATGAGGTGCAGAGTGTACATTAATGAGAAAAAAATGAACTTTTTTGCATTTTCCAAATGGCTGCAATGAAACAAAGAGTGAAAAATTTAAAGGAGTCTGAATACTTTCTGAACTCACTGTATATATTCACACACCTATTCTATCTGTATATATCTATTCTATCTATTCTATTCTAACCTGTCACTAGGTGATTATACTGTATGCGGCATACAGTAGATGACAGTCAGCCCAGTCAGTGGAGAGTCGCTTTCGTCCTCTGCTGGTCTGTAGCTTTGTTGTCCCCATTATCTGCTGCTTGACCTTGTTGTAATGGACTGCCGTCTTTGAAATTTTAAGGATGGAGGCAACATGACGCTCACTGTATCTTTCTGCTAGTAAAGCAAGTATTGAGCCTTTCTTTTCCTCACTCAAGAATTTTCTTTTCAACTCCTTTGACAAGGTTAAAAGTTATTTTTGCATTCCTATTACTTTTGGGATATTACTAGCACTTGTTTTGCCATCCAGCTTGTCCTATTGCAAGAGGATTGTGAACACCACAGCAGTGTTTTTTCTACTTTCCTTCGTTAAATAATATTTGGTTTAGGTGATGATCACCTAATCAGAAGCACATTAAGTAGAATGAGGTGTACTCTGGTTGGAATTCAACTGACACTGGAATGGCTGTCAGACATGCAGAGATGGTGATTTTTAGAAAACTGTGCAGTGGTCTCTTAATTTTTGCCAGAGCTGTATATATATATATATATATATATATATATATATATATTTATATATATATATATATATATATATATATATATATATATATACACACATGTGTATATATATATATATATACAGTACAGACCAAAAGTTTGGACACACATCATTCAAAGATTTTTCTGTATTTTCATGACTATGAAAATTGTAGAATCACACTGAAGGCATCAAAACTATGAATTAACACATGTGGAATTATATACTTAACAAAAAAGTGTGAAACAACTGAAAATATGTCTTATATTCTAGGTTCTTCAAAGTAGCCCCCTTTTGCTTTGATTACTGCTTTGCACACTCTTGACATTCTCTTGATGAGCTTCAAGAGGTAGTCACTGGAAATGGTCTTCCAATAGTCTTGAAGGAGTTCCCAGAGATGCTTAGCACTTGTTGGCCCTTTTACCTTCACTCTGCGGTCCAGCTCACCCCAAAACATCTCCATTGGGTTCAGGTCTGGTGACTGTGGAGGCCAGGTCATCTGGCATAGCACCCCATCACTCTCCTTCTTGGTCAAATAGCCCTTACACAGCCTGGAGGTGTGTTTGGGGTCATTGTCCTGTTGAAAAATAAATGATGGTCCAACTAAACGCAAATCGGATGGAACAGCATGCCGCTGCAAGATGCTGTGGTAGCAATGCTGGTTCAGTATGCCTTCAATCTTGAATAAATCCCCAACAGTGTCACCAGCAAAGCACCCTACACCATCACACCTCCTCCTCCATGCTTCACGGTGGGAACCAGGCATGAAGAGTCCATCTGTTCACCTTTTCTGCGTCACACAAAGACACGGTGGTTGGAACCAAAGATCTCAAATTTGGACTCATCAGACCAAAGGACAGATTTCCACTGGTCTAATGTCCATTCCTTGTGTTCTTTAGCCCAAACAAGTCTCTTCTGCTTGTTGCCTGTCCTTAGCAGTGGTTTCCTAGCAGCTATTTTACCATGAAGGCCTGCTGCACAAAGTCTCCTCTTAACAGTTGTTGTAGAGATGTTTCTGCTGCTAGAACTCTGTGTGGCATTGACCTGGTCTCTAATCTGAGCTGCTGTAAACCTGCGATTTCTGAGGCTGGTGACTCGGATAAACTTATCCTCAGAAGCAGAGGTGACTCTTAGTCTTCCTTTCCTGGGGCGGTCCTCATGTGAGCCAGTTTCTTTGTAGCGCTTGATGGTTTTTGGAACTGCACTTGGGGACACTTTCAAAGTTTTCCCAATTTTTCAGACTGACTGACCTTCATTTCTTAAAGTAATGATGGCCACTCGTTTTTCTTTACTTGGCTTCTTTTTTCTTGCCATAATACAAATTCTAACAGTCTATTCAGTAGGACTATCAGCTGTGCATCCACCAGACTTCTGCACAACACAACTGATGGTCCCAACCCCATTTATAAAGCAAGAAATCACACTTATTAAACCTGACAGGGCACACCTGTGAAGTGAAAACCATTTCCGGTGACTACCTCTTCAAGTTCATCAAGATAATGCCAAGAGTATGCAAAGCAGTCATCAAAGCAAAAGGTGGCTACTTTGAATAACCTAGAATATAAGACATATTTTCAGTTGTTTCACACTTTTTTTGTTAAGTATATAATTCCACATGTGTTAATTCATAGTTTTGATGCCTTCAGTGTGAATGTACAATTTTCATAGTCATGAAAATACAGAAAATCTTTGAATGAGGTGTGTCCAAACGTTTGGTCTGTACTGTATATATATATAAAATATATTTTGTGGACAACAAAAAAATTTCCAACTAAACAACGGCCAAAAATCGCACCAAAAATCGTACCAGCCACCAGTGGTTAAGTGAACAGCCTATGACATGAGAGACTCGGGTTCATATCCTGGCTCTGGAAATAATATACCAGTAGTGGTCCTTGGGCAAGACTACTAACACTATAGTGCCTACCTCAATAAACATGAGAGTGTCACGAACAAAAAGAGCCATGCTGGCTCGGACGTCGCCCGGATTAACAAGGTCCGCGTCAGATGTTGAGGAAACAGGACAATCTGATGATAAGTGGGCTACTGGAAAAAACCATACATGGACAAGGCAAGAGAACCTGGATCTGCTGAAATGCTATTATAACAGCAGACCAAATGAGAGAGGACATATGAAGCGTATGAGGAAACTCTGGATGGATACAAGACCTACATGTCCACTGACTGAGAAACAACTAGTCACCCAACGTTTCAATATCATAAAGAGAAAGCTATTATCACAACTTGAGATGGATCAACTGCACTGCAGATCCACCCCACATGAAAACATGGAAGAATAACATGTGCAACCCCCTGAAAATCCTGATCCAGTCCTGCAACTAGAGAGCACTGCAGTTGGTTTTCTGAAACAGAAGATCTTAGATAAACTAAATACCATCAATACCAGAGATCGACTGCCAAGGCCCAGCAAAGAAACACCACCAGACAGTATGCATGAAGATGCCAATAGAGCATTTGCATCAATACCTACCACCACCATAACTCAAACTAATAAACTGATCTATGCTACTGCCTCAGCAATCATGGAAATGCTTGGTTATACAACTAGCAAGATCAACAGAAGTATGTGCCCCCCTTGGAAAAGAAGGCTAGAGACAAAAATCAAGGTGACACGAAGGGAAGTCAGCCAACTAACAGAAATACAGAAGGGTGTGTGTAAAGATCAAGAATAAGACCAAGCTGGACAAGTACAAAGGCCTGACCCCAACTGAAGCCCTAGAGACTGCTAAACAAAGGCTCACAGCACTCGCTGCAAGACTAGGGAGCTACACTAGAGAAGCTGAGGCCAAGAAGATAAATGCCTTGTTCTCCAAAGAACCATCCAAAGTGTACTCCCAACTACAGAGTAACAGCACAAAGACAGCAACTCCACCAATAGCAGGGACTGAACAATACTGGAGGGACATATGGGAGAAGGAAAAAACACACAACACCAGTGCAACGTGGCTGCAAGATCTGAGAATCAAACACAGCAACCACCTAGAGCAAGAACCAGTCACCATTACAGAAGCAGACATTCAACAGCGGGTCAAGAACATGAAGAGCTGGACAGCACCTGATCCAGACATGATCCACACCTAGTTGCTGAAGAAATTAACAGCGGTACATGAACGCATGGCAAAGCAGATGAACCAACTGCTAGAAGAAGGCCACCACCCAGCTTGGCTAACACAAGGTAGAACAGTGCTGATCTTGAAGGATCCTCATAAAGGAACAGTTCCATCCAACTACCGCCCGATAACCTGCCTTACAACAACATGGAAACTCCTGTCAGGCATCATCATAGCCACCAAGATACAGAACCATATGAACAAGTACATGCCTCAGAAAGGCATTGGGACCGACACCAGAGGCTCTAAGCACCAGCTCCTAGTAGATAGAGCAGTTGCTCAAGATTCAAGATCCAGACAGACCAATCTCAGCACAGCCTGGATTGACTACAGGAAAACCTCTGCCACACACATGGGTCTGTGAATGCTTGGCTTTCTACAATGTCAACAAGAAATTAAGAACCTTCCTCAGAAACTCAATGGGGCTATGGAGAACAACATTAGAAGTCAACTCAAGACAACTAGCACAAGTATCCATCAAATGCGGCATATACCAAGGTGATGCACTGTCTTCATTGCTGTTCTGCTTAGGCTTGACCCCCTCAGTCAGATATTTACAAAGTCTGGCTATGGATACAAGTTCAAGAGTGGAAGCACAATCAACCACCTCCTCTACATGGATGACATCAAGCTGTATGCGAAAAACGAACGAGACATCGATTCACTGATCTACCTGACAAGGATCTACAGCGAAGACATCGGGATGTCCTTCGGACTGAAGAAGTGCGGCCGGTTGTTAATAAAGAGAGGCAAGGTAGGCAAGACCGATGGAGTGGAATTACCAGCAGGGCACGTAGCAGACATGCTACAAGTACCTCGGCATCCCACAGGGATACGGTAACCATGATGAGGAGGCAAGGAAAGCAGCAACATCCAAATACCATCAAAGGGTAAAACAGGTCCTGAAGAGCCAGCTCAATGGGAAGAATAAGATTCATGCCATTAATACATATGCCCTGCTAGTTATCAGATACCCTGCTGGCATAGTGTGCTGGCCAAAAGAAGACATGGAAGCTGCAGATGTGAAGACACGAAAGCTCCTCACAATGCATGGAGGTCTCCACCCTAAGTCTAGCACCCAAAGATTGTATACCAACAGAAAGGAGGGTGGTCGAGGCTTGATAAGCATCCAAGCCACCATCACGGAAGAAACAAAGAGTATCCAGGAATACATCAGAAAAATGGCACCAAAAGATGAGATGTTGAGAGAGAGCCTAAGGCAGCAACAACAACAGATCTGGAAGGAAGAACAGGAACATGAAGTGCCATGGCAAGACAAGCCTCTGCATGGGATGTACCATCGACAGATAATGGAGGTGGCTGACATGGAGAAATCCTACCAATGGCTGGAGAAAGCTGGACTCCGAGACAGAACAGTGGCACTAATCATAGCGGCACAAGAATAAGCACTAAGTACCAGATCCATAAAAGCAGGAATCTACCACACAAGACAAGACCCAAGGTGCAGACTATGCAAAGAAACCCCAGAAACCGTCCAACACATAGTGGCAGGATGCAAAATGCAAGCAGGAACAGCATATACTGAACGCCACAACCAAGTAGCGGGAATTGTATACAGGAACATCTGCACAGCATATGGGCTAAGTCCTCCTAAGTCCAGGTGAGAGACCCCAGAAAAAGTGGTGGAGAATGAAAGGGCTAAAATCCTGTGGGACTTCAAGATCCAGACGGATAAGCAGGTGTTGGCTAACCAACCAGACATTGTCATAGTAGACAAGGATCAGACGACTGCAATGATAATAGATGTGGCAATGCCAAGTGACAGCAACATCAGAAAGAAGGAATATGAGAAGCTGGAGAAATACCAGGGCCTCAAAGGAGAACTGGAGAAGATATGGAAGGTGAAGGCAACAGTGATTCCAGTGGTGATAGGAGCCCTTGGAGCAGTGACCCCTACGTTGGAAGAATGGCTTCAACAGATCCCAGGAGCAACATCTGAGCTCTCTGTCCAGAAAAACGCAATGCTGGGAACAGCTAAGATCCTGCGCAGAACCATCAAACTCCCAGGCCTCTGGTAGAGGACCCGAGAATGAGAAAGGACAACAAAGACCACCCCCAGTGGCTGATGTTTTGGTCACTTTTGAATGTTGGTTGTGCTTTCACACTTGTGGTAGCATGAGATGGATTCTACAACCTACACAAGTGGCTCAGGTAGTGCAGCTCATCCAGGATGGCACATCAATGCGAGCTATGGCAAGAAGGTTTGCTGTGTCTGGCAGCATAGTGTCCAGAAGCTGGAGGCGCTACCAGGAGACAGGCCAGTACACCAGGAGACGTGGAGGGGGCTGCAGGAGGGCAAAAACCTAGCAGCAGGACCGTTACCTCCGCCTTTGTGCAAGGAGAAACAGGAGGAGCACTGCCAGAGCAAAATGACCTCCAGCAGGCCACAAATGTGCATGTGTCTGCACAAATGGTTAGAAACCGATTATGGTCTGAGTGCCCGATGTCCACAGATGGGGGTTGTGCTTACAGCCCAACACCGTGCAGGACGCTCAGCATTTCCACAGAACACAAGGATTGGCAAATTCGCCTCTGGCGCCCTGTGCTCTTCACATATGAAAGCAGGTTCACACTGAGAACATGTGACAGACATGACAGAGTCTGGAGATGCCGTGGAGAGCGATCTTCTGCCTGCAACATCCTTCAGCATGACCGATTTGGCAGTGGGTCAGTAATGGTGTGGGGTGGCATTTCTTTGGAGGGCCGCACAGCCCTCCATGTGCTCGCCAGAGGTAGCCTGACTGCCATTAGGTACCGAGATGAGATCCTCAGACCCCTTGTGAGACCATATGCTGGTGCGGTTGGCCCTGGGTTCCTCCTAATGCAGGACAATGCCAGAACTTATGTGGCTGGAGTGTGTCAGCAGCTCCTGCAAGATGAAGGCATTGAAGCTATGGACTGGCCCGCCCGTTCCCCAGACCTGAATCCAATTGAGCACATCTGGGACATCATGTCTTGCTCCATCCACCGTCATGTTGCACCACAGACTGTCCAGGAGTTGGCTTATGCTTTAGTCCAGGTCTAGGAGGAGATCCCTCAGGAGACCATCCGCCGCCTCATCAGGAGCCTGCCCAGGTGTTGTAGGGAGGTCATACAGGCACAAGGAGGTTAGACAGGCACGTGGAGGCCACACACACTGCTGAGCATCATTTTGACTTGTTTTAAGGACATTACATTCCACTTTAATTTTGATTTAATTGATGACTTTTGTGTGATTTTGTTGTCAGCATATTCAACTTTGTACATAACAAAGTATTCAATGAGAATATTTCATTCATTCAGATCTAGGATGTGTTATTTGAGTGTTCCCTTTGCTTTTTTGAGCAGTGTATATACATGTTTTGAAGAATATTTCATTTTAAATCGATGTGTAAATGACAGAGAACTGCTGTATGTAAAAGCTCATGTTAAAATCTCATTGCATACGGATGCCATACGATTGTCATACAGATACATAGATGCGAGGAAATCGCATCATCGCATTGCAAATGGATTACACACGGATCACCATACGGAGAACATTGGTGCAAATCTCGGCCGAGAGAATTGGACTGATTGTTCATACGGCAAGTGTGGCGCTGGCCTAAGGGATTGCTCCCACTTGCGATTAAATCGAACAAATGCAATCTGATTAAAAACAGCTTGAGGACTGGAGCTGTACTCCCCAGCTCTACTCACAAGTCGCTGAAAGTCTATGAGAGCTACAACTAAGCCAGAACGTGGCTCCCATAGACTAGCATTGAGAACTTGTGACCGTTACCTCTAACTTCTGGTCAGTCAGAAGTTGTGGTCATAAGATGACGGCATGGGACCAAGGCGGTACTGGGAAGAGCTGAAGATGGTAGCTGATAAGAAGACTAAGGGCAAGGAACTTAGTGGCACCACTCCAGTGGTAAAGTAGAAAAGATGCTGGAATGGTGCTTTAAGACTCTTGGCTGAGCAACACCCCAAATCCTATCGCTAGTGGAAAATGGATTCGATCAGGAGATTCTTCCATGTTCTCTGCAGAATTTCTGCAAGGCTGACTACTTCGTAAAAATGCAAAAAAAAACTCTACAAATACTGGAGACAAAATTATCTTCTGCTTCCACTTATTATTCATTTCTCGGATGATCATTAATTTATGGACAAACATCAGAGTCACAGTTATGATAACTGAACACAGCCAATGTATGATCCATCACAGCGACTTTTCCACTAACGATGATTTCGCCATTCCATTTACATATCTATAAAAGATCTATCAGCAGACTCTATTTGGATGTTTTTTCTTCCAGCGCCTCATAAATTAAAATGATAAACTAACATTTTCCTGCCAGTATCTCCAGGTCATGCTGCCCTGGATTTCGACTTCTGGTAATTGAGAGCATGAACATTTGACATAAACTTCATAAATAAATCAACTAAAAGAAATAAACATTGTAATATGATGTATCATCCCCTACAATAGTTGTTCTTCAACATATTAAGAGTCTGATGTGTAGGAGGATACATAATATTACAATATTTATGGATGCATCTTCAGTACTGTAGATGATGGAAAACTCTTTCATTTTGCGCTGAAGTCTGGAAGAAAATTACGTGGCTTGACCATTACATCCAGTGTAAAATAAAAAATACTGATTGATTTTACAGTATAGGTTTTCTGTGCACATGAAATGCAGGTACCTGTAATATTTCATATTATTTTCAACTTTTAAAGAGGATCTGTCACCAGATTTCACAATTCAAACTACATAAATTATTAAATTGGTCTATTAGACCTGGCGAAACTAGTGTACTTACTATTAAAAATCCATTTCAGAATGGTGTTTACTTTTTATATAAAAGGTTATACTCAAGATCCACCCATCTATCCTGACGAAAAGATCCTCAGTGTCCTCCACGAAAAGATCCTCAGTGTCCTCCTCCCTGCTGCTGTTAAATCTTTCATTGAAAGTTCATCAGCTGCATATCCTCCCATCTACCCTGACTGACAGCTCCTTAATGTCCCTCCTACTTGCTGCTGAATTTCCTTCCGCCCTAGCCTGATTTACAGTACCTCAATGCTCCTCCTCCGCGCTGCTGCTAAATCTCTGATTGTAAGCTCATCAGCTTCCTTTCTCTCCATGCTGCTGACTCTACACCCACCTACCCTCATTGAAAGATCCTATGTGTCTTCTTCCCTGCTGCTGCTGAATCTTCACTCACCTAGCCTGATTGACAGCTCCTCAGTGTCCCTCCTCCCTGCTGCTGAATCTTCACCCACCTAGCCTGATTGACAGCTCCTCAGTGTCCCTCCTCCCTGCTGCTGAATCTTCACCCACCTAGCCTGACTGAACTATCCTATGTGTCCTCCTCCCTGCTGCTGCTGCTGAATCTACTCCTTCATTGTCTGATTAATAGCTTCTCAAAGTCCTTCTCCCTGATGAATCTATTCTCACCCAACCTGATTGACAGCTCCTTAATGTCCCTTCTCCCTGCTGCTGAATCTCCTTCCACCAAACCTGATTGATAGTGCCTCAATGCTCCTCATCCGCGCTGCTGCTAAATCTCTGACTGAAAGCTCATCAGTGTACCTCCTCCCCGTTTCTGCTGAATCTCCAACCACCTGCAGTATTCTCCTTAGGATCCTCCTGAGGGAGCTTCAGCTCCAAAGTCGTACTGTTGTGAACGTTTTGGAGACGCGACCCTCATAGGGATAGCGGAAAGAACCACACCCGAGTCCATTGGTCTGAGGGTGGAACGCAGAGGAAAAAGACAGCTGAACTCCCAGTTTGGAATAAAATGTCCTTCAAAATCTGGAAACAAACTGGACTTTATAAGAGTTCAGCTGTCTTTTTCCTCTGCGTTCCACCCTCAGACCAATGGACTTGGGTGTGGTTCTTTCCGCTATCCCTATGAGGGTCGCGTCTCCAAAACGTTCACAACAGTAAAAAACTGTTGTGAATGTTTTGGAGATTCTCATTTAAATATCAGGAATATATAGCCATTCTGACATGGATTTCAAAGTAAGTACCATAGCCTCATCAGGTCTAAGAGATCTGTGAATGTGGTTTATATTATGAAACCTGGTGACAGACCTGCTTTAATGCTACAAAAAGTTAGGGTCTGTCATTACTTCATAGTTGCATTTAAGTTACAGTGGGTCCGGAAAGTATTTAGACCCCTTTTAATTTTTCACTTTGTTTCATTGCAGCCATTTGGTAAATACAAAAAAGTTCATTTTTTTCTCATTAATGTCACTCTGCACCCCATCGTTACTGAAAAAAACAGAAATGTAGACATTTTTTAAAAATTATCAAATAAGAAAAACTGAAAAATCACATGGTCATAAGTATTCAGACCCTTTGCTCAGTGTTGAGTAGAAGCACCTTTTGAGCTAGTACAGCCATGAGTCTTCTTGGGAATGATGCAACAAGATTTTCACACCTGGATTCAGTCATCCAGCCTGCAATGATCCCTGCTGCCTCCTCACCACTACTGGAGCTACCGCCTCACCATCACTGGAGCTGCTGCAACCCCCCAACCTACTGTCTCCTTCCCCACCATCCTGCAGAATGTAAGCCCGCAAGGGCAGAGTCCTCTCTCCCCTCTATATCAGTCTGTCATTGTTAGTTTGTTTAGCGTAAGTGATATCTGTAATCTGTATGTAACCCCTTCTCATGTACAGCATCATGGAATCAATGGCGCTATGTAAATAAATAATAATAATCCTCTGCCATTCTTCCTTGCAGATCCTCTCCAGTTCCGTCAGGTTGGATGGTGAACGTTGGTGGACAGCCATTTTCAGGTCTCTCCAGAGATGCTCAATTGGGTTTAGATCAGGGCTCTGGCTCGGCCAGTCAAGAATGGTCACAGAGTTGTTCTGAAGCCACGCCTTTGTTATTTTAGCTGTGTACTTAGGGTCATTGTCTTGTTGGAAGGTGAACCTTCGGTCAAGTCTGAGGTCCAGAGAACTCTGGAAGAGGTTTTCATCCAGAATATCTCTGTACTTGGCCTCATTCATGTTTCCTTCTATTGCAACCAGTCGTCCTGTCCCTGCAGCTGAACAACACCCCCATAGCATGATGTTGCCACCACCATGTTTCACTGTTGGGATTGTATTGGGCAGGTGATGAGCAGTGCCTGGTTTTCTCCACACACACCGCTTAGAATTATCACCAAAAAGTTCTATCTTCATCTCATCAAACCAGGGAATCTTGTTTCTCATAGTCTCGGAGTCCTTCATGTGTTTTTTAGCAAACTATATGCGGGATTTCATATGTCTGGCACTGAGGAGAGGCTTCCGTCGGGCCACTCTGCCATAAAGGCCCGACTGCTGGAGGACTGCAGTGATAGTTGACTTTGTGGAACTTTCTCCCATCTCCCTACTGCATCTGTGGAGCTCAGCCACAGTGATCTTGGGGTTCTTCTTTACCTCTCTCACCAAGGCTCTTCTCCCATGATTGCTCAGTTTGGCTGGACAGCCAGGTCTAGGAAGACTTCTAGTGGTCCCAAACTTTTTCCATTTAAGGATTATGGAGGCCACTGTGCTCTTAGGAACCTTGAGTACTGCAGAAATTCTTTTGCAACCTTGGCCAGATCTGTGCCTTGCCACAATTCTGTCTCTGAGCTCCTTGGCCAGTTCCTTTGACCTCATGATTCTCGTTTGAAAAAAAGGAGAACAAGGAGCATAAATAGCAAATATAAATATAAAAGTGTAGCTTTATTAATACAAATAGAAGAAGTTAAAAAAATCATTGATCAGCATATAATATAATAACACGATCAGCCAGTGCAATGCAGAAGGGAGGATCGACCCTAATCACCCCACAAAAAGACCCTTGAGAAAGCGGCTGGTAAGCCTTTCTCTTACAGCATGTCGTGGCACCTTTGTTGAGCATTACACTTGCTCCCGTACAGGGACTTGGTGCCTTGTCACTATTTTATCTACTTTCAGTGGCTTATCTTATGTATACCATCTCTTTCCCGCGACGCTTTGGGATACACAGGAGGTTATGGGTCTTTTTGTGGGGTGATTAGGGTGGATCCTCCCTTCTACATTGCACTGGCTAATCGTGTTATTATATGATATGCTGATCAATGATTTTTTATAACTTTTTCTATTTGGATTAATAAAGCTACACTTTTATATTTATATTTGCTATTTATGCTCCTTGTCCTCCTTTTTTTCATATATATTCTTTTGGAGCGGATATAGTTAGTCCGGGGGTGCATGACCTTACATGCTTTAACCATGGTCTACTAACATGTATGTGGGATTCTTGTTGTCATGATTCTCCTTTGATCTGACATGCACTGTGAGCTGTGAGGTCTTATATAGACAGGTGTGCGCCTTTACAAATCAAGTCCTATCAGGTTAACTAAACACAGCTGGACTCCAATGAAGGAGTAGAACCATCTCAAGGAGGATCACAAGGAAATGGACAGCATGTGACTTAAATATGAGTGTCTGAGCAAAGGGTCTGAATACTTATGACCATGTGATATTTCAGTTTTTATTTTTTAATAAATTTGCAAAAATTTCTACATTTCTGTTTTTTTTCAGTCAAGATGGGGTGCAGAGTGTACATTAATGAGAAAAAAATGAACTTTTTTGCATTTACCAAATGGCTGCAATGAAACAGAGGGAAAAATGTAAAGGGGTCTGAATACTTTCCGAACCCACTGTATATATATATATATATATATACACCTATTCTATGTGTATATATCTATTCTATCTATTCCATTCTAACCTGTCACTCTGTGATTATACTGTATGCGGCAGATCATTTGCCGGCTTTTAATCCAGAAATAGTCCAGAAATCGGTCAGAAGGTAAGAATAATCCCTGTCTTCTAATTTTACTTCCCTTTCTTTTACCCTGCTCCTTAACCATGCTCACATTTGCCCTCACCGTTTTTGCTCCACTAATCTTCACTCTCCTTCGCTATCCCCAAACCCCTGCAAGCTCCAACCAAATAACTGTCTCCCCCTCTCTCTTACCCCCCCACATCGCCTCATCTGCAGACCTGCTTCTTAACCTCAGACTTTTCCCACTAAAATATAACGTAAGCCGCTCACTCTCCTTCACCCATCTGCTTTCCCTTTCTCTGCTTCATCTCACTGCTGGCAACATATCCCCCAATCCTGGCCCCCCCTGCCTCATACATCCCACTAATCATCACCCCTATACTTCTCACAGTAAGAGAAACTACCGCAATCCCTCACACTTAAAACCTGTGCCACTAAACCCTACCCCCCAGCTTTCTCTCTCTGGGCAACTCTGGAACGCCCGCTCCGTCTGCAACAAGCTCCACGTGATCCACGATCTCTTTACCTCCCTCAACCTCTCCTTCCTGGCCCTCACTGAGACCTGGCTGACGCCCGCTGACACGGCCTCCCCTGCTGCACTGAGTTACGGCGGCCTCCACTTCACCCACACTCCTCGCTCTGGCAACAGACATGGTGGAGGCGTGGGTTTCCTTTTTTCTAATAACTGCTCCTTCAACCGTATCCAAACCCCATCCTCCCTCATTCTCCCTTCCTTTGAGGTCCACTCGGTCCATATCTACTCTCCCTCTAATCTCCAAATGGCCGTCATATACCGACCACCGGGCTCAGCCACTGCCTTCATTGACCAATTCTCCAGCTGGCTTCTTCACTTTCTCTCTGCTGACATCCCCACCATTATTATGGGTGACTTTAACATCCCTATTGACACCCGCCAGCCAGCAGCCTCCAAGCTCCTGTCACTTACTTCATCCTTTGGACTTACTCAGTGGTCCTCCACAGCCACCCACACAGACGGACATACATTAGACCTCATCTTCACTCGCCTCTGTTCCCTATCTAATCTCACAATCTCTCCCCTTCCCCTATCAGACCACCACCTACTCACCTTCTCATCCCTGTCCTCTTCACCTGCCCCCTATGTCCAGCCACTGGCACATCCTCGCAGAAACCTCGCACACCTAGACATTCACAGACTGTCATGGGTGCATCGCCACGAGGATCGTCGCGATTGCACATTCTGACTTCTCGCAGCTGAGTTGCTGTTACTTTGTGTTTGGTAATGAGAGAGTTAATTTTACCTAGCTATTTGCTAAGACTAGGTCCAGCCTCGCCCGGCTGCTTTTGATTATGTTCTAATTAGCTTCCTTTATATCCCTGCCAGTCTGGGTGTTAGATGCCGGTGAAAGCATTCATGTAGTCTAGCAGACTGGATCGGTTCTGAGAATACTTAAGCTAAGAGCTCCTTAGTTGTTTTTACTCTTACAGCTTATAGTTTATCTCTGAGACCTTAGGTGTTCCTACTGTGTGTGAGTGTTGTATGTAAGACTTTATTTACTTTATTTCTTGTCTTTCTTGTATGTCTTTCTGTTCATTAACCGTTACCTGTTCATTCCCTTAGGTGGTAATCAGGGTCCTTCTTAGGACTAGATTACAGTTGGCAGGGATTGATAGGAGACAGGGTTTACGCTGGTGGCCTGGACCTCTGTACCTTTAACAGTACCTCCAGGTAGAGGGATTAGTTAGGACCCCAGTTTAGGGTCAGCATAGACCCCGGTCACCCTCTAGCCGGAGACAGTGTATAACGGATTCCGTATTGACCCACTGGACATTGTCAGGTAATTCTATGTTATCATATATCTATGCGCATGTTATATAGGATGTTGCCCTTTTGATATAGATTACTGACATCACATACATATATATCTGCTATACAGCGTGACATTTTCACCGGCCATACTAAAGATTCTCCCCAGCTGTCATGGATCCAGTAGCCCAGCTGGCCCGGCAGTTGCAGGGGTTGTCCATGGAGTTTGCAGACATTAAGTCCAAGGTTTTGTCCCCCCCGGAGCAAACCAGATCTGAACCTAAGGTTGCTCTCCCGGACAGGTTCACTGGTGGGCGGGACAAATTTTTTACTTTCCGGGAGGCATGTAAATTGTACTTTCGGCTGCGGCCTCGGTCATCTGGGAGTGAAGAGCAGAGGGTGGGAATTGTTATCTCGCTCTTACAAGGGGACCCTCAATCTTGGGCGTTCTCTATTCCTCCAGGCTCCCCAGATCTCCAGTCAGTGGATCGATTTTTTACTGCCCTGGGTCTGGTATATGATGATCCGGATCGAGTTTCCCTTGCTGAAACAAAGTTACGTAAAATACGGCAAGGAAATCGTCCAGCGGAGGAATATTCTTCTGAGTTCCGTAGATGGGCAACAGATACTCAGTGGAATGACCCAGCTCTTAGGAGCCAGTTTTGTCAAGGGTTGTCTGACAAATTAAAAGATGTGTTGGCTCAGTATGATTCTCCTCCATCACTGGAGGCTGCTATGGCCCTCGCTATTCGCATTGATAGACGAATTCGGGGAAGACGCGAGGTAACTCCGCCTCCCGTGATGCCTCCACCTACTACTAAAGTCCCTTATACTGAGGTTCCCCTGGTCTGTTCTGAGGAACCCATGCAGTTGGGAGGGACATCTTTTTGTAGGAGGGAATCGGCGGTGCGCCGCAAGACTAGAAGGTGTTTCTTTTGCGGGGGAGAGGGACATTTTGTTGGGGGGTGTCCATCCCGGGCCTCTTTGAGCAAAGGAGTTAACCTGGGAGTGTGTATTTCGTCCCCAAATCCCTCTCAGTTTCTCGTGCCTGCGGAGGTGGTGATTGGTACTAGAACTGAGAGGATTTCTGTTTTTCTTGATAGTGGGTCCGGGGCTAATCTGGTGGACGCTCGGTTTGCCCAGGTGCATGGTATGCAACTGAGTGTATTGGCCAAACCGGTCCCTATAGTCTCTATTGATTCTAGATCTCTCGGTCAAGGTAGCTTGGTACAAGCTGTTCATAACATAGATCTTCGAGTATGGGCAATACATAAAGAACAATTGTCTTGTTATGTGTTGGAGGGCCTTCCCACTCCTATTGTGTTGGGACTTCCTTGGTTGGCTAAACATAACCCAGTGATTGATTGGCAATCCAGAAAGATAAGCCAGTGGGGTGAATTTTGCAGGAATAACTGCATGAGCACGGTCATCGGTGCGGTTGTGCCTAGGACTTTGTCTCCTTTTCTGGAGGACTTTGGGGAGATGTCTCCTTTTCTGGAGGACTTTGGGGAGATGTTCTCAGAGGAGGGGTGTAAAGAGTTACCTCCTCATCGCGCATATGACTGCTCAATAAAATTGCTTCCTGATGCCTTATCTCATAGTGTCCCAGGGGCCGGAAAGACGGATGGCCCGGTTCCTATCATGCAGGAGGGAGTGCTGAATGGTCTGAGTGCTATGGGGAACCGTTATAAGCGGAGGTCTGATAGAAGGAGAGTGTTTGGTCCGGACCTAGGTGTGAACGATCTGGTGTGGTTGTCTACCAAGAATATAAAACTCAAGGTTCCCTCCTGGAAACTGGGTCCCAGGTTCATCGGTCCATACAGGATCAGTTCTATAGTTAATCCTGTGGCATTTCGTCTGGACCTCCCTCCTATGTTTAAAATCCACAATGTGTTCCACAAATCGTTGCTTAAAAGGTACGTGGCGCCAGTTATACCGTCGCCTCTGCCTCCTCCTCCGGTGGTGGTCAATGGTAGCTTGGAGTTTCAGGTGTTGAAGATCATTGACTCACGTCTGAATCGTCGGTCCCTTCAGTACCTGGTTCATTGGAAGGGGTATGGTCCTGAGGAGAGGACGTGGGTCCCTGCGTCGGAGGTTAACGCAGATCGATTGGTTCGGACCTTCCACACAACTTACCCGGGCAGACCTGGCCCTGAGGGTCCGGAGGCCCCTCGTAGAAGGGGGGGTACTGTCATGGGTGCATCGCCACGAGGATCGTCGCGATTGCACATTCTGACTTCTCGCAGCTGAGTTGCTGTTACTTTGTGTTTGGTAATGAGAGAGTTAATTTTACCTAGCTATTTGCTAAGACTAGGTCCAGCCTCGCCCGGCTGCTTTTGATTATGTTCTAATTAGCTTCCTTTATATCCCTGCCAGTCTGGGTGTTAGATGCCGGTGAAAGCATTCATGTAGTCTAGCAGACTGGATCGGTTCTGAGAATACTTAAGCTAAGAGCTCCTTAGTTGTTTTTACTCTTACAGCTTATAGTTTATCTCTGAGACCTTAGGTGTTCCTACTGTGTGTGAGTGTTGTATGTAAGACTTTATTTACTTTATTTCTTGTCTTTCTTGTATGTCTTTCTGTTCATTAACCGTTACCTGTTCATTAACCGTTACCTGTTCATTCCCTTAGGTGGTAATCAGGGTCCTTCTTAGGACTAGATTACAGTTGGCAGGATTGATAGGAGACAGGGTTTACGCTGGTGGCCTGGACCTCTGTACCTTTAACAGTACCTCCAGGTAGAGGGATTAGTTAGGACCCCAGTTTAGGGTCAGCATAGACCCCGGTCACCCTCTAGCCGGAGACAGTGTATAACGGATTCCGTATTGACCCACTGGACATTGTCAGGTAATTCTATGTTATCATATATCTATGCGCATGTTATATAGGATGTTACCCTTTTGATATAGATTACTGACATCACATATATATATATCTGCTATACAGCGTGACACAGACTCTCAGACTCTCTCCTACCTCTGTCCTCTATATCTTCACTCCACGACACAGACAGCGCCACCACTTTCTATAACACCACCCTCACATCTGCCATAGACTTAGTCGCCCCTCTCACGCACGGCAAAGTGCGATGAATCAATAGGCAACCCTGGCACAACAATCTCACCAAAAAACTTCGACAATCATCCAGGGTCGCGGAGCGGCGTTGGAAGAAAACACGCCTGCCAGACGACTTCACTGCTTTCAAACAAGCTACACTTGCCTTCAAAATAGCCCTCACCTCTGCTAAACAGACCTATTTTGCAAACCTTGTATCTTCATTATCCTACAACCCAAAACAACTGTTCAGCACATTCAACTCTCTCCTCCGCCCACCACTGCCACCTCCAACTCCCCTCATCTCTGCCGAGGACTTTGCCACCTACTTCAAAAATAAGATCGACCAAACAAGGCAAACCTTTACTGTTCCACCACCCCAACCACTCCATATACCAGACCTCTGTCCTTCCCTACTAGCCTCCCTCTCCAACATCACTGAAGGACAGCTTACTCACCTCCTTTTCAAATCTCACCTCACCACCTGTGCACTTGACCCCATCCCTTCCCACCTGCTCCCCAACCTCACTAACACGCTCATCCCAGCCCTAACCCATCTCTTCAACCTATCGCTATCTTCTGGTACCTTTCCCTCTGCCTTCAAACATGCCACCATCACACCCATCCTCAAAAAAACAAACCTTGACCCAACTGCTATGCCCAGCTATCGCCCAATATCATTGCTCCCGTTTGCTTCCAAACTCCTTGAGCAGCATGTCCACGCTCAACTTTCCTCCCACCTCTCATCTAACTCTCTCCTTGACAACCTCCAATCTGGCTTCCGCCCCCACCACTCCACTGAAACTGCCCTGACCAAAATTACTAATGACTTACTCACAGATAAAGCTAACAGACAGTTCTCCATCCTCCTGCTCCTTGACCTGTTATCTGCCTTTGACACAGTCGACCACTGCCTACTGCTACAGATTCTTTCTTCCCTTGGCATCAAAGACCTTGCCCTGTCCTGGATAGCCTCTTACCTTTCCGACCGCACATTTAGCATCTCCCACTCCCACACTACTTCCTCATCCCGCCCTCTCTCTGTTGGAGTCCCTCAAGGCTCTGTCATGGGGCCCCTACTTTTTTCCATCTATACCCTTGGCCTAGGACAACTCATAAAGTCCCATGGCTTCCAGTACCACCTGTATGCGGACGACACTCAGATCTACCTCTCTGGCCCAGACGTCACCTCTCTGCTGTCCAGAATCCCGGAGTGTCTATCAGCCATATCCTCCTTCTTCACCTCTCGCTTCCTAAAACTCAATGTTGACAAAACCGAACTCATCATCTTTCCTCCATCTCATGTATCTTCCCTACCCGATCTATCTATTATGGTAAATGGCATCACGATCTCTCCCGCGCCTGAAATCCGCTGCCTTGGAGTAACTCTCGACTCTGCCCTGTCCTTCAAACCACACATCCAAACTCTTTCCACCTCCTGTCGCCTCCAACTTAAAAACATTTCCAGAATCTGTCCCTTCCTCAGCCCTCAATCTACTAAAACTCTTGTGCATGCCCTCATCATCTCCCGCCTCGATTACTGCAACATCATCCTCTGTGGCCTCCCCGTCAACTCTCTTGCACCACTCCAGTCTGTCCTTAACTCTGCTGCCCGACTAATCCTCCTCTCCCCTCGCTACTCCCCTGCTTCTCCCCTCTGTAAATCCCTCCACTGGCTCCCAATTCCCCAACGAATCCAGTTCAAACTACTAACACTGACTTACAAAGCCGTCCACAACCTGTCCCCTCCCTATATCTCTGAACTAATCTCCCAATATCTTCCTTCACGTAATCTTCGATCGTCCCAAGACCTCCTACTATCCTCCACACTTATTCGTTCCTCACACAACCGCCTCCAAGATTTCTCCCGAATATCCCCCATCCTCTGGAATTCCACGCCTCAACATGTACGATTATCCACCACCCTTGGATCCTTCAAACGGAACCTGAAAAAACATCTCTTCAGGAAAGCCTACAGCCTGCAATAACCATTCCGCCTCGCCGCCACCACCCGAGCTTCCGCCTCGCTGCCACCACCAGAGCTGCCGCCTCGCCGCCACCACTACCAGAGCTGCCGCCACCACCAGAGCTGCCGCCTCGCCACCACCAGAGCTGCCGCACCCCCGACCTTCTGTTTCTTCCCCATTATCCCGTAGAATGTAAGTCCGCAAGGACAGGGTCCTCTCCCCTCTGTACCAGTCTGTCATTGTAAATTTGTTTACTGTAAACGATATCTAAACTTTGTATGTAACCCCTTCTCATGTACAGCACCATGGAATTAATGGCGCTATATAAATAAATAATAATAATAATCTACGGTATCTATCTATCTGAATACTTTCCGAACCCACTATATCTACACAAACATTACGACATACAGCACTAGATATAGCAATTTACATACAGATGTAGCAGAACCAAATTTGTTCTTAAACAGTAACCAGCATTTTAATTTTGTATTTCAATTAATAGTACCAATGAAACAAGAAACTTTGTAATATATATATATCTGATCGGAGAAATCTGCTTCCTTCTCCTCCAGGACTGATCACTCATTTAAAAAATTCTCAATTCTGCATTCAGTGAAGGCAGATTACTGCATTACCAAGATAAGAGATGACAATTGGTGCTTATAAGATTCTACATAGAAGGGAGGAGTTGAGAGGGATGCGGAGGGAGGAGCTAGAAGCAGAGCTCCTCCTTCCTCCAGCCTACATAGAATGTGGTGGGCTATTTTTCCTGTAACTCAAGGTAAAATATAAGAAAAAACTGTAACAAAAAAAATCAATAAAAAAGTCCTCCAATAAAAACATATCTGAAAAAGTGCCATTTATTTTGTATAAAATACATATTCCAATAGGTGGCGCTATAGAATACAAGTCCTCTTTGTTTGAAGAGGCAATTTGCATATTATTATTTGAAACACATTATAAAAAAAAACCCCAAACCTGCACATATTAGGAATCCACATGAACATAATACCTGGAAGATTTATTTAATCACGTTATTTATTCTTAATTGTAAACAGTATTCATAATTTAAAAAATACCAAAAACAGCAGTTTTCTATATTTGCATCACAAAAAAAAGAATAAAAATGACACAGCAATTTCTATGAATCTGTAAAAACCACTGAAAAGCGAAACAATTGCTCTCGCATAAAACAAAGAAGTAATAATTGTTAAAGAAAGTCCCAAAAAATCAAATAAAAATTGGCTTGTCATTAAGTTGTCATTGGTTATAATTGTAAACCGAATTGCTGGTAACTCAACAGTACTTAAAGGATTATTCCCGTCATGGCCTTGAAAGTCGTAAATCCGTCCAGGCTCTGGAAATGGTGACTGTTTCTGTAACTTCCATAGACGTGGATGGGAATAACGGAAACAGCACAGCACAGCTGCTCTTAGATGTTTCCAGCAGAGTCATAGGTACGGATTAATTTTAAAGCCTAGGCACGACACGTTAATATATTTTTTTAAAGAGCTTTTCTGGGATTTCAAGAAATCGAACAGGAGAAATTGTGATCAAATAAAATACAAAAGATTATGCATTGATAAATCCACCAGCATTCTTTGCCGTTGCTTCAGTGGTCCCAGCCAGTCTTTGGTGATTGATAGTGTGCCGCACATGCTGACATCACTGCTGCAGCCCGCCATCATTGCATGGGGACCACAACATCATCTGCCTGTGTCACGGTTCCACCCCTCAGTGTGTCTGGGATACAGTCACTGACAGCTCAGCCATGCGATCTGGTACAGGGGTGTGCTGAGCTGTCAGTGTGTTGGTTGACAGCTCGACTATACAATCTGAGACTGTGAGTTGTCAGCTGTCTCCAGGTGTTCATTATCCCAGGTGATTGCCAGGCTACTTAACTGAGCTGTTTCTCCCATACCTCTGTGGTTTGTTTCCTGTGTGCCTTGTGTTCTGTATGTTGATCTTTTGTTGCCTGACCTTGGACCTTATTCTGTCCATCCGTCTGTTTAACCCCTTCTGCTCTGATCTGCTATCCTCCTGGTATTCTGACCTTGGAATGTTACCTGGCTACGCTTTTGTCTCTTCCTTCTGCTTATGACGTACCCTCCTGGCTTCTGACCTTGGACTTCTTGACTATCCTGACTCATGGCTTGGCCATGAGAATTGACTAGCATCACAGCATGGAGCATCAGGGGAATTATCAAGTTTTTTTAATCATTAACCCCTTCACGCCATGCGCCGTACATGTAATGTGCATGTCGTGTCTCTCCCTTTGATGTGGCCTCCGGCGCTGAGCCCACATTTTTAACGGCACATGTCAGCTGTTTTGAACAGCTGACATGGGCCCCTAACATTTGCAGGTGGAATCGTGATCCACCCGCTGCTGTTAACCTGTTAAATGCTGCTGTCAATCTCTGACAGCAGCATTTAATGTGATCGCGCAAGACGCACGTCATTAATCCCGCACGTGTCACATGACTGCAGGTCAACAATGGGTTGGCATGACAACCCAGGGTCTGCAGCAGACCCCTGTGATTATCATTACCGGATTGCTATGACTGCTGCCCAGCAGTCAGCTCTCATAGCAATTGAGCATTTCTGCTACACACAGGCAATCTGATCATCACCTATGTGTAGTAGAGGCTAGCCGATTATCACAGCTTCTCCATGGAGACTATTGAAGCATGCAAAAAGTAAAAAAAATGTTTTTAAAAATATTAAAAAAATTAAAAAACTATAAAAGTTCGAATCACCCCACCTTTTTGCCCAATTCAAAATAAAACAATAAATAAATACACATATTTGGTATCGCCGCTTTAAGAATCGCCTGATCTATCAAGATATAAAAATAATTAATCCGATCAGTAAGCGGCGTAGTGGAAAAAAAAGTCAAAACGCTAGAATTATGTTTTTTTGGTCGCCGCAACATTGCATTAAAATGCAATAACGGGAGATCAAAAAATCTTATCTACCCCAAAATGGTATAATTAAAAATGTCAGGTCAGCTCAGCACGCAAAATAATCCCTCACCCAACACGAGATCCCGAAAATGGAGACGCTACAGGTATCAGAAAATGACGCAAGATTTTTGTTTTAACAAACAAAAAAAAACCTAGACATGTTTGGTATCTACGAACTCGCAATGACCTGGAGAATCATAATTGATGGTCAGTTTTAGCATTTGGTGAACATCGTAAAAAAACACAGTCGGGAATTGCCCTTTTCTTGCCATTTCATTGCATTTGGATTTTTTTTTCCTGTTTTTCTAGTAACAACTCATCCTGCAAAAAACATTCCCTCACATGGCCATATTGACGTAAAAATAAAAAAGTTATGATTCTGGGAAGAAGGAGAGCGAAAAACAGAAACACAAAAACAAAAATGGGCTGCGGAGTGAAGGGGTTAAAGGGAATCTGTCAGCAGCTTTTTACTTTGTAACCCATGAACAACATGATGTAGGGGAAAAGACCCTGATTCCAGTGATGTGTCACTTATGAGGCCAGGATTACACATGCGAGAAACTCACACGATTCTCGTGTGAGCCTCTCGCATAAACACCCGGCACTGCCGCCAACACTCGGACCGGAGCGTGCAGCTGCATAGAAATACATGCAGCCCCACGCTCCAGTCCAAGTGCCAGCAGCAGTGCCGGATGTACATGCGAGAGGCTCACACGAGAATCGTGCGAGTTCCTCGCAAGTGTAATCCCGGCCTTAGGCCGGAGTCACACTGGCGACAAAATCGGACGACTGCAATGCGATGAAATATCGCATTGCAGTCGGACCTATGTTAATCTATGGAGCAGCTCCCAGTATCCGATTTTTGTGGTCCGTTTTAAACGTCCGTGTACAATCGCAGCATGCTGCGATTGTCACCGATTGTCGGTCGACAATCGCCAATGCAAGTCTATGGGAGCGATGAAAAATCGGATTACAAACGGACCACACTGTGTGACTTGCAATGAAATCGCATCGGTGTCCTTTAGAAAAGCCGGCAATTCATCCCCGGCTATACTGTAAAATCACACTGACAGCTTTAATAAAGACTAGAAAGAATAGATATATACACATAGAACACATACATATATATATACATGTCATTGTGACATGTACATATACATATATTTATAGTTCCTAGACTTCTACATACTGTAATAGCCGCTAATTCAATTGCCGGGTTTTGTGAAATCACAGAAGCCGACATGAAATGATACATTGTTTCCACACATTTAACCATGTAATTTCATGTATTTTTATATATGTTTGAAACATACAATTACATGAGTGTATTTGTGCAAAATTTCAGACATGTAGGGGTTAATTAAAGGTGTAATTTCGTTGAAAAAAAATGCGTGGGCTCCCGCTGTATTTTCTCCACCAGACAGACAAAGCAAAGCGAGTGGGGGCAGATAATAATAGCCTAGGGAGGGTACATTTTTTTTGTGCCCCCCCTGGCTACTAACATCTGCCCCCAGACACCCCAGAAAGGGCAAATCTATAATTAGATTCGCCCTTTCTGGCACTTTGCCAGTCTATTCCCATTGCCCTGTAGCGGTGGCGAATGGGTTAATAATCTCACCTTACTGTCACCTTGCAATTGAAAGGTGACCTTAAGGTAGGTTAATAATTGAGAGCTGTCAATTAGACAACTATCAATTATTAATCCTATTGAAGTAAATAAAAAAACACACACACTTTAAGAATAAATAATTTTAATGAAATAAAAACACATTTTTTGACCATATTTTATTTTACACTTAATCCGTGCGAAGCCATTGATCTCCTAAAATAAAGAAAAAAAAATAAAACAACATTATTCTTACCTATTCCGCCGATCTGTCACGTCCCACGCTGTAATCCTTCACAAAGGGTTAACTAGCTTTGAGCCAAGCAGTGCAAGTAATCCTGCATGCTCAGCTCAAAGCTCCTGAATGAATAAGTTCCTCTCCTGGCGACAGGAGAGGATGTGTTTCATGAATGAAGCTTAATTGATTGTGTCCACTTTCCCTTTAGGTCAGGTCACTACAGTTAAATTGGCAATAAATCAATTAAGCTCCATTCATGAATCTATTCCTCTACTTTCGCTGGGAGAGGAACTTATTCATTCAGGGGAATACAGGTCTGAGACAGCATTATTAGCTCTCTGCGACCTGTAACCTGTTAACCCTTTCTGATGGATTACACCGTGGGACCTGACTGTACATCGGATTGGTAAGTATAATTTTGCTTTTTTATTTTATTTTTATTACAGGAAATGGTTTTAGCAGGAAAATAAAATATGGTCAAAAACTGTGTGATTATTTAATTAAACTTATTTTTTATTAAACTGTGTGTGTTTGATTTTTCTTTCATACAATAGGATTAATAATTGATAGTTGTCTAATTGACAGCTATCAATTATTAACCTGCCTTAAGGTCACCTTTCAATACTAAGGTGACAGTAAGGTGAGATTAACCCATTCGCCACCGCTACAGGGCAATGGGAATAGACGGGCAAAGTGCCAGGAAGGGCGAATCTAATTATAGATTTGCCCTTTCTGGGGTGTCTGGGGCAGATGTTAGTAGCCAGGGGGGGCACAAAAAAAATGTACCCTCCCTAGGCTATTATTATCTGCCCCCACTCGCTTTGCTTTGTCTGTCTGGTGGAGAAAATACAGCGGGAGCCCACGCATTTTTTTTTCAACGAATTTACACCTTTAATTAACCCCTACATGTCTGAAATTTAGCACACATATACTCATGTAATTGTATGTTTCAAACATATATAAAAATACATGAAATTACATGGTTAAATGTGTGGAAACAATGTATCATTTCATGTCGGCTTCTGTGATTTCACTGAAGCCGGCAATTGAATTAGCGGCTATAACAGTATGTAGAAGTGTAAGAATTATAAATATATGTATATATATATATGTCACAATGACATATATATATATATGTGCTCTATGTGTATATATCTATTCTTTGTTTTGGCATTTAAATACTATTCTTTTGGATCCATTATATGTCAGTTTTGCAAGCCTGCGAGAAAATCTCGCAAGTCGGATGAAAATCGGATGTTACAAGGTACACACACATGCGATTAAATCGCATCTTTGAAGGAAAATCGGATGCCAGAAGGATGTGTGATGTTTTTATTTTGATCCGATTGTCGACCGTCTAAAACAGACCGATTTTTTGTGGTTGTGTGTGACTCCAGCCTTAGTCTGAGTGTTGTTGTTTTAACACAAATAATGTTTTATCTTCGGTAGATTATCACTACAAGAATAGGAGTGTCGTGCCTCTTGGTCAAACCTTACCCTACAACCGATTAGCAGCTCTCTGCCTATGCACAGCATGCACAGTAAGTGGCCCATCAGTGGTGTGGGCGTGGTTATACAGAGCTCAGCATTCAGAGCACTGCAGAGGAAATTGTGACTATATCACAACCGCTGCGCTCAATAAAATAAGTGACACATTGCTGGATTCAGGCTCTCCAGTACGTACAAAATGCTGCTGTCAGATTACATAGCAAAAAGCTACCCACAGCTCCCCTTTAAATGTCTTCCTCTTAGCTGTATTTTTTTTTTAAATCTGGGACAACCCCTTAAAGTCACCCTTACTTTTTAAAAAAATTTTGGACATTATTTCAGGTTTTCAGGAAACCGGCTTTGTGGCCAATACATGGTCAAAGAGGACAATGGAGGGTCTTGCACTACAAAAAAGTGTGATGCCTGACTCCAACTAATACGGAGAGCGACAGGAAACCAGCATCAGCGCGGTATTCAGAGGGCGCTATACGCTCGGTATAATATGCCGTAGGTCATACATCAGATCTCTATGAATCTCTAATTCCCTTTTTCCTCCCTCTATGTAAATGGAAAAGTTATTTCTGATGCAGCTTTTCTAAATAACGCAGAGTTCAGTCTGTTCCGATGTTGTGGGGGCGCCCTGACCTTCACAGATAAGCTGCTATTCAATTACCACTGCTCTTATTAAGCTACATAATATAGAAGCAAGGAGACACTTTCTAATGGTTTTTCACCTTTTTATCATCAACTGAGAATAATTATTTAATAACGTTTGGAAATCAGGAGTAATACAAAAAAGGAAGAGAGTGTATGTAAAAGTGTAGAAGCTATACAATAGCTTATGTGTGATCCGATAGTGGAGAGGGTATATAATACCAATGTGATGCCTGACACTAGCCTATAGTTATGTCTGTGTTCTGGATAATTAAACAAGTTGCCCACTACTTGGACAACTTCTTGTCATGCCCCTAACTTGGCCTCCATAAAATAATAAAGCTTATACTCGCCTCCCGCCGCCGTTCCCAGCAGTGTCGGCGCTCCATTTTCCGGGGGTCACGTGCTGTCACAACAGTAACACATGATGCCGGCACCCAATCAGCGCTGGCGTCACTGTCCCCATCTCCTGTCGAATTGAGCAGGAAGAGGAAGTCAGAGATCAAATGCAGCCTGGACTTCCTCTTTAGGTTTGATTTGTCTGAAGGCGGGAACAGTGACACCAGCGCTGATTGGGCACCGGCGTCATATGTCACAGCAACCGCATGTGAGCTCCAGGAGAGCGAGTGCTGACATAGCTGGAATGGAGTCAGTAAGGGAGGTGAGTATAGGCTTTATTATTTTATTTAAGGCCAAACATTTTGATCAAGAAGGGGTTGTCCTAGTATTGGACAACCCCTTTAATGTATTATTCAATATTATTATTAAATGGGTTATCCAAGACTAATTTTTATTTTTTTTTTACTATGGGCAAAGAAATAACATGCAGGTAGTTGCTAACTACAGTGGGGGAAATAAGTATTTGGTCCCTTGCTGATTTTGTGAGTTTGCCCACTGACAAAGACAGGAACAGTTTATAATTTTAAGAGTAGGTTAATTTTAGCATTGAGAGATAGAATATCAAAAATAAAATCCAGAAAATCATATTGTATAAATTATATAAATTTATTTGCATTTTGCAGTAAGAAATAAATATTTGATCCCTCTGGCAAACAAGACTTAATACTTGGTGGTAAAACCCTTGTTGGCAAGCACAGCAGTCAGTTGTGTTTTGTAGTTGATGATGAGGTTTGCGCACATGTCAGGAGGAATTTTGGTCCACTCCTCTTTGCAGATCATCTCTAAATCATTAAGATTTTGGGGCTGTCACTTGGCAACTCGGAGCTTCAACTTCCTCCATAAGTTTTCTATGGGATTAATGTCTAGAGACTGACTATATCACTTCATGACCTTACTGTGCTTCTTTTTGAGTCACTCCTTTGTTGCCTTGGCTGTATGCTTTGGGTCATTGTCTTTCTGGAAGACCCAGCCATGACCCATTTTTAATGTCCTGGTGGAGGGAAGGAGGTTGTCACTCAGGATTTTATGGTACATGGCTCCATCCATTCTCCCATTGATGCAGTGAAGTAGTCCTGTGCCCATAGCAGAGAAACACCCCCAAAATATAATGTTTCCACCTCTATGCTTGACAGTGGGGATGGTGTTCTTTGGGTCATAGGCAGCATTTCCCTTTTTCCAAACACGGCGCGTTAATGCCAAAAACCTCAATTTTTGTCTCATCTGACCACAGCATCTTCTCCCAATCACTCATAGAATCATCCTGGTGTTCATTAGCAAACTTCAGACAGTCCTGCACATGTGCCTTCTTGTGCAGGGGGACCTTGTGGCACTGCAGGATTTTAAACCTTTACGGCATAATGTGTTATCAATGGTTTTCTTGGTGACTGTGGTCCCAGCTGCCTTGAGATCATTAACAGGTTCCTCCTGTGTAGTTTTAGGCTGATCTCTCACCTTCCTCATGATCAAGGATACCCCACGAGGTGAGATTTGGCATGGTGCCCCAGATCGATGTCGATTGACAGTCATTTTGTATTTCTTCCATTTTCTTACTATTGCACAATAATAACAGTTGTCTCCTTCTCACCCACCATCTTAGTTATGGTTTTGTAGCCCATTCCAGCTTTGTGTAGGTCTATGATCTTGTCCCTGACATCCTTATAAAGCTATTGGGTTTTGCCCATGTTGTAAAGGTTAGAGTGTGACTGATTAATTGAGTCTGTGGACAGGAGTCTTTTATAAAGGTGACTATATAAGACAGCTGTCTTTAATGCAGGTAACAAGGTGATTAGGAGCATCTAACTGGTCTGTAGGATCCAGAACTCTTAATGGTTGGTAGGGGATCAAATACTTACCGTATTTCTCACTGCAAAATGCAAATAAATTTATATAATTTATACAATGTGAGTTTCTGGATTTTATTTTTGATATTCTATCTCTCAATGTTAAAATGAACCTACCCTTAAAATTATAGACTGTTCATGTCTTTCTCAGTAGGCAAACACAGAATCAGCAAGGAATCAAATACTTATTTACCCCACTGTACCTGCCTGTTCTACCCAGCATCGGCATAGAGCATTCGATGACAGAGCAGCTCTTCCTCTTCCTGGCTGCACTGTCGATGGCACATGACTGCTGAAGTCATGCCGTTTATAAGAGGAATATCCACTGCACACTCAGTTAATGCAAATTAATTGAAGACAGTGCACAGCAATGGTTCCTTGGGTGCAAACAATGTTATGTTACGGTTTAAGAAATCTTTTTCCAACAGTCGCTGGGTGGAGGGTACTTGTGTTCATGGATGTCTTCTAGGGCGTTATACAGTACAGTGCCTGGCGTATATTTGCAACCAATGAGCACTATTAACTTCTCATTGCAGTGCACTGTCTTCAATAAAGTTTTTTATCTGCATCAACTGAGTGTGCAGATAAACTCCTCTTATTATTTCTCAGGATTTCGCTCCCATGCCATAGACTGATACAATGTTAGAGTTGGATGGGATCTCCAGGGTCATCATGTCCAACCCCCTACTCAATGCTGGATTCACTAAACCATCTCAGACAGATGTCTGTCCAGCCTCTGTTTGAAGACTTCCATTCCACGTGCATTTCACATTCTACAAGTGTGTGCGCTCAGCCCTTTTTTTGCAATTTCAATGCATATATGGAGCCCAGCTGAGCTTCGTGCCACAAATCCTAGACGGGTGCACTAAAGGATTCATCCACGAGAGGCCCTCAGAGCATTCACACACCTTCACCCTTCCTCAGACCACCAGAGGGAGCCTGTATAGGTAGATAAAAAGGAGGGAGGAGACAGGAAGTTAGCACACTCTAGAGAGCACACTCTAGAGAGCACACTCTAGGAACAGAACAGACTGGGAACAGACTCAGAAGAGACTGAGACACAGAAACAGGTCAGTCTGCAGTGTGAGACTCAATAGCTCAAGTCAGCGAGCTAGGAGCGTGCCGACGCTCTAGAGAGCGGCAGAAGAGGCAGCCAGCTAACTGCCAGTGTGTATAGCCTAGTGAGGGCCCGAGCAGACCGAAGGCTAGAGGAGAGAGTAACAAGGGGGCAGAAGAGCTTTACCAGCTCACCCCAGAAAGCACATACCGGACACAGGGTCCCAGCTTACAGGGATCTCTACGACCCACTAGGAGACATCCGGAATTCCTGGAGGACTACAGGTCCCAGGAGCACCCAAGAGCTGATACGTAACAGAGCGAGGGGACAATGAGACCCTACAAACAGGGAGTGTGTACTTCAGGAGAAGGCCCTACCACAAAGTTAGCCGGTGCAGGACAGAGACAAAGTTAGGCCTAGCTACAGGCAGGTCAGAAACTCACTTCAGAGAGGCAAGAAAAACAGGAGGCCCTACACCTGCTCACTGGGGAGAATCCGGACGTGCACCCTTCACCCTACAGTGCTCCGGGACGTTCCTGCACTAACTCCAGTAAAGGTACAGAAGTGACTTGTGTGTGTGTGGTCTCATTCTTGTTCTTACCCGGCTGGATTCCCTCCGTCCTGCATCCCTACACTTACGCTGCCCTGAAGACCTGCTCCACCTGTGGGGAGCAATACCATCTAAGCTGCCACAACACCGGCCTCACTGGACTGCTGCAGCGCTGGTGATCCTCACCAGACACCACAGGTGGCATCACGATTCACTGACATTATCCCCTGTAAATATCCCCTTTTGAGGGTGAGCGCCCAGGGCCACGGACCGAGCCGTGGCCACCGTGACATCCCCCATAGAGATCAACGGGCTCGGGTCCGAGTACCCCACAGCCCTGGTGGGCGGCTCACATATGGATTTTTTTTTCCTGCTTTTTAGTGCATCACATGATATAATAAATAATGTCATCCGAAAGTGCAACTCGTCCTGCAAAAATAAAAGCTGTCTTACCGCTATATTGATAGAAAAATATAAAAAAAATTAATGGCTCGCGGTTATTCGACTGCTGCAATACATGCAGTGATTGCCTAGACAATCCCTCCATGTGCTGTGGCTGTTGAACAACCGGGACATGCAGCCATGGTGACTCTAACATATTATTCGAGTACGGCGACGACACTCGGTTAGCACCCGAGCATGGCGGATTTCACATTATCCCAACACGTTCACTCACTTCAGGTAGGTAAAATGTTTATTGATTTTTAATTTCTTTCTAATTTTAACTGCTCCCCAACTGTTAAAAGAATCCAGGAACAATATGGCCAGCAACTGCTATTTTGTATGATTTCCGCAAGTCATAACCCCCTCCAAAAATGTGTTGGATTTGCTTTAATGAGAAATTTTGGAAAAATTCTTAACCTATTAAATCAATTTGCTTGTTTCTAATCAGAACATTATGCATAATGACTGTAGTTTAACATAAGTCCAACTCAGAATGAAAGAAACTACCTTATTTGTATGACACAGTATATAATAAAGTGTATAGTGACTGTATCACAAGCTAAGCGCCATTGTCTTTATCACTGAGCTTTGTGTCTCATAAAGTTTACATTAATTTGCACCAAAATCAAGTTCAAATGTGTAGCTGCATCATCTTGGTGTAGGGAATTCTAATAGGCCCCAAGGGCTTAACCCCAACTCTCTAAAGGCTCATGCAGTACAAACCGCAATACATAGACTGGTTACGGGTCTCCCAACCGGAGTGTGACTGACAGCTTCACGTATTTCTATGAAGCTGAGACGCTAGGGAGAGCCGCAGCCAGTCCGTGCTCGGAGCAATATGTGTGTAGCCCTGGTGTGAAGGCACACGCAGTACCCTGGAGGATGTGTGGAGAGATGATAGTTTAATGCTCAATGAACATTCACTCCAACACACACTTAGACACACCCATAGGGAGATAAGCCAGTGTCAGCCAGCAGAAGTCAGTCAGTCTAGTCTGGAGACAGGGAGTGGTCAGTAGTGATTCAGCAGTCTAGCCTGGACCTGGAGGGAGGAAGAGCAGGGTCTAGCTTGTGTGGCTCAGGACTGAGTCATCTGACCTGTGTGCAGTTCAGCAAGTGGAGGCCAGTACAGGCGAGCCAGATCACCTCAGCCTGGTCAGAGCTGTGCCCCACTAGAAGACGGATTGAGACATCTATTGAGAAGGAAGAGTTAGTTGCGGATACTTCAGTCGCCTGTCCCAAGGACAGTGAAGGTTCAGAGACGTGCTCCTGCCTAGTGGAATACTGAGATTCTGGCAACAAGCTCTGGAAAGAAGTAAGAAGGGACTGATTTATATGACCTTAGGAAGTGTGGAGTGCTTATGCTACAAGCGCGGACAGGGCGAAAGGCACAGTGGAAGAGAACAGAAAAGTGCCATAGGTATAGGATACCTGCACATTGTCACCGGTCACTGGGGACCGAAGCATCACTATAGCTTCACGCATAGTGGTAGAAAAACCAGAGGCTTACTGAACCTTAGGTTACAGAAAGCAGCCCTTGGAGTGTCGGTACGTAACTGGGGTCAGGGAGAGTGAGAACCTTGAGTCAGTGCACGATAAGAGTGAACTCAGCTCTCTCATAGGAAGGCTCCAACCACAAAACTGACCGGGCAGTACAGCTTTGAAATAGCTGGAGATTCTGGAGTGAACTACGCTTTATGCTGGTTGAACTCACCTTTTTGAAAGTGAAGGAGGCCCATAACCTGTTCAGCTATCATCTTGAAGCACATCCTCCATTGGATCAGCCTCCCTGGGACCTGCCTTACCATCTTACAAGTAAAAGGTATGGAAAGACGCTGAAGAGTGTGAGACTGTGTTATTTTTCTGCACCCGACTTCACTAACTTCATAGACTTTGAGGGACCAGTCCCACCTGTAGGGGACCCGACATCTAGCTGCCTCACCATCCCCTCAGAGATCTACAGCAGCGCTGGTCTTAGTGATCAGGAAACTACAGGTGGCGTCACGAACTGTAAATATATCAAATCCCCTGTAAATATTCCCCCAAACATACGCCAGACCGCCAGGGCCACAGACCGAGCCACCGCTACCCGTGACAACCCCATAGACTTCCATGGGCTCGGCTCTGGGTACCCCATTGCCCTGGTAATCCACAATTGTGGTGGCGGGTCGATACAAATGCACCAACATTCCGTTTAAAGTTAAAGAGAAGCCATAATCAGAAAATTACCAATTGTTTAAATCAGGATTTGCATAAATTTGATGCATTTGTCAGTAGAAGTGTAAAAACGGATGAAATGCTGATAATTGTTCTTCAGTTATCTGAGAAACATCTGATAAAAAGAGCGAAAATCCTGAAGCCGCAAAATATGTGAAAAACAAAATTTGTGTCAGTCTCAAAACTTTTGGCCCCAACTGTATAAAGGAGCAAAGTACACAAAACGGTTCTGATTATAACGCTGTCATGCGAACTTCATTTTCATTGACAACAATGTATATTACTTGACTGCTCCACAGCCACAAGCCACCATGTCTGTCGGAAACCTCCAATGACTGATGGTGACTTGTAGCCAACGATAATTGGCAAAAAGCAGCACAACTCAGGCAAAATGACAAAGACATGACCAAACTCAGAAATCGTTATGAAGCAGTCAGATAATCTCACTTCATAGGGTGACGAATATTAAAAAGAAATAGTCTGGACTGCCACCAAGACTTTCAAGGATGCTGATAAATTTTCACCTACAGAATTTCTCCCTATTGTGAGAGTCCTGGAGCCTATTGACCATGGCTAATCCCTCAATTGAATTTAAAGGGGTTTTCTAGTTTTGAAAAACCCGTCCCCTAGCTGCAGTTTGTTTTTAACCCCTTAATGTCCACTGACGTGCACAGTCCGTCATGGCCGGGTGTCAGTTCCGGCACCAGGACGGACTGTGCACGTCATGCCTTTGATCTACCACTGCGTGTAAACACGCAGTGGTAGATCAGTGCCGACAGCTGTCACAGACAGCTGACAGGCACGACAAGTGGTGCGGGGACCTTTGCCGTCGGTCCCCGCACCTACAGCGCTGTGCTTGGTCAGTCAATCTGACTGACCAAACACAGCAGCGATCGCACAGGAGAAGCTGAAATTTCAGCTTCTCCAGCGCGATCAGTGCAGGAGCCGGCGCTGCAGTGGCCAGGCTTCCTGCACTGACAGCCAGGAGCGGAGCCCCCACCGCCCCTGGCTGTTAACCCCCTGACTGCTGCGATCGAGCGTGATCGCAGCGCTCAGGGGGGGAGGCAGAGGGTCGGGAGCTCCCTCTGCCTCAGATCGGCGCCCTGCAATGTATTTGCAGGGCCCAATTTTTGCCTTGATGACCCGGGGGTTGTCATGACAACCTTCGGGTCATCTAGCTACGGAAAGCTGCTGTGATCATGCTCACAGCAGCTTTCCCCATAGGTACAATGCATTGCAATGCTGGAGCATTGCAATGCATTGTAACTCCAATAAAAAGTAAAAAAAGTGAAAGTTCCATAAAGGGACAAGTTAAAAAAAATCATTTTTTTAAAAAATTGTAAAAAAAATATTAAAAAATAATTTAAAAAAATCCCCTAAAAATACACATTTTTATGTAATAAAAAAAATAAAAAACAAAAAAAATACACGTTTGGTATCGCCACGTCCGTAAAAATCCCATCTATAAAAGCGTAACCCTAGTTAACCCCTTCAGTGAAAGCCGTAAAAAAAAAACCACAAAAAAGTAGTAAATTATACTTTTTATAAAGTGCAATAACACGCGATCAAAAAGTCAGATATAAATAATCATGGTACCGCTGAAAACGTGATCTTGTCCCGCAAAAAACAAGCTGCTATACAGCATCATCAGCAAAAAATAAAAAAGTTATAGCTCGCGGAATAAACTGATGCAAAAATAATTATTTTTTCTATAAAATTTTTTATTGTGTAAAAAACGCCAAAACATAAAAAAAATATATAAATGAGGTATCGCTGTAATCGTAGTAACCCGAAGAATAACGCTGCTTTATGAATTTTACCACACACGGAACGGAGGAAAAAAAAAACAATTCCTGAATTGCTGGGTTTTGTTCATTCTGCTTCCACAAAAATCGGAATAGGAAGCGATCAAAAAACGTTATGTGCCCGAATATGGTACCAATAAAAACGTCAGCTCGTCCCGCAAAAAATAAGCCCACAGATAACTCTGTCGGCCGAAATATGGAAAAATTATAGCTCTCAAAATACGGCGATGCAAAAATTTCTTACAAAAAATTATTCCAAAAAAAAGCATCTTTTAGTGTGTGACAGAAGCTAAACATGAAAAAAGGGTATAAATCTGGTATCGCTGTAATCGCACCGATCTGAGGAATAAAGTCGCCTAATCACTAATACCGCACGAGGAATGGCGCAAAAAAGAAAACCAATTCTTCACCTTTTGTGGATTTGTTGATTGTGCCTCCCAAAGATCGCAGTAAGGCGATCACAGTGGTTCCCCCCCACATATGGGGTATCAGCGTACTCAGGACAAATTGCACAATAGCTTTTGGGGTCCTATTTCTCCTGTTACCCTTAGAAAAATAAAAATTTGGGGGCAAAAAGGTCATTTTTGTGGAAAAAAATGATTTTTTTATTTTCACGGCTCTACGTTATAAACTTCTGTGAAGCCCTTGGGGGTTCAAAGTGCTGACCACACATCTAGATAAGTTCCTTGGGGGGTCTAGTTTGCAAAATGGGGTCATTTGTGGGGGTTTCTACTGTTTAGGCACATCAGGGGCTCTCCAAGCGCGACATGACACCCGCAGACCATTCCATTAAAGTCTGCATTTAAAAACGGTGCTCCTTCCCTTCCGATCTCTGCCATGCGTCAAAATAGTGGTTCCCCCCACATATGGGATATCAGCGTACTCAGCACAAATTGCACAATAGCTTTTGGGGTCCTATTTCTCCTGTTACCCTTATAAAAATAAAAATATTTGGGGGCAAAAATATTATTTTTGTGGAAAAAAATATGATTTTTTTATTTTCACGGCTCTACGTTATAAACTTCTGTGAAGCACTTGGGGGTTCAAAGTGCTCACCACACATCTAGATAAGTTCCTTGAGGGGTCTAGTTTCCAAAATGGAGTCACTTGTGGGGGGTTTCTACTGTTTAGGCACATCAGGGGCTCTCCAAACGTGACATGACACCCGCAGACCATTCCATCAAAGTCTGCATTTGAAAAAGGCGCTCCTTCCCTTTCGAGCTCTGCCATGCGTCAAAATAGTGGTTTACCCCCACATATGGGTATCAGCGTACTCAGGGCAAATTGCACAATAACTTTTGGGGTCCTGTTACCCTTTGGAAAATAACAATTGGGGGTGGAAAGATCATTTTTGTGGAAAAGATATGATTTTTTAATTTTACTGCTCTACGTTATAACCTTCTGTGAAGCCCTTGGGGGTTCAAAGCTCTCACCACACATCTAGATAAGTTCCTTGGGGGGTCTAGTTTCCAAAATGGGGTCACTTGTGGGGGGTTTCCACTGTTTAGGCACACAGGGGCTCTCCAAATACGACATGGCGTCCAATCTCAATTCCAGCCAAAAAAGTCAAATTGCGCTGCTTCCCTTCCGAGCTCTGCCATGCGCCCAAATAGGGGTTTACCCCCACATATGGGGTATCAGCGTACTCAGGACAAATTGCACAATAACTTTTGGGGACCTTTTATCCTTTGGAAAATAAAAATTGGGATGAAAAGATCATTTTTGAGGAAAAAAAATAAGGTTTTTTAATTTTACGGCTCTACGTTATAACCTTCTGTGAAGCCCTTGGGGGTTAAAAGCTCTCACAACACATTTAGATAAGTTCCTTTGGGGGGTCTAGTTTCCAAAATGGGGTCACTTGTGGGGGGTTTCCACTGTTTAGGCACACAGGGACTCTCCAAATGCGACATGGCGTCCAATCTCAATTCCAGCCAAAAAAGTCAAATGGCGCTGCTTCCCTTCCGAGCTCTGCCATGCGCCCAAATAGTGGTTTACCCCCACATATTGGGTATCAGCGTACTCAGGACTAATTGCACAATAACTTTTGGGGTCCTTTTATCCTTTGGAAAATAAAAATTGGGATGAAAAGATCATTTTTGTGGAAAAAATATGATTTTTTAATTTTACGGCTCTACGTTATAACCTTCTGTGAAGCCCTTGGGGGTTAAAAGCTCTCACAACACATTTAGATATGTTCCTTGGGGGGTCCAGTTTCCAAAATGGGGTCACTTGTGGGGGGTTTCCACTGTTTAGGCACACAGGGACTCTCCAAATGCGACATGGCGTCCAATCTCAATTCCAGCCAAAAAAGTCAAATGGCGCTGCTTCCCTTCCGAGCTCTGCCATGCGCCCAAATAGTGGTTTACCCCCACACATGGGGTATCGTTGTACTCTGGAGAAATTGTACAACAAATATTGTGGTTCATTTTCTCCTGATACCCTTGACAAAATTTAAAAAAATTGTGTCGAAAGAAAAATTTTGGGAAAAAAAGTTAAATGTTCATTTTTTCCTTCCACATTGCTTCAATTCTTGTGAAGTACCTAAAGGGTTAATAAACTTCTTGAATGTGGCTTTGAACACGTTGAGGGGTGCAGTTTTTAGAATGGTGTCACTTTTTGGTATTTTCTGTCATATTGACCCCTCAAATTCACTTCAAATGTGAGGTGGCCCCTAAAAAAATGGTTTTGTAAATTTTGTTGGAAAAATGAGAAATTGCTGGTCAACTTTTAACACTTATAACTTCCTAACAAAAAAAAATTTTGGTTCCAAAATTGTGCTGATGTAAAGTAGACATGTGGGAAATGTTATTTATTAACTAATTTTTGTGACATATCTCTCTGATTTAATGGCATAAAAATTAAAAGTTTGAAAATTGCAAAATTTTCAAAATTTTTGCCATATTTCCGTTTTTTTCATAAATAAACGCAAGTTATATTGAAGAAATTTTACCACTATCATGAAGTACAATATGTCACGAGAAAACAATATCAGAATCGCCAAGATCCGTAGAAGCGTTCCAGAGTTATAACCTCATAAAGAGACAGTGGTCAGAATTGTAAAAATTGGCCTGGTCTTTAACCTACAAAATGGCTTGGTCGTTAAGGGGTTAAAGACCAATTTTCTTTACTCACCCTCCCCAGGTTCAGCACTGAGTCTCAGTCGCTACTCCTTACGTCTGTTACTATCCTCAACGTTAGCGTCACATTGACAGTGCTGCAGCCAATCAATGAGCTCAGTGGCTCTGAGAGGGTTTTGCCGCCAACTTGGGGAGAGCCACTGAATGGCAGCAGTGCTGTCGACATAACATCAGTGCTGCAGACAATAAACGACACTGTGATGTTGTGAACGTATTGGAGATGACTTCGGAGCTGAGGCTCCCTCTGGTGGTTGCTGAGGGTATTGAACCTATGTGGAACACCAAGAGTCCTACACCTGCAGCTGACGAGTGGTTGTCAGGTGATACTGACTGGCCTGATATAAGTGAGCTGACCTCCCATAATCCTTACAGGTGATCAATTGTTCTTCCTGGTCTAGGTTGGAATTCAGCTTGCTTTTCTGCTGTCTCCTGCTTGCATTCAGCTAAGTCTCTTTCAGTTTTTTTTACTGTGGTTTGACTTCCTTGCTTTTTGCTGCATTGCTTTTTGTCTTCAGCCGGGTCCAATTTTGGGGGCTTTGGCTGGTCTCCGTTCGTTTTTGTATTTATTCATTTGCTCAGTTCTTGTGATATTTTACTGCTGGGTAGCTACGTGTCCACACCAGAGATCTGATATAGGTGGTCTAGACCGTGTGGTCTCAGTGTTTTTGGATTCAGAAGTGTTGGAGTTTTTCCTAGTTTTTCCTGGGTTGCAGACAGTATTCTCTCCTGTGCTGTCCTATCTAGACAGTTTTGGGCCCCAGCGTTTGCTCAATCTATTTTCTGTCTATGTTCGTATTTTCATCTTGTCTGACCGACATTATATGTTTGATGGCTTCCTACTCTTTTTGGTCTACTCAGGGGCAGTTAGCTTTCCTCTTTCCATCTTCAGGGATAGCTATCTCTCCGGCTGTGCCGAGGCGTCTAGGACCACTGTAGGTACGCTCCACGGCTGCTTCTAGTTGTGCGGTTAGTTTAGGGGTCTGCAACCTATTAGTTTCCAACCTCTCTGGTGTTAGGCTGCCTATGCGTTTTTTTGCTCCAGCCTCCTCAGCTACCAAAACATAACACTGTGAGCAGCAGTGGAGACTTAGGCCTGGACCGGGGTAAAGTGAGTAAAGCACGAGTTACTTTTTTAAAGAAATTCCGGAAGAGGACAATTGTAAAACTCTTTTGATGGCTTTGAAGACGGATTGGGGAACCCTAATTTTCTCAAAAACGACACGACAATCAAGTCGTACTACCATGACCCACCAAAAAAGGAAATACTAAAACTTCTAAACTAAATAGGCAACGGCAGAGAAGATGAGATGGACCAAAAGTTATATTTGTATTAATAGAATAAGGAACATCCCAAAGAAAGTCATTTATGTCATGTTCCCAGGTGATATTATAATGATCGGTTAGGAGGAAGCCCCCCACTGGGTCACTACCCGTGGAGGGAACGCGTTATGCCTTATATGTACAATTTTATTTTCTTTATATAGTTTTCTCGCTGGCATATTCCTCTGTATGATCTTGGCACAAAGAGATGAATGGCGGGCATTACTCACCACAGCAAAGAATGAATCCAATTTATTTGGAATTTTAAGAGCGTTTTCAATAATGAGGAAAAATGAAAAAATATTTCTCACAATTTTGAGTGAAAAATATAAATCGAGAAAGTAAGAAATTCCAGCGATGACCAGACTATATAATGCTTTCAAGGACGGTAGCAGTAATGGATGCTCCATTGGGACCCCTGCCGCCTATCAGCCATCAATATCATTATTGAGACAACCTATTTTACTATTTTAAGACATGGCAATTTTTCATTTTTGCTCTTTCATGTTTATTTTTCCTCCCCTTCTTTCACGAGTCACAACGTTTTTGTTTTATCATCAGCATAGAGTAGTTGTAGTCCAAGGGCGCAGATAGACGGACGTATAACATGTGCGAGGATCGTATCCCAACGCTCGGACTGGCCGTTTGCTCTCCTGACCTGAGCGTGACAGCTGCAGAGAAATAAATTCTGTCACTCTCAGGTCAGGAGGAGAATCGGCCAGTCTGAGGATTGTGATACGATCCTCGCACAAGTTATATGGCCATCAGTCTGCGCCCTTAATTTGAAAATTCACTTTACCATGTTCTGGAAAATGAGAAAAAAAATTCCAAGCGAGGTGAGAAAAATACAATTCCACCATTGATTTTGTATTTTGTTTTTATGGCATTCTTCTTTTATGATTCATCAGGTCAGGATGATTATGGCGATTTTACATTTTGACAGACTGATCTGTTACGGAATTGACAAGAACAAGTGTGTTTGGTGTTTTTTTCACTTTTTTTTTCTTTTAACAGGAAAAAGGGGTAAAGCGTGATTAAAAATTACATTTTTTTGGCTTTAAAAATTTTTTTAGTCTTACTTTATTTTTTCTTCTTGGGGACTTGAACCTGTGATTATTTGGCTACTATATACTACATTATTACAGCATTGGCATATAAACCAATGTTTTCCTATGAAGCACAGCCAGAGACTTCGTAGGTGGACCAAGACTGCAGTCACGATCACGTCGTGGTGGACTGATGGAAGCCAGTGTACAAGTGCAACAACATGCAATACATTTCTATACCGATGTCAGCGGCTAAACCGCACCAATAGGAGCTAGCCCCAGTCACTGCAAATGTCAGCTGTGCAACACAGCCAGTAAGGCAGTGGTCCCCAACCTTTCTGACCTTGAGAGCCATATTCAGCACTGAGAGAGGGTTGCGAGCCACATCCAGCTCCCACCCCCCTCAAAGTAGTGTCAACCAAAGCCCCCATTACAGGTATAATCATAGCCAAAGCTTTTCCACATAAAGAAGTACACTGAGATCCAGGGGTTCCCACAATACCCCCATTCAGTATTCTCCCATCAAGGATTCCCAACACACTGTTGCATCCAGCTTCAAGAACCTCCTCTAACAGGTCGTATCATCCTCCCAGGGGTGAACCTAGCCTCTCTGCTGCCTGAGGCGAACTGCAAAATGGCGCCCCCGTAGTTAAATTAGTACAAATAAATCTGGTTTACTCTTTACTAGCCTAACCTGACACACATGTAAAATACATACACTTTTAAATAGGAATATATTTGAAACATCGATCTTTACACTTCTTCAGTGACTCCTGAGGTGAAGTGATCAACTTGTTTCATTATAGGTGCACCCCTGGTTAGGGAACAGTGCTTACTGTAGCGCTTCTTCCCCGGCGACCATCTGTGTGGTACTGATGCGGCACACAGTTGCCACACGTATTACACACACGGACACGGATATCTCCACTAAGGGCTCATACTCACTGGCTGGAAAAAAATTGGTCCGTTTTCTGCAGGGAAAAAACGGTACAATTGTTGTAAAAAGGCATGCGATTTGCATGCGATTTTAAATCGCACCATGCGTTTTCCATCAGTTTTCCATCAGTTTTCCATCTGTATGCAATGCGATTTTAACATGAAGTTTTACATAGAGCAGTTATCTCTATGTAAAAAGTCATGTAAAAATCACATTGTAAAAAAAACGTACACAAAAAGCAAATAATTATATATATATATATATATATATATATATATATATATATATATATATATAATATATATATATATATAGGTCATACACTTCTACATAGTATAATAGCCGCTAATTCATCCCCGGCTATACTGTAAAATCACACTGACAGCTTTAATAAAGAATAGAAACAATACATATACACACATAGAATACATATATATATATATATATGTAATTGTGACATATATATATATATATATATATATATATATATACATATATTTATAGTTCATACACTTCTACATACTGTAAAAGCCGCTAATTCAATTGCCGGCTTTTGTGAAATCACAGAAGCCGACATGAAATGATACATTGTTTACACGCAGTTAACCATGTCATTTCATGTATTTTGATATGTGGTTTTAACTTACAATTACATAAGTGTATGTGTGCAAAATTTCAGACATGTAGGGGTTAATTAAAGGTGTAAATTCGTTGAAAAAAATGCGTGGGCTCCCGCTGTATTTTCTCCACCAGACAGACAAAGCAAGCGAGTGGGGGCAGATAATAATAGCCTAGGGAGGGTACATTTTTTTTGTGCCCCCCCTGGCTACTAACATCTGCCCCCAGACACCCCAGAAAAGGCAAATCTCTAATTAGATTCGCCCTTTCTGGCACTTTGCCCGTCTATTCCCATTGCCCTGTAGCGGTGGCGAATGGGTTAATAAGGGGTTAAAGCCACCTTGCAATTGAAAGGTCACTTTAAGCCAGGTTAATAATTGAGAGCTGTCAATTAGACAACTATCAATTATTAATCCTATTGAAGTAAATAAAAAAAACACACACACTTTAAGAATAAATAATTTTAATGAAATAAAAACACATTTTTTTGACCATCTTTTATTTAACACTTAATCCCTCAAAGCCCTTGATCTCCTATAATAAAGAAAAAAATAATAAACAACATTATTCTTACCTATCTGGCGATCTGTCACGTCCCACGCTGTAATCATTCACAAAGGGTTAACTAGCTTTGAGCCAAGCAGCACAAGTAATCCTGTGTGCTCAGCTGAAAGCTCCTGAATGAATGAGCTTATCTCCTGCTGACAGGAGAGGATGTGATTAATGAATGAAGCTTAATTGATTGCGTCCCACTTTCACTTGAGGTCAGGTCACTGAAGTGAAAGTGGCAATAAATCAATTAAGCTTCATTCATTAATCACATCCTCTCCTTTCGCTGGGAGAGGAAGTTATTTATTCGGGGGGGGGGGTAACAGCTCAGCAGGCAACATTAGCTCCCTGCTAACTGTAACCTGTTAACCCTTTCTGATGGATTACAGCGTGGGACCTGACTGTGCATCGGATTGGTAAGAATAATTTTGCTTTTTTATTTTATTTTTATTACAGGAAATGGTTTTAGCAGGAAAATAAAAGATGGTCAAAAACTGTTTGATTATTTCATTAAACTCCTTTTTTATTAAAGTGTGTGTGTTTGATTTTTCTTTCATACAATAGGATTAATAATTGATAGTTGTCTAATTGACAGCTCTCAATTATTAACCTGGCTTAAAGTCACCTTTCAATTGCAAGGTGGTTTTAACCCCTTATTAACCCATTCGCCACCGCTACAGGGCAATGGGAATAGACAGGCAAAGTGCCAGAAAGGGCTAATCTAATTAGAGATTTGCCCTTTCTGGGGTGTCTGGGGGCAGATGTTAGTAGCCAGGGGGGGCACAAAAAAAATGTACCCTCCCTAGGCTATTATTATCTGCCCCCACTCGCTTGCTTTGTCTGTCTGGTGGAGAAAATACAGCGGGAGCCCACACATTTTTTTTCAACGAATTTACACCTTTAATTAACCCCTACATGTCTGAAATTTTGCACACATACACTTATGTAATTGTAAGTTAAAACCATATATCAAAATACATGAAATTACATGGTTAACTGTGTGTAAACAATGTATCATTTCATGTCGGCTTCTGTAATTTCACAAAAGCCGGCAATTGAATTAGCGGCTATTACAGTATGTAGAAGTGTATGAACTATAAATATATATATATATATATATATATATATGTATGTGTCACAGTGACATGTATATATATATATATGTATTCTATGTGTATGTATCTAGTGTTTTGTGAGCTGTCAGTGTGATTTTACAGTAGCCGGGGATGAATTGCCGGCTTTTCAAAGGAGACTGGTGCGTATAAATCGGACAGCACTCGCATGGTGCGAGTGCTGTGCGATGATTTCTCGCACCCATTGACTTGCATTGGCGATTATCATGCCAAAATTGCATCAAATCGCAGCATGCTGCGATTTTTTTCTCACACCAATTTCTGATGAGAAAAAAATCGCAAATGAGAACTCACCTATTGAATAACATTGGTCAGATTTGAATCCGATTTTTTTTCGGCTGAATATCATCCGTTTTCGGCGCCAGTGAGTATGATCCCTAACAGTTTTTTCCGGTACCGGAAATATCAGGATGTGTGAAACCAACCTAAAGCCACATTCACACGTTCAGTATTTGGTCAGTATTTACCTCAGTATTTGTAAGCCAAATCGGGAGTGGGTGAGAAATCCAGAAGTGGTGACGTGTTTCTATTATACTTTTCCTCTGATTGTTCCACTCCTGGTTTTGGCTTACAAATACGGAGGTAAAATACTAAACGTGTGAATGTGGCCTGATAGAGGGTTTCTGCTACTTCTGACTTCCCGCAGACAGAACTTGCACTCACAAGATGGCGCCAATAAAAGGTGGAGACGGTGACATTATACACAGGAGCTCTGTATGTAGCGTCAGTGTACAGGTAATACAGTGATCACTGGTGACATTATACACAGGAGCTCTGTATATAGTGTCAGTGGCTGGTACTATGGGCATACTCACTGGTACTGAGAAAAAGAAAGAAAGAACAGAGAGAGAAAGAAAGAGGGAAAGAAAGAAAGAACAGAGAGAAAGAAAGAAAGGGGAAATAAAGAACATAGAAAGAAAGAAAGGGGAAAGAAAGAACAGAGAGAGATAGAAAGAAGAAAGAAAGAACAGCGAGAGAGAAAAAAGAAAGGAGAGAGAAAGAAAGAACAGAGAGAAAGAACAGAGAGAGAAAAAAGAAAACGGAGAGCGAAAGAAGAACAGAGAGAAAAAGAAAGAACAGAGAAAGAAAGAAAGAAAGAAAGAAAGAAAGAAAAAAGAAAGAAAGAAAGGGGAAATAAAGAGACAGAAAGAACAGAGAGAGAAAGGAAGAACAGAGAGAAAGAGTGTAAAGAAGATGAACAGAGAGCAAAAGAAAGAACAGAGAGAGAAAAAGAAAGAGGGGAAAAAAGGAAAGAAAGAAAAGAGAGAAAGAAAGGGGAAATAAAGAACATAGAAAGAAATAAAGAACAGAAAGAGAGAAAGAAAGGGGGGAAATAAAGAAAGAACAGAGAGAGAGAAAGAAACAGAGAGAAAGAAAGATTCTATAAAGATACTACAGCAGCCCAGCTCCCATTGTCATGCCCACCTGTGCCTCCCGGTGCAGGACATATCAGCATTCACTCACATGGCCGACATCCCCGATACCAAGGCGATCCCGCTGTCCGCGCTGTTGGAGAAGGACATGGTGATAGATCTGAAGCATTCCCTGAAGTGCCTCCATGGTTCCATCACAATCTCCTCCCGAAATTACCTAATTTCCGGTCAGCTTCCAGCACATCACTTCCAGTGGAACGTCACGTGTGAGTTGTTTTTTTTTTTATAAACTTCTTTATTAGATGATTTGACATATTAATATGCAATCAAATATATATCAAAACCATACATTATATGCATATATCTTGAAAATACAATGTTGCTCTCATCCAATTTCAATTTAACCTTTTGAATGTTACAACAATACTTCATTCGAACCATATACAGAACTAGCAATGAAACAATAACCAAATATTATGACCTCAATATCCCAAGTCACCAGCTACAGCCTCAAGATTGTACCATATTGTCCCCTTAAATGCTACCATTAATTGATTGATCTCTACTTGTGAGTAACTACATTCAATAAAAGTCCTCCATTTTTTGAAAATTTTTTCAGTATTCTTTTCTTTTTGGGATTCTGTATCTATTTTGTCCATTAACATTAGGGATTTTATATCAGTTCTGAAACACTCGGTGGTTTCTTCTCCAGCCAGTGTCTCAAGATACCTTTTACCTGCTAGCAGAATAATATGTCCAGCATCGGGAGCACTATATATTTTATTATTTGATTCACTTATCAGGCTAATGAACTGAAAAACACATGCCTGTACATTTTTGGGTATCTCAACCTTCCAGATTCTCTGTACGTATTTAATTACCTCAGACCAGAATCTTTGAATAATTGAGCATTCCCACAAACCATGTAATAAATTGGCCCTGTGTAGATACATTTTGGACAGCTAGTAAGATAGTGAGCAGGTGCACCATTGTAGGTAAGATTAAAAGCGTATATCGCTTGGTGTATCAGTTTATAATGCATCTCTCTCCACTGCTCATTAATCATTACCTTTCTTATTTTTTTCCATCCGATCAGTATTTTGTTACCTAAGTCTTCATCTGGAATGGATTTATACCAGGTTTTAAATATTTTTGAGCACCATGGTGACTGAATCTGGACACGAATATAGTCATAGATGCTGGAAAGCGATTCCAGATCTGCACTCTGCCCCATCATGGAATCAAAATTGTTTATTCTTTCTGCCTTCCCCAGGTCTTTCACCAAATTTGTGTAATGTGTCGTAATTTGTAGGAATTGTAAGTATTGATTATTTTGTAATCCAAATTTGCTCGAAAATTCAGACCAACTCAATAATCTTCCCTCTGCCGGTTGTAAGATATCCCCCAGAACCCCGATTCCTTTTTCCTTCCATTCCTTAAAAAGTTTATTTTGTGTTCCTTGTGAAAAGTTCGGGTCTTTCCAAATCATCAAAATTTGGAGACACAAAAGGGAGATTGAACAGTTTCCTAATAGCTTTCCATGCTCCCAATGTATCTCTGAGCAAACTGCTTGCTTTTACATAGTTTGGTAGATGAGCAAATTTTGTATGTAAGATTGTGTTGAGGTTCAAAGGACTGGCTAGTTCCTTCTCCAGCGCTAGATTGGAAAAATATGATGTGTCCTGTAGCCAGTACCTAATGTGTCTCATCAAGGCTGACAAATTATATATTCTAATCAAGGGCATCTGCATTCCCCCATCATCTTTTTTCAAAGCCAGTTTACTGTAAGCAATCCTTGGCCTTTTGCCTTGCCAAATAAACTTAATGAAGGCCGATTGTAATTTTTTCGTGTCAGAGTGCTTTAATAGTAAAGGAATGGTCTGCATTGGATATAAAAGTCGTGCAAAGCTAACCATTTTTAGAAAGTGCATTCTCCTCGTACACACGCGGCTTCTCTCCGCACACCTCGTACACACAGGGCTCAGCACACCTCATACACACGCGGCTCCGCTCCGCACACCTTGTACACACACGCAGCTCCGCTCTGCACACCTCGTACACACAGGGCTCCGCACACCTCGTACTCACAGGGCTCCACACACCTCGTACTCACAGGGCTCCGCACACCTTGTACTCACAGGGCTCTGCTCCGCACACCTCGTATACACGTGGCTCCGTACACTTTATACTCACAGGACTCCATTCCGTACACCTCGTACAAACACGGCTTCGCTCCGTACACCTTGCACACACTTGGCTCTGCTCAGCACACCCCATACACACGCGCCTCCGCTCTGTACACCTCGTACACACACGGCTCTGCTCCGTACAACTCGCACACACACGACTCCGCTCCGTACACCTCGTACACACACGGCTCCGCTCCATACACCTTGCACACACGGCTCTGCTCCGTACACCTCGTACACACCACACAGCTCTGCTCCGTACACCTCGTACACACCACACAGCTCTGCTCCGTACACCTCGCACACACCACACGGCTCTGCTACATCCACACTGTAAACCCCTCCTGACCCCTCACAGATAAACTTACCCGCTCATCCAGCATGACAACCAGCAAGCAGAGACCTGCACATGGAGGAGCCTGACCATGTGACACCTAACTCCTCCCCTCCTGTGACCTCATCACAGGTCCTACTCGCACATTTACAGAGCACAGCACAGCAACGGTAAATGCTTGCTCTGAGAAGCTGGATAGCTGGGAAGGTGAGGAAGGGGTGCTTGGGGGCGTGGCAGCTTCTCTCACTGTGGGACACATAGTGTCCCGACCGTGACAGTGGGTGGGAGGGATAGAATCGGGACTGTCCCACTCAAATCGGGACGGTTGGGAGGTATGCGTGACCAGCTGATGCAGGAGCCAGGAGATAAGAATCTGCCCCCCCCCACTCTTCAGAGATGTGCCGCCTGAGGCTGAGTGCTCAACTCGCCTCATGATAGGTGCGCCCCTGCATCCTCCAGCGTACCACACCTAAATCATCTCTAAACCCCAAGACAAGTATATGTGCATCCAGATCTGCTCTTCTGTGCAGGTCTACTCACAAAATTCACCATTTTGAGATGTTCTCTTCATACCTGTTTGCTAGACGTGGAGCTAATGCACCAAGCTGGCAGACAGTCACGAGCCACAATTCATGGGACCTCGAGTCACATGTGGCTCCCGAGTTACAGGTTGGGGATCCCTGCAGTAAGGAGTGCGTTCAGCACCTGAGTCTGCTTCGCACAACCTGCACATGACTTATAATAGAAATGTATGCCATAGGTTGTTAAAGATCGTAACATCTCGTTTACATATTTACAAAAAAAGTGTATTTTTCGAGAATATGATATCAGATCGCAGATATCAAGGTATCTTTTTATTCCGTTTCCTATGACCTACATGCCCATATAGACAGCATAGGAGGGTTGACCCTACTGACAGATTCCCTTTAACTCATTCACCTGTTGGCAGTATACAGTACCGTGCAATAGAAGACAAATGGTACAAAAGTTGTAATTAGGGTTGAGCATTCCGATACCGAAACCCGGTTCCGATACCTGAAATCCAATGTAAGTCTATGGGAACAAAATATCGGAATTAAAAATATTCCGATATTTTGTTCCCATAGACTTACATTGGATTTCAGGTATCGGAACCGGGTTTCGGTATCGGAATGCTCAACCCTAGTTGTAATGAAACCCAATTACAAAAACAATTTATCCCCCCCCAGGTGACCACTAACATGTCTTTTTGTTGGCCTGGGTTTTAAGAGAATAGCCTCCCCCAATTGGTGAAAATGCAGCAGCTCTCAGCTGTACACTATGGCTGAAACCCGGTTGCATCAGTAACGATCGATGTTGGCACCGATCATTCCCGTTTAACCCCTTAGATGCTGCCGCCAATAATGACTCTGGCATTTAGATGCTTAACAGAGAATTAGGCTTTACTCTTTACCCTCATCAGCACCCTGAGGTCATGATTATGTAGCCCTGATAGTAGCCACGGAAATTCATTGTCAAATAATGGCCTTAGAGACTGCCGGTTGTAGTGAACTCTTCTTCTTTGGGTGGTAAAAAGAAAGTTTTTAATTCCTGTCATGACACTTTGATTTTGTTCCTGAAGGGAACAGGGGAGCTGTTTTTAAAATGGTCTCACTTTGGGGGGGGGGGGAGTGGTTGGCTGTCCAATATATAGGTCACACAAAGTCACTTAAAAAATGAACAGGTCTCTAAAAAAAGTGTTTTGTAAATTTCCTTGAAAAAAATGAAAAATTGCTGCTACATGTTAAGCCTTGTAACAGTCTACCAAAATAAAAGCACATTTTACAGATGATGGTGATATAAAGTTTGAGAAATTGTTAAGCTTTTGAGATTTTTGGCAATTTTTTTTAATAAATAAATCCAAAACACATTGACCTAACTTTACCATTAACATAAAGTATAATGTGTCATGAAAAAAAGACAATCTCAAAATCACTGGGATACGTTAAAACATTCCTGAGTTATTGCCACAAAAAAGTGACACATGACAGATTTGAAAAACATTGGCCTGTTATTAAGGGGTTAAGTAACAAAAAAAATAAATAAAAAAAGATCGCCCTCCCACCCCCAAAGAAGTCCATATCCTTAAATCCCAGGTCAAGCTTGCCAATCTTTCAATGCCGGTTCTAGATGCAGTTATCGTTCTCCGACAAGCACACTCGGTTATCGGTGTGCCATATGGTATCAATCCCTTTCTTAAAGTGCCGAAAAATAATATCTGAGACTGCTCCATGTAACTTGGCACGACTATAATATAATAATCAACAAACAGACAGAACTTCCCTTTCCTGAGATTGGAAACTGCCTTAAGCACTTCCTCCTGTTTCTTATTTTATTGCTGTATTATTCTACAAGACATCAAAGATTGTTTTCAGGATTCTCTTCGGTTTCGGAACAATTCTGAAAAAGGACAATTCCTATTTAGCATCACAAGCCAAACTGTGAGGTCTTAAATATTGTGTGTGACAAGCAGATATATCACAGGATTCAATAAAAATGAATTTATATCTACTCTGTTGATTTTTTGGTTATTTTTATAGTTTTAGGAGGACTTGTGAATGTTTTTCGTTCTATCAAAAATTTGAAGCAACTTTTTTTCACATTTTGTTTCCATATATTTTGTTTCCATATACAAACCTTTACTAGAAGGTAATTTCTTATTGTTTCAAGCCAATGTTATATTTTTAACGGCTATAATTCTTGGTGTTCTTTTGCTGACAGCTTGGGTCATGCAGGTTACACCATTAAACTACGCCAAGTAAAACGGATTTGCAGATAAACAAGGCTCAGAGTCTTAAAATGACAGGAACTAGAATTAAATGTCAAGATTCTCTGACTGAGCCCCAAACCTAATGGTACATAGAAGGAATTATTCACTTTCCATAATTACAATCAATTTCTGCTTTCCCCTTTTTGACAGTTCTTAGATATATTGTTGACCTACAGGAAAGTTCATGTGCTCCATGTGTATCGAGAAGACAGACAAAAAAAACCCTCAAAACAGCAAACAAGAAAAATAAAATAATAAGAACTAAAACCCCAAAATAACCCAGTGTAACATAAAATATAAATATAGTATAACATGTTCGAAATGCATTAAGTTCTCTTAGCTGTACCACCAGGTCATCACGGATTGTGCCTCTTACCTCCCAGAATCATGCCAGCTTGGCAGCATTTTCTCAGTCTACACGACGGACAATTCTTTCTTCTGATTTTATCCACAATGCAGTCATTCCGCCCAGCGCATAAGTAATTGTGCTGCCCTGAAGAGACAGAAGTGTAAGGTAATTTGTATAGTAGAATGGTTAATTAGTAGTATTAGTAGTTATATTATAGTCAATGGGATCATACACCCAGTGTTAGAACAGCATACATATAATAGACATGAGAAAGTCAGAGATGTCACAGCACAAAAATAATTCACTGTCATGTCACAGTACAGGGATAATGCACACAGTGATGTCACAGTACAAGGACAATAAACACAATGATGTCACAGCACAGGGAAAATAAAACAGTGATGTCACAGTACAGGAATAATACACAGTGACGTCACAGTACAGGGATAATACACAGTGATGTCACAGTACAGGGATAATACACACAGTGATGTCACAGTACAGGGATAATACACACAGTGATGTCACAGTATAGGGATAATACACACAGTGATGTCACAGTACAGGGATAATACACACAGTGATGTCACAGTACAGGGATAATACACACAGTGATGTCACAGTACAGGGATAATATACACAGTGATGTCACAGTACAGGGATAATACACAGTGGCGTCACACTACAGGGATAATACACACAGTGATGTCACAGTACAGGGATAATACACACAGTGATGTCACAGTATAGGGATAATACACACAGTGATGTCACAGTACAGGGATAATACACACAGTGATATCACAGTACAGGGATAATACACACAGTGATGTCACAGTACAGGGATAATATACACAGTGATGTCACAGTACAGGGATAATACACAGTGGCGTCACACTACAGGGATAATACACACAGTGATGTCACAGTACAGGGATAATACACACAGTGATGTCACAGCACAAAAATAATTCACTGTCATGTCACAGTACAGGGATAATACACACAGTGATGTCACAGTACAGGGATAATACACACAGTGATGTCACAGTATAGGGATAATACACACAGTGATGTCACAGTACAGGGATAATACACACAGTGATATCACAGTACAGGGATAATACACACAGTGATGTCACAGTACAGGGATAATACACACAGTGATGTCACAGTACAGGGATAATACACAGTGGCGTCACACTACAGGGATAATACACACAGTGATGTCACAGTACAGGGATAATACACACAGTGATGTCACAGTACAGGGATAATACACACAGTGGTGTCACAGTACAGGGATAATACACACAGTGATGTCACACTACAGGGATAATACACACAGTGATGTCACAGTACAGGGATAATACACACAGTGATGTCACAGTACAGGATAATACACAGTGGCGTCACACTACAGGGATTAGACCGGCGTCACACTGGCGAGTTTGATGCGAGTAAGTCGCACGACTTTCTCGCATCAACACCCGGCACGGCCGCCCGCTCTCGGACCCAAGTGTGCGGCTGCATAGAAATGCATAGACTTACTCGCATCAAACTCGCCAGTGTGACGCCGGCCTAAATCACACAGTGGCGTCACAGTTTAGGGATAATACACAAAGTGATGTCACAGTACAGGGATAATACACACAGTGATGTCACAGTACAGGGATAATACACACAGTGATGTCACAGTACAGGGATAATACACACAGTGATGTCACAGTACAGGGATAATACACACAGTGATGTCACAGTACAGGGATAACACACACAGTGATGTCACAGTACAGGGAAACACACACAGTGATGTCACAGTACAGGGATAGCAAAAAATAATCTCAACTAATATATTGCCCAATATAAAATATTAATGTTTTATATTCTCCTACAGTGACGGAGCGGACATCACTGGATGGTGCTGGCACCGGAGGTGAGTATAATTGCTATTATTGTGCATGGGAGAATATAGTAATTGAAAAGAGGTTCTCCCAGTAGTGAACAACCTCTTTAATCTGGTCCCACCAACTTTCAGGCAACTGTGTAAGGCTGGCTTCACCCACAGTTTTTTGATCAGGATTTTGAAGATCTGCTCTGAAATCAAAAACTGCTCCAAATGCTAAAGAGTACTAAATAAAATCTTTGAATAAGCTTTCTATTGATTTCCATGGAAATTACACTTTGCCGTTCATGCGGTGAGTATTTTGAGTGGTTTTCTTTCGTGGCAAAGTTTTGAAAAACTCATTGTGGAAAAGAAAGTGGCATATCGCTCATTTGAGGCGGATTTCTTGTGGAATCAACTCAAAACTTGACCCAGTCAAGAGTCTGTAAAAACTGAGTGGAGAAAAAAAAGCTTTAAAAACCTCTTCGAGGCAGTGCACCGATGAGATTTTGACGCTGCATATTTTTTTCTGCATAAAAAACGCATCACCTTCCAGTTCCAGCAAAGTGGGTGGGATTTATAGAAATCTCACGCCCATTGAGCTTCTTCATTTACTCAGCGTAAACTGAGTTTTCTGTGCGCATTTTCCCTATAGACTTACATTAAATGCGGAAAATCTGCAGGTAAAAAATGCACTTGTTTGATATACTTAGGTGCGGATTACATGTGTTTTTGATTTGTTTCCACCGCATAAATGCAGCAAAAACGCTTGTGTGTTCTTTACCTGTGGATTTTGGGCACCTACAATGTAATTCTCTGGTGAAAATCCGCACAGAAAACTCAGCGTACCCGCAAGAGAAATTTACATGATGAGGATTTGACATACGCATCGAAGATAAGTCTACACTGAGTAAAAAAAAGAACAGTATCTATAAATTCCATCCACTTTGCTGAAACTCGAAGACGCTGCTTTTTTGACTCAGCAAAAATGGCAGCATAAAAAACGCACCAACAGTTCATTGTGGGAACGTAGCCTTAGAACTGTAGCGTTTTTTAAATCTGCAGCACATTAATTCTTTTAGCGTTTTTGCAGGTTTTTTCACCCATGGAAAGCAATTGAAAAATGTAAATTGCTGCAAAAACATAACAAATGTTTTTAATGCATTTCTGCAGTAGTTTTTTGTGGCGTTTTTGGTGAAAAAATACTGACGTCATTAGTATTCGTCATCACGAGCATGGTCTAAGTGGCTTGTGTCAGTGCCGCACTGACGGTTAGAAAGCATTGCTATGCTCGTGCGTTGAGGGATTAAGTAAAATGTAAAACAAAAAAATGATAAAAATTTTTTTAAAAATCACAAAATCATATAGATATATTATATCCGTAAATTTGTATTTTTATGTAAGGAAAAAAAAGTACACATTTGGTATCACCACGTCCAGAATGACCCACCCCATAAAACTGTTGCACTATTTAACCCCTTCAGTGACCACTGTAAAAAAAAATTTCTAAAACGTTGCAAAAAACTATGCTCTTTCTTCATACCGTCTAACAAAAAAAGGAATAAATCGTGAGCAAAAAGACGAATGGTAGCAAAAAATGGTATCTCTGAAAATGTCATCTTGTTCTGCAAAAAAACACACTGCCATACGGCTCCATCAGCGGAAAACTAAAAAATTTATAGCTCTCAGAATAAAGAGATGCAAAAATAATTGTTTTTTCTGTAAAATAGTTTTTATTGTGTAAAAGCGCAAAAACATAAAAAATTCTATAAATGTGATGTCGCTGTAATTGTACTGACCCGAAGAATAAAGTTGTCTTACCAATTTTACCACACGCGGATCAGTATAAAATATCCTCAAAAAAAACACTTCCTGAATTCGTGTTTTTTGTTCATTCTGCCTCTCAAAAATCGGAATAGAAAGTGATAAAAAAAAATGTCATGTGCCCAAAAATGGTACCAATAAAAATGTCATCTCGTCCTGCAAAAAACAAGACCTCACATGACTGTCGGCAGAAATATGGAGAAATGATATCTCTCAAAATATGGTGATGCAAAAAGTGTCTTTTAGTGTGTGACAGCAGCCAAACATAAAAGTCCTAAATAAATCTGGTATCGCTGTAATCACAGCGATCTGAAGCATAAAGTTGCCTAATCTCTTATACCGCACAATGGACGGTGTAAAAAATAAATTGTTATTATTATTCATTATACCGCCATTTATTCCAAGGAGCCTTACATGGGAAAAAGGGTATACATAATAAAAAGCAAGTCCAATAATCTTGAACAAAACGAGTCACCAACTGGTAGAGGAGAGAGGACACTGCCCACGAGGGCTCACAATCAACAAGGGATGGTTACAGTAGGTGAGAGTAGTGCTGCTTGTGCAGCAGTTTGGTGGATCGGTGGTTACTGCAGGTTGTAGGCTTGTTGGAAGAGGTAGGTCTTAAGGTTCCTTTTGAAGATTTCCACTGTAGGCGAGAGTATGATATGTTGGGGTAGAGAGTTACCGAGTAGAGGGGATACACAGGAGAAATCTTGTATGTGATTGTGGGAAGAGGAGATAAGAGGAGAATAGAGGAGATCTTGTGAGGATCGGAGGTTGTGTGCAGGTAGGTACCGGTAGACTAGGTCACAGATGTGTGGATCAGACAAGTTGTGAATGACTTTGTATGTCATGGTTAGGGTTTTGAACTGGAGTCTCTGCATAATGGAGATCCAGTGAAGGGATTGATAGAGAGGAGAGGTATAGTGGTCGAATAGGTGGATTAGTCAGGAGTTTAGGATTAGTGATGAACGAGTATGCTTGTTGCTCGGTTTTTCCGAGTATACTCGGGTGTTCTGCGAGTATTTGGGCGTGCTCGGAGATTTAGTTTTTGTCGCCGGAACTGCATTATTTGCAACTGCTAGACAGCCTGAATATATGTGGGGATTGCCCACATAGAGGACAGACATTGTGGGATTCTGGTTAGTAAGGAGGCGATATCAGGTCCAGAAAGGTGGATCTGCGTGTCATCAGTATAGAAGTGATACTGAAAGCCATGGGACTCTATGAGCCCAGGGCAAAGGTGTAGATGGAGAAAAGCAGGGGTCCTAAAACTGAACCTTGAGGGACACCGACAGATAGGGGGCGAGATGAGGAGTGGGAGACGCTGACTGTCTGGTCTGTTAGGTATGAGTAGATCCAAGATATGGCCAAGTCTGCGATGCGAAGGGATGAGAGAATCTGTAGTAAGAGGGTATGATACACTTTGTCAAAGGCAGATCGACAGGTCCAGGAGGAGGAGGACAGTGTAGCGTCACTTGGATTTGGCAGATAGTAGGTCATTGGTGACTTTAGTTAGGCAGTTTCAGTGGAATGGTGCAATCGGAAGCCAGATTGTAAGCGCTCAAAGAAGGAGCAAGAGGAAAAGTGGGAGGATAGTTCAAGATGGATGTGTTGTTCCAGTAATTTTAAGGCATAGGGTAGAAGTGATTCGGGGCAATAGCTAGACACAGAGGATGGGTCAAGGGAGGGCTTTTTGAGGATAGGTGTGATTGAGGCATGTCTGAAGCATGAGGGGAAGAAACCAGTTGTTAGTGATGGCTTCGGGTTGAGATGAAGACTGTGGTGAGTTTTGGGATGAGGTGGGACGAGATTGGTTCAAGTTCACAGGTGGTGAGAGGTGATTTGGAGAGTAACAAGGAAAGGTGTAATTGTGGAGAAGCTGGATTTGGAGGACGACTCAATGTAAAAAATCTATCTATCTAGTCCAGCAGATAGTAAAGCTTGTTGCAGTGCATAAAAGCACCACAAAAAGAGCTTAATTGATTCATTGTAATGCAGCATGTCTCCAGTCCTGCAACGATGAAGGAATAAATCCACACACATATTATGAGCAGGTAAGACTCTTGGAGACGTTTTTTTCTAATGTAATTCCAACTGAAAGTAGAACAAGCTGCAATCTGCACAATAATTGAGCTCAGCGCTGCACTTAGCTATTGGAAGGGAAAAGGGGGATTTGTTATAGTCTTGAACTTTAAGGACGTTTTCGAGGATATTAAGAACCATTTGATTTTGATATTATTACTGTTAATATTATTATAATAATAATAATAATTCTGCAATCTAGAATACTGCTAAGGATTTATATTACTAACATATGTTTCTGGAGTAAGATAGAGTTTGCAAAAGATAAAAATAACTTGGCTAATTTTTTCTACTGTTAAGGTACTGCCACACTACACAATCCCGCTAGCGATCTCGTTAGCGTCGCATACTAATGAGATCGCTAGCGGGATTGTTTCTATATCGCTAGTGTCGGTCACATTTAGCGATATCGTTAAGGACGCTATCGCGGTTAGCGATCTCCTTAACGACTTTAGCGGTACAAAAGTACCGCTAAATCGCTAAAAAAGGTGCCACACTCAGCGATATAGCGATACCAGCGGGACGCCGACGATAAAAATAGGGTCCGGAACGATCGCTGTGATGAACGAGATCACAGCAGGGGCCACGTCGCTGGTAGATGCCGCACACAACAACATCGCTAACGGGATTGCTAAATAGTGACGTTTTTTAGCGATCCCGTTAGCGATGTTGTTTAGTGTGGCATACCCTTTAGATCACAGAAAGAGACAAGCTTGATGCAATGGTGGGACTACTACACATATTTATTATTATTATTTATTATTATAGCACCATTTGTTCCATGGCGCTCTACATGTGAAAAGGGGTATAAATAATAAAAACGAGTACAGTAATCTTAAACAATAGAAGTCACCAACTGGTGCAGGAGGAGAAAGGACCCTGCCCGCGAGGGCTCACAGTCTACAAGGGATGTGTGTAGCCCTGGTATGTAAGGCACACAGGATCTGGAGAATGCACAGTAAGGTAACAGTTAAAGCTTGACACTCACTTACACTTCAGACACACCCACAGGGGTGTATAGGGGAGTGACGTGTAGCACAGGAGACAGTCAGTCGAGCTTCCTGTCATCGTACAGAGCAGTCAGGGCTAGTTCTTCTTAGACAGTGAGGATTCCTGTCAGAGCTCTGGGTGAGCAGAAGATTAGTTCCTGCCAATTCAACGAAGTGGAGTCTAGTAACGGATGACTAGTTATCATCCCGAGTCTAGTCAGAGTTACCTTTTACTCAGTCTGAACTTTGAGGAAACTGAGAGTTACTCAGTGGGACCAAGGAAGAAAACTGACTTTCTATCTTCACGCTTCAGTGCTACATTGAAAGCAGAAGCAGGGCGAAGGGCATAGTGGGAAGGATTCAGAAGTGCCTTAAGGATCGGATTATCCTGCACATTGTCACCGGTCACTGGGGACCGAAGCGTCACTATAGCTCCAGGCATAGTGATAGAAAAGCCAGAGTCTTACTGGACCTTAGGTTGCAGAAAGCCGCCCTTAGAGTGCCAGTACGTAACCGAGTCAGGAGAACAAGACTTCTGAGTCCGGCGCGCGGCAAAAGAAAGTACTTAGTTCACCACTTATAAGGCTCTATCACAAAACCGGCCGGGCAGTACAGCTAGTGGGAAAAGCTGAAAACTATAGAGTTAACTTAGCTACAGGCAAGCTTGGACTCACTCATCATTTGGAAAGAGAAGGAGGCCTGTAACCTGCTCAACTGTTACCGCTACGTGCATTCATCCACCCCGAACAGCCTCCCTGGGACCTGCCTGAACAACTTGAAGTAAAAGGTATGGAAAGAAGCTTCTATGTGTGAGACTGAGTTATTTGATTGCATCCCTGCACAACCCCACCATAACTATCGACCTGAGGGAAGAGTCCCACCTGTAGGGGACCCGACAACTAGCTGCCACACCATCCCCTCAGAGATCTACAGCAGCGCTGGTCTTAGTGATCAGAGAACTACAGGTGGCGTCACGAACTGTATATATACCTATCCCCTGTAAATATTCCCCCCAACATACGCCTGACCGCCAGGGCCACAGAACGAGCCACCGCTACCTGTGACAACCCCATAGACTTCCATGGGCTCGGCTCTGAGTACCCCATTGCTCTGGTAACCCACAATTGTGGTGGCGGGTCAAGACAACTTGGCGTCACGAACAGGATCCGAAACTTGCAGAATTGCGAGCCCTGTGTGCCTGTGGAGTGTTTTGGTGAAAAAGACTGTTGCTATTGTTTGGCGCCAAATACCGCCATATTTGCCGCCATATTCGCGCCCTGAGGCGCTGGAGAAGAAGGTGGGCGTACCTGAAGGAGCGCGCAAAGTCTTGGACACGCCCCCGGCTCTGACTCAGTGGCAGGTCCTGCGACAGGAAGTGGACGCTCTGACATCAGAGCGCCTGCGACGAAGGTCCTGTTCCTACTGCTGTGCCTGGGAAATAGCAGCTTCTGAAACCGGTAGGCTCCGTTTAACCAAGGGGGCGCTAATATGTTGCAAGAACTGGCCGACAGTGCGGCCCCAGCCGGAGGACCCGACTCCGCACCACTCAGTCCGGTGGTCCCGCTCATGCCACTAACGCTTCCATACATGCCTGGGGTGAAATGGCTTCCCCAGTACAGCGGCGAGCCAGGCACTTTAGCAGGATTCAAATGGAAGATATGCAGTGTCCTGGAAATGTACTCTATGTCTGAGAGGCAAAAAGCTGCAGTATTAATAGGGCAGCTAACTGGCGCTGCTGAGAGAGAAGTGGAGACTTGGGCTACCACGGACCAGGAGTTGGTGCCTGCAATCCTCTTAAAGTTACAGGCCATTTTTGAAGATCGCACCGAAACAGATCTCCGGATGGCATTCTATAACTGTTCACAGCAACCAAGTGACAGCATAAGGGACTATGCCTGCCGACTACAAGGGGCCCTGAGAGCCCTCAAGCAGGTTAATACCATAAGTGTCATTGATGAAAATAAGATGCTGAAAGAACAATTTGTGCAGGGACTGAGGTCCCAAGCGGAACGCAGAACTGTGAATTGGTGGTCTTTAGATCACCCTGATGCTACCTTTGATGCCCTAAAGGACATGGCAATAAAAGGGCTGCGGCCCCTGGGCAAACCTGAGGTGGCAACCCAACATCGTCAGGATGAAGTCACTCTGGAGCCGGCGGCAACCCCCTTTTCCTCGCTAGTGGCCGAAACCAAAACGCAGGTGACACCCCCTAGTGAATTGGACTGTCTGCGCTCAGAGGTGCGCCAGCTGACTAAAAATCTGGCTGCTGTGATGAGTGCCCTGCAGCTGCGGAAAGAGGAAGAAGGGAAGATCTTATTAGTGGACTGCCCAGAAGACGTTCCGTGGATGAACCGGAGAAGAAGGAAGACGTCGCCCCCCCGGAGGAGGACAACGCCACCCCCAGGAGTGACCTCTGATCAACACCCTCCTCGTCGGGAGATCACCTGTTACCGATGCAACCGGAAAGGTCATATGTCTCCACAGTGTCCTTTAAACGGGCAGAACCTGGGTCTGAGGGCCAACACCCAGGAGGAGACCCGTCAGGCCCCCTAGACTGGAACCGCAGGTATGTGGGTGGACGACCCTACCTGTCTATCATTCTAGATGGTATTGCTGTTCCGGCATTGTTAGACACTGGGTCTCAGGTGACCCTAATACCTGATGCCCTATATACTAAGTTCTGGTGAATGGACAGTCTTAAACCCCCGAGCCCTGACTTTACCGTGTATGCTTCTAATGGTCTTCCTGTAGAAGTACTCGGGACAAAATGTGTAGATGTGAAAGTGGGCAGAGAGGAGTTGAAAGACCAGGGGCTTCTGGTAGTAAAGACTGTAAATGAGGAGAACGGTTTAAATATAATTTTGGGTACTAACATTATCAGTAATTGTTTGGGAGAAGTTGTGTTCTTACTCCAACAGCTCGCTGAGATTGCCCGACCAAGGCAGAAAGGAGTAATCCAAAGAGAGATCCGGGCCCTGGTGTGTCAGCAGCAAGCGAAGCTTACAGACGGCGAAATTGGTAATGTACGGGTCACTGACTCGAATCCCATTGTGATACCCCCAATGAGTGAAATGATAATCTGGTGCAGGGCAGCCATAGGTCTGAGAGGACAGAATTACCAAGCTGTAGTAGAACCCCACCATTCAGAACATAGACCTACACTTATGACTGCTAGGGGAGTAGTGGAAGTGGTGAATGGAAGAGTACCGGTACGGCTTCTCAACTGGGGAGATGATGAGGTAAACTTACCCCGTTATGCAACCATTGCTAAACTACATGCTGTTGACAATAATTCTATTCTCCCGGCTGAGTCCTTAGACTCCCGCCAAATAGCGGAGGACAATGACCCAGCAACTCAGGTGGCGGAATGGTGTCAGCAGCTCCATGTTGGGACGGACACCACTCCCGCTCACCAGAAGCAAGGGGTATTACGGGTGGTGCAAGAGTACGCTCAAGTATTTAGCAAGAATCCACTTGATTTTGGGATAATTAAGGGAGTACAACATCATATCCCTACAGGCAGTCATCCTCCCATCAAAGAGCGGTATAGGCCTATACCCCCAGCCCATTATCAGAAGGCTAAGGAAATGTTGCGAGATATGAAAGAAGCCGGAGTAATCAGGGATAGTTGTAGTCCCTGGGCAGCACCTCTAGTCCTGGTTAGAAAGAAAGATGGTAGCTTGAGAATGTGTGTGGATTACAGGCAGGTGAACCGCATAACACACAAGGATGCATACCCGTTACCACGCATAGAGGAGTCATTAGCTGCTCTGAAAACGGCTAACTACTTTTCTACCCTTGATCTGACTAGTGGATACTGGCAAGTGGCTGTGGCTGAGGAGGATCGTGAGAAAACGGCTTTCACCACCCCAATGGGGCTCTGTGAGTTCGACAGAATGCCGTTTGGGCTCAGCAGTGCCCCAGGAACATTTCAGAGAGTGATGGAGAACTGCCTGGGACATCTCAATTTTGAAACCGTGCTGCTATACTTAGACGACGTCATCGTGTACTCCAAGACATATGAGGACCATCTGAAGCACCTGGCAGAAGTATTTGAGTCCCTGTCCAGGTACGGGATGAAGTTGAAACCCTCAAAATGCCATCTACTCAAACAGAAGGTACAATATTTGGGGCACATCGTCAGTTCGGAAGGAGTAGCGCCGGACCCAGAGAAAGTCACTGCCATCCAGAAGTGGCCGGAGCCGAAGAACCTCAAGGAAGTGCGACAGTTCCTGGGACTAACGGGTTACTACAGAAGGTTCGTGAAAGATTACACGAAGAAGGCAGCGCCTCTACAGGACCTCCTAGTAGGCCAATCCCTAAAGAGCAGAAATCCTCCCTTCAATTGGGGTAAGGAACAGGCTGAAGCATTCCAAAAGATGAAAGAGATCCTTACAGGCGATGAGATCTTGACGTATCCTGATTACAGCCAACCGTTCCTGCTGTACACCGATGCTAGTAATGAAGGTTTAGGAGCAGTTCTCAGTCAGAAGCAGAATGGCCAAGAAAAAGTCATCGCTTATGCCAGCAGAAAACTCAGGCCAACTGAGAGGAATCCGGAAAATTATAGCAGCTTCAAGCTGGAGTTTCTGGCGCTGGTCTGGGCCATTACTGAAAGATTTAAGCACTATCTGGCCTCCAACAAGTTCACGGCGTACACAGACAACAACCCGCTAACGCACCTGGAAACGGCCAAGTTGGGCGCCATGGAGCAGCGTTGGATGGCTCGGTTGTCCAATTACCAGTTTACTATCAAGTACCGGGCAGGCCGAAAGAATGCTAATGCTGACGCATTGTCCCGAATGCCGCATGACTCTGACACGGAGGAAGAATCGGACGACCTGGAAGAAATTGAGCTACCTGCGTTCCATCGAAATGGGGTAGTCCACGAGCATCGAGTCTACAGAAAGCAGTATGGTGCAACGTTAAATCCTTTACCCCATCACAGCTGGAAAGAGACTCAGGACAGCGATCCAGTGGTCAGCCGTATCAAGGAGTTGTTAAGACAGGAAGGTTCCTCCTTGGAAAAAGATGCACCTATGTCAGCAAAGCTCCTGTGGAACGAGAGAAGCAGGTTATTCCTATACCGTGAGAAGTTGTGCAGGAGATACGTCAATCCCAGGACCCACGAGATGGTCTGGCAAATAGTGGTCCCCAAGGCAGACGTCCAAATGGTGTTGGAAGCATACCATGATCAAGCAGGACACTTTGGCTGGAGAAAGCTGGAGACCCTGTTGAGGTGCCGGTTCTACTGGGTAGGGATGCGCAGCTCCATCGAGAGGTGGTGTCGGAACTGTGGACCCTGTGGTCTCAGAAGAAAGGACTACGGTAGTCAGAGGGCACCCCTGCAGCCTATTCGGACGACTCGTCCCTTGGAGATTGTGGCCCTGGACCACGTCAAACTGTCGCCAAGTAGATCTGGATACTCATACGCCTTGACCATGGTGGACCATTACTCTAGATTTCTGGTGGTTGTACCAGTTAAGGATCAGACAGCAGTGACGGCAGCAAAAACCTTTCAAGCAAGCTTCTGCAGACCGCATGGGTATCCGGAGCAAGTATTAACCGATCAAGGACCTGCTTTCGAAGCTGATCTATTCAAGGAATTCTGTCACATGTATGGGTGCAAGAAAATTAGAACAACACCATACCACCCTCAAACCAACGGTCTTTGCGAGAAAATGAACCACATTGTCCTTGATTTGTTGAAATCCATACCGTTGGAAGACAGAAATCGATGGCCGGACTTACTACCTGATTTGGTTGACTTGTATAACCATATACCTGTAAGTTCCACTAACTGCACTCCAGCCTATCTTATGAGAGCAAGGCCCGGAAGACTACCAATGGATTTAGAACTTGGAGTGGTAGAACCAGAGGCAGATGACGCCATTGAAAACTGGGACATCAATCGGCAAGAGCAATACAGAAGAGTGCAAGTCTGTGTAGAAGAAAGTCTCAACAAGGTACGGGAAAAACGGGAAGATATTTACAACAGGAATGCTCCTGCCAAGCCTTTGATGCCTGGAGAAGTGGTATTGAAAAGGAAAAGGAAAATGCACAAATTGGATAACCAGTGGGAGCAAGAACCCTACGTCGTACAAGATTCCAAATATGACAATAGAAAAGTTTGTATCATCAGTAAGGACGGAGGAAGAACAATATCCACTGTGTCCAGAGACCATTTGAAATTGTGTCCAGAACCCTTAAAGTTTCGTGAAGAGAACTCTGTCATCAATCAAGAAGAAAGAAAAGAAGAGGTCATACACACGGATCTGGGAGATTTCCCTGCAGATTGGCCGAGACTGGGAGATGCTGTAATAATTCCGGTGTTGCAATTTTATCAGCCACAAGA
>JARQOD010000002.1:29704841-29744984 GCA_033576555.1 Oophaga sylvatica | reverse complement strand
CACACTCCCCCCGGGGGGTCCCGCTCACCCACAACCTTCCAAAATGCCTGGGGTGAAAGGGGCTTCCCCTTAAACAGCGGCGAGCCAGGCACTTTAGCATTTTTCCAAAGGAAAAAAAAAGAGGTGGGGGGAAAGTACTCTAGTCTGGGGGAAAAAAGCTGCATTTTAAAGGGGGGCGCAACGGGCGCGCTGAAAAAAAGGGGAGACTTGGGCACCCCCCCCCAAAGGTTTTGGCCTGCAATCCTCTTAAATTTGGGGGCCCTTTTTTTAAAGATCGACCGAAACAATCCCGGAGGGCTTCTATAACTTTCACAGCAACCAATGCAGCAAAGGGACTTGCTCCCGAAAAAGGGGGCCCGAGACCCCTAAACAGGTTAATACCAAAAGTGCATTGATGAAAATAAGATGCTGAAAAAAAAATTTGTGCGGAGAGGTCCCAAGGGGAACGAAAAACTTTTAATTTGGGGGGTTTTTAGATACCCTATGCTACCTTTGAGCCCAAAGGAGGGGGCAAAAAAAGGGCGCGGCCCCGGGCAAACCTAGGAAAAAACCCAACATCGTCAGGTTTGAAGAAACTCTGGAGCCGCAAAAACCCCCCCTTTTCCCCTATGGGGGGGGAAAACCCAAAAAAGCAGGTGACACCCCCTAGTAAATTTGGGGACCCCCCCCGCGCTAGAGGTGCCCACTGACTAAAAAGGGGGCTGCTTGATGGGCCCGCACGGGAAAAAGGGGAAAAAGGGAAGATCTTAAGGGGCTGCCCGAAATTTTCCCTGGATAAAACCGGGGGAAAAAAAGGAAAGGGACGTCGCCCCCCCGGAGGGGGGCAACCCCCCCCCCGGGGGACCTTTTGATAAAAACCCCCCCTTTTGGGAGATACCTGTTACCAAAGAAACCCGGGAAAGGCCCAATGCCCAAGCCCCCCTTTAAACGGCAGAACCTGGGCTGGGGGCCCCAAACCCCCGGGGGGGAAAACCCGTCGGGCCCCCCAGACTGGAACCGCGGGGAGGGGTGGCGACCCAAACCTGTAAAACATTCAGAGGTATTGCGTTCCCTTTGGGTTTGCAGGGGTTCTCAGGTGCCCAATACCGACCCCCATATACAAATTTCCCTGGTGGGGGGCATAAAAAACCCCAAACCCTGACTTTACCGGTAGCTTCTAATGGTCTTCCTGTAGAAGTAGGGGGGACAAAATGTGTAAAATTAAAAAAGTGGGCAGAGGGTTTTTGAAAGCCAGGGGCTTCTGGTAGTAAAGACTGTAAATGAGGAGAACGGTTTAAATTAATTTTGGGTACTAACATTATAAAAAAAATTTTTTGGGGGGAAAATTTTGTTCTTACCCAACAGCTCGCTGTTTTTCCCCCCCCAAGGGGGCCAAAAAAGGGGAGTAATCCAAAGAGAGATCCGGGCCCCTGGGTGCCCGCAGAAAAAAAAGGGGTTTTCAGACCCCCCCCCCGGAAAGGGGTTTTATGTAGGGGTCACTGCCCTCGAACCCATTGTGTCCCCCCAATGATTTGAAATGTAATCGGTTTTGCAGGGCAGCCATGGGTCTGAGAGGAAAAAAACCCCCAAAAAGCTTAGTAAAACCCCCAAACCCTTTTTAGAAAAAAGGGGCCCAAAATTATGACTGCTAGGGGAGTAGTGGAAGTGGTAAAAAGGAAAGGGGGACCGGAAAAGGCTTCTCAACTGGGGGGGTGAAAAGGTAAACCCCTTTTTCCCCTTTTTCAAAAACCCCCGCAAATACATGCTTTTTTGACAAAAAATTTTTTTCTCCCCCGGGGGGGGTCCTTGAATCCCCCAAAAAACGGAGGCAATGACCCAGCAACCGGTTTGGGGGGAAAAATGTCAGCCGTCCATGTTGGGGGGGGGCACCACTCCCGCTCACCCGAACAAGGGGGGGTTTTTTGGGGGGGCCCAAAAATACGCCCAGTATTTACAAGAAACCACCCCCTTTTTTGGGGGGAAATTTAAAGGGGGTACAACATCAATTTTCCCCCCCCCAGTCATTCCCCCCCTCAAAGACGGGGGGAGGCCAAACCCCCAGCCCTTTTTTTAGAAGGCAAAGGGGAAATTTTGCAGATATTTAAAGAAGGGGAGTAACGGGGGTATTGGGAGTCCCCGGGGGGCCCCTCATCCCGGTTAAAAGAAAGAGGGAGCTTGAAAAAGGGGTTTTTTTGGTTACAGGCAGTGAACCGCAAAAAAACACAAGGATGCATCCCCCTTACCCCTAGGGGAGTCCCCTTTGCTCTCAAAAAAGGCAAAACTTTTCTACCCTTGATCTACTAGTGGATACGGGGAAGTTTGGTGTGGCGGGGGGATGTAAAAAAAGGCTTTCACCACCCCAATGGGCTCTGTGGTTCGACAGAATCCCTTTTTTGGGTCACAGTGCCCCAGGAACATTTCAGAGAGTGAGGGGGAACCCGGGGGGCTAAATTTTTAAAAAACCCTGGGTGTTTTTAAAATAACGATCATCGTGTACCCAAGCATATGGGGACCATCTGAAGCACCGGGGAAAAAGATTTGAGTCCCTGCCAGGACGGGGGAAAAATTGAAAACCCCCAAAAAAACCCTCTACTCCCAAAAAGAAGGGACAATATTTGGGGCACATCCTCAGTTGGAAGGGTAGCCCCGGGAAACCCCGAGAAAGCACCCCACCAGAAGGGGGCCGGGGCCAAGAACCCCCAAAAGGGAAAGGCCCACAGTTCCGGGGGCTAAGGGGTTTTTACAGAAGGTTGGAAAGATTAAAAACAAGAAGGCAGCCCCCTTTTTGGGCCTCCTGGGAAAAAACCCCCCAAAAAGAAACCCCCCCCTTTAAATTTGGGGGAAAAGGGAAAAGGGGGAAAAATTTTCCCAAAAAAGAAAAGACCCTTTTTGGGGGTGAGACTTGACGTATCCTGATTTCAGCCAAACCCTTTTCCCCCCGGAAAACCCCCACTAAATAATGAGGTTAGGACTTTTTTAGTCAAAGGGAAATGGCCAAAAAAAAAAAGTCAAAGCTTATGCCAGCAAAAACCAGGCCAAGGAAAAGGAATCCGGAAAATTATAGGGCTTCAAGCTGGGGGTTTCTTTGGGCTGTTCTGGGCCTTACGAAAATTTAAGCATATCGGCCTCCAACAAGTTCAGGGGGTAAAACAACAACAACCCGTAACGCCCCGGAACGCCAATTTGGGGCCCTGGGCAGCTTGGATGGCCCCTTTTTTCCCCAAATTTCCATTTATAAACAAGACCCCGGGGGGGCCGAAAGAATGTAATGCTGACGCATTGTCCCAATGCCGCATGACTCCCGACACGGAGGAAAAGGGGCCCGGGGAAAAATTGACTACCTGGTTCCATTTGAAAGGGGTACCCCCCAGCACGATCTAAGAAACAGTATGTGAAAAATTAAATCCTTTTTCCCTTGGAGATTGTGGCCCTGGACCACGTCAAACTGTCGCCAAGTAGATCTGGATACTCATACCCTTGACCATGGTGGACCATTACTCTAGATTTCTGGTGGTTGTACCAGTTAAGGATCAGACAGCAGTGACGGCAGCAAAAACCTTTCAAGCAAGCTTCTGCAGACCGCATGGTATCCGGAGCAAGTATTAACCGATCAAGGACCTGCTTTCGAAGCTGATCTATTCAAGGAATTCTGTCACATGTATGGGTGCAAGAAAATTAGAACAACACCATACCACCCTCAAACCAACGGTCTTTGCGAGAAAATGAACCACATTGTCCTTGATTTGTTGAAATCCATACCGTTGGAAGACAGAAATCGATGGCCGGACTTACTACCTGATTTGGTTGACTTGTATAACCATATACCTGTAAGTTCCACTAACTGCACTCCAGCCTATCTTATGAGAGCAAGGCCCGGAAGACTACCAATGGATTTAGAACTTGGAGTGGTAGAACCAGAGGCAGATGACGCCATGAAAACTGGGACATCAATCGGCAAGAGCAATACAGAAGAGTGCAAGTCTGTGTAGAAGAAAGTCTCAACAAGGTACGGGAAAAACAGGAAGATATTTACAACAGGAATGCTCCTGCCAAGCCTTTGATGCCTGGAGAAGTGGTATTGAAAAGGAAAAGGAAAATGCACAAATTGGATAACCAGTGGGAGCAAGAACCCTACGTCGTACAAGATTCCAAATATGACAATAGAAAAGTTTGTATCATCAGTAAGGACGGAGGAAGAACAATATCCACTGTGTCCAGAGACCATTTGAAATTGTGTCCAGAACCCTTAAAGTTTCGTGAAGAGAACTCTGTCATCAATCAAGAAGAAAGAAAAGAAGAGGTCATACACACGGATCTGGGAGATTTCCCTGCAGATTGGCCGAGACTGGGAGATGCTGTAATAATTCCGGTGTTGCAATTTTATCAGCCACAAGAGGAAGTTCTACCTCCAGTTGTGCCCATGGTGCCAGTTGAGCCAGTTCAGGAGTTACCTACTCCAGCAGCACCCCAACCTGCGGAACCTCAAGAGGAAGAATCATCGGAAGCAGCGCCCCATGCTATGGGAACCCCTGGTGAAGCTGACTCACACCCCCAGCCATCAGTACGCTTGCCAGATCCATAGAGAGATTGAGGCAGTTCTATAGTTTGCCGTTACGTAGAACAGTTGGGTTAGAGATTAATATACCTGAAGCTACTCCACGTAGATCAGAACGTACAACGAAAGGGAAGATACCTATTCGTTATCAAAAGTAGTCCTAGCAAACTAGTTTACTAAGTATGGATAATTGTATAAAGTATTGTTTATGATATGTAAATTACTTGAAAATGTTTTCATGATGGACTCTGAGGCTGAGGACTGAGCCAGCCCAAGAACTGATCTTGTATATAGTTGCACTTTGTGCATTCTCTACCAGCACACCTACCTCTGAACATAAAACCCGTATGGTGAGGCACTGAGTGAGGTCTGCATTCAGATGTCCTGCAGCCCACCCAGGACCCACGTTGAAGGTTTGGTGCGGGTCCTTCACAAGAATATTGTCATCTATTTATATGAAAATGTCTATTTAGTATTTTGTATTTTTCTATGCCTAATGTTATAATGCAACGTTCAAGAAATCCGTACCTCCTGATGGGAAGAGTTTAAATGTTACTTGTTTTAATGAAAAACAAAATGTCTTTCTTCTTATATTTCACAGCCCGGGAGTGCTGTATTTTACCAAGGGGGAATGTGTAGCCCTGGTATGTAAGGCACACAGGATCTGGAGAATGCACAGTAAGGTAACAGTTAAAGCTTGACACTCACTTACACTTCAGACACACCCACAGAGTGTATAGGGAGTGACGTGTAGCACAGGAGACAGTCAGTCTAGCTTCCTGTCATCGTACAGAGCAGTCAGGGCTAGTTCTTCTTAGACAGTGAGGATTCCTGTCAGAGCTCTGGGTGAGCAGAAGATTAGTTCCTGCCAATTCAACGAAGTGGAGTCTAGTAACGGATGACTAGTTATCATCCCGAGTCTAGTCAGAGTTACCTTTTACTCAGTCTGAACTTTGAGGAAACTGAGAGTTACTCAGTGGGACCAAGGAAGAAAACTGACTTTCTATCTTCACGCTTCAGTGCTACATTGAAAGCAGAAGCAGGGCGAAGGGCATAGTGGGAAGGATTCAGAAGTGCCTTAAGGATCGGATTATCCTGCACATTGTCACCGGTCACTGGGGACCGAAGCGTCACTATAGCTCCAGGCATAGTGATAGAAAAGCCAGAGTCTTACTGGACCTTAGGTTGCAGAAAGCCGCCCTTAGAGTGCCAGTACGTAACCGAGTCAGGAGAACAAGACTTCTGAGTCCGGCGCGCGGCAAAAGAAAGTACTTAGTTCACCACTTATAAGGCTCTATCACAAAACCGGCCGGGCAGTACAGCTAGTGGGAAAAGCTGAAAACTATAGAGTTAACTTAGCTACAGGCAAGCTTGGACTCACTCATCATTTGGAAAGAGAAGGAGGCCTGTAACCTGCTCAACTGTTACCGCTACGTGCATTCATCCACCCCGAACAGCCTCCCTGGGACCTGCCTGAACAACTTGAAGTAAAAGGTATGGAAAGAAGCTTCTATGTGTGAGACTGAGTTATTTGATTGTATCCCTGCACAACCCCACCATAACTATCGACCTGAGGGAAGAGTCCCATCTGTAGGGGACCCGACAACTAGCTGCCACACCATCCCCTCAGAGATCTACAGCAGCGCTGGTCTTAGTGATCAGAGAACTACAGGTGGCGTCACGAACTGTATATATACCTATCCCCTGTAAATATTCCCCCCAACATACGCCTGACCGCCAGGGCCACAGACCGAGCCACCGCTACCTGTGACAACCCCATAGACTTCCATGGGCTCGGCTCTGAGTACCCCATTGCTCTGGTAACCCACAATTGTGGTGGCGGGTCAAGACAGATGGGTGAGGATACAGTGGGTGAGGGCAGAATTTCGTACAGCGGTATGGTGGAATGAGGGTTACTGCAGGTTGTAGGCTTGTCAGAAGTGGTAGGTCTTCAGGTTCCATTTGAAGGTTTCATGGTAAGGCGAGAGTCTGATATGTTGGGGTAGAGAGTTCCAGAGTAGGGGGGATGTGCGGGAGAATCTTGTGTGTGATGGTGCGAAGAGACAATAAGAGGGAAGTAGAGAAGGAGATCTGGTGAGGATCGGAGGTTGTGTGGAGGTAAGAATGAGCAGTTTACAGAGAAAATGAGATTACATTGATTACTTATTGTTTAAGTAATACAGTAGTGTTTAATTCACAGGCAATGCTCAATAATCGCGTTCTCACTTTATTTGCTGTTGGGCCACTAATCATCAGTGGTGGCAATAAACAGAGATCTCTGAGTAGATGACGATCTCTAGATCCCGGAGAGGTGAGTAACCTAAGTTTTCAGTCACTGTATATTCATGTCCTATGCTTAAGCTTTAAAACCGTTTGGAACAATGTGGAGAGACCAAGAACCTGAAGACAACATAAAAACGGTTTGTGTAGATTTTCAGCACTTTTCATAATCATGATAAAAGGATGACTGAAAGTATGCTGGCACACTCTGCACTACAACCCTCAATCAATGTTGTCTTCTAGCCTCGTCTTCTAGAGCTGTAGGGGAGAAGACTGGGCTGTGGGTGTTGACAAGGCACCGGGTCCGGAACTGCAGGGGCAGGGCCTGCTGTTGCAGGGGGGAAGGAGATTGAGGACGGAGCAGACCCTTGACCTGTGTAGAGGGGGTGTGGTGAGCCAGGGGAGTATAAGAGGGTTTGCGCAGGAAAAGAGAGGGGCTTCCCGCCACAGAGAGGATCAAGGAGGAACGGTGCTGAGCCGCGGGTAGAGTTAGGCCGCATGACAGCGATTACGGCTGGGTACAGCAAGGACTCTCGGACCTCATCGGGCGTGCAGATGAACGTGCACCGAGTGGAGGATCGCAGTTGATTATTCTTTGCTGCGCTGCAGCATAACGGACTAGGGACTCAGTGGGTCAAACCGGTGACCGCCCGCTACCGCCAGAAGTGAGACCGACTTGTTAGGCGGGGAAGCCAGGGCAACTCAGCACTGGCCTCAGCCGGCAGCCAGCCATCCAACCCAGGAATAGAGGAAGACATCCAAGAGACACTAAGTGAATTTGACATAATAAACTGCCTTCTTGAGTTGTTTTCTACTTGTTACCCCTCAGCCTTCACCTAGTTTACTCCCTGTTGCTCCCTGCGAGGAGGTTATCCCTGTACCCATTAAACTAATAGTTCTTCCCTGTTAACCCTTGCTCTGTGCTTCTGTGCCACTGCATCCTAGTACCTGTGTTACAGAGTGACAAGTGATTAAAAACTATTGACAGGATCATTTTAATTCTAGAAGTTATTTTATACACAGTACTATGCAAACGTTTTAGGCAGGTGTGGAAAAATTTATGCCTGGTAAGAAGGATTTCAAAAAGTGTAGTTTCATTTTTTTTAACTAGCAAAATGCAAAGTGAGAGAACAAAAGAGAAATCTAAATCAGATCAGTTTTTGGTGTGACCATTATTTACATTGAAAACAGCATCAGTTCTTCTAGGGACTTGCACACAGTTTTTGAAAGAACTCGGCAGGAGGTTGCTCCAAACATCTTGGAGAACTAACCACAGATCTTCTGATTTGTGCAAATCCTTCCATCTCTTCATGGGATCCCAGACAGACTGCATGATGTTGAGATCAGGACGTTGTGGAGGCCGTATCATCACTTCCAGGTTTACTTGTTCCTCTTTACTCTTAAGAAAGTGGTTCTTAATGGCATTTACTGTCTGCATGGGGTTGTTGTACTGCCACGGAATAAATCCGGAGCCAATCGGTTGCTTATCTGATGGTATCAACCCTGCCAAACTGTTGCACCAATTCTGCTTCAAATTATTACCAAATCTGCTACATCGTGTTCCCAATCTTGCTTCATAGTTTTATCAAGTCTGCGACATTGTGGTATGCATCTCCTCTACACTACGCCCACCCATTCATCTTGCTGCTCTCCTTTGTACCTAGTGGGACTTCAAGAATCCATCTCAGGTAAGACAAAACAGGCATGTTCCTTGCTTTCTGTTCTTTGTGTGTTTCTATCTTCTGTCATTAATTATTGTAAAAATTAACAGTGGAATGGAATTAAAGGCTCCCACACACTTTAGAATAGCATTCGCCAAAGATGAATTTGGCAGGACCAGCTGATTATTTTATATTTCTAGCAGCCGCCTGACTTTCCTAACTTTCCCTCTGGATGAAAGATGTTAAGAGAAAGCGGCAACAGGTAGGATGGATTTCAACATGCCCCATCCATTGTTCTCACGGGAGATATACTGCTGCCAGAGGTTTCTGCCAACAGTTAATTTTCATATTGTAGGAAAGAAACGCAGCCTAGGGTTAAATCTTAGCACTACAGGCCCTAATGCACCTGACTAGATAGGTCTAGAACCAGGCTATGTATTTACTGGTCAGTCAGCTGTGATCCCCAAAAACAGGCTGAGCATCATAGGAGAAAATCACTTTCTAAATACTCCACAAATGGGACTAAAAAGTAAGAAAAATGTTTTTTTAAAATATATGAAAAAGTATATACAGTCAAATCACCTTTAGCACTGTTAACAATAAAGAAATAAAAAATAAACATATCTAGTATTACCAGGTCTGTAAAAGTTAATCAAAATGTACAGTAGGAAAATAAATACCGTATTTTTTGGATTATAAGACGCTCCAGATTATATGACGCACCCCAAATTTTGAGGAGAAAAATAGGAAAAGAAACTTTTTTTAATAAAATAGTGGTGCTTCTTATAATCTATGAGTCTTATTGCTTACCGGGGGTGGTGGCTACAGTGAAGCGGGGTCACAGAGTCACTGTTGGAGGAGGCAAGAGTGGAGCGTTGCTGCGGGCCGCAGGCTGGGATGAGGGGGTGTTCTGTGTGTCCGGTGCTGCTGCGCTATGTCCGGTGATGCTGCTGCTATGCTGTGTCCGGCGCTGCTGCTGCTGCGCTGTGTCCGGCGGTGCGGCGGGGGCTCTGCCGACATTTTGAGAAAGGCCAGAGCCCCCCGCAGCATCACTGGACACAGTCTAGCAGCAGCAGCATCAGACACCCGCAGTGGCGCGCCAATAAGGTACATTCACATTATAAGACGCACCCTCCTTTTACCCCCAAATTTTGGGGAAAAAAGTGCATCTTATAATCAAAAAAAATACGGTATTTGATACACTACCGATTTTTCAAGTTTTCCCACCTACAAAGAATGGAGAGATCTGTAATTTTTATCATAGGTACACTTCAACTGTGAGAGACAAAATCTAAAAATAAAATCCAGAAAATCACATTGTATGATTTTTACATAATTACTTTGTATTTTATTGCATAAAATAAGTATTTGATACAACAGAAAAACAGAACTTAATATTTGGTACAGAAACCTTTGTTTGCAGTTATAGAGGTCAGACGTTTCCTGTAGTTCTTGATCAAGTTTGCACACACTGCATCAGAGATTTTGGCCCACTCCTCCATACAGATCTTCTACAGATCTTTCAGGTTTCGGGGCTGTCGCTGGGCAACATTGAGTTTCAGCTTCCTCCAAAGATTTTCTATTGGGTTCAGGTCTGGAGACTGGATAGGCCACTCCAGGACTTTGAAATGCTTCTTACGGAGCCGCTCCTTAGTTGCCAGTCTGTGTGTTTTGGGTCATTGTCATTATGGAAGACCCAGCCACAACCCATCTTCAATGCTCTTGTGGGGGGCAGGCAGGGCCTTAGTCGTGGCCCGCAAGGGTGTCTGCTTTAGCGCGCCCTGGCCACTCGCACCACATACATAAAGCTCCAGTGTCTCACTTGCCTGATTCTCAGGGTACTTTCCAAGTCGCAAAGACACTTCTTCTCTGGTACTGGTACTTAAAGAGACAGAGTCCAATTTCAACTTTAAACTTAGAACTTTACTAGTTTGTATTCGCAGCACGTCCACTTCAGTTACAGCATAAACACAGGGTTCTGCACTGTCCTCATCCTTTACTTTCCCTGTGCTCTTCCCTATGTCCTTCAGTTTGTACCCGGGTTGCACCGCATCGACCTATACCGCAGTGTCCTCCCTGTTCAGCTTCACCACATTCAGGAGTTCCCCTGTCCTCTTTGCTCCGGACAGAAGGACATCTTCCCATTCAGTGAGCTGCCACATTTTGTAGTGACCTGCTTGTCACTGCTGCTGTGCTTTTGCCCAAAGGCCTGGGATGCGGGGTCAACCGCCCTGTCTGGGCTCTGTGGCCCTACTGACTCCAGACAGGAAAACCATTTCACTTAACTACGGTTGACTCCTCCTATCTTAACTATATCTATCCTATGCTAAGTTACTAGTCCTATTATGCTAATGTACCCCCCTCTAGTGGCCTAACTCTACAACTGCACTTTCCCTACATACAGTATACATAAAACAGCAATCAGCTATAAAAAACATTTTTCACATAGCAGCATTAGACAATTTACAGTTATATATATACATATATACAATATGACAACCTGGACATGCTTGGGGCATAGGACAGTGAGCCGCACACACCAGGGTTATGGGGTACTCGGCACCGAGCCCGTTGATGTCTATGGGAAACTCATGGGTAGCACAGCTCGGTCCGTGCCCTGGGCGCTCACTTTAAATGTGGGAATATTTACAGGGGATGATAGAATATTCGTGTAGTTTGTCGTGACGCCACCTGTAGTACCTGGTCAGAATGACCAGCGCTGCTGTGCAGATCCTCTGGAAGGGATGGTGTTGTGCAGCTAGATGATAAGTCTTCTACAGGTAAGACTGTATCCTTCCAGGGCAGGTAGATGTAAGGTAAAGAGCAATGACGCAGGAGATGTAGCAGAGTGGAGTGTGCGACGGAGTAATAATGCAGGAAACAGTTCTTATGCAGTTTCAAAGGTTTACTCACAGTCTGTTGCCAGCAAGACAGATGCCTGGTTGTACTGTGTCCTTCCAGTGAGTGGTCCAGCAACCCTCAAGTAAGTCGGTCACACTTCCAAAGACTCCCTTTTATGTTCCTTTCCGGCTTCTTGTGCTATACTCCTTACTTCTCTGCACCTCCCTACCACAGAGCCCTCAGACGAGGTAGTATTGGATCCTTTCAGTTCACAGGTACGACCCGATGTCCCGGGACGCTGATCTCCTCTGCACGGAGACCGGAACACCGTCGGATACCTGGACGTACTTGATCCCTAGCGCCCGAGGGATTAGGAGCTAGTGCTCTTGAGAGTCCATAGATGCGTGTTATAGGCGTGAACTGCACTAGTTGGACGTCCCATTTTGCTGTCTTCCCAGGATGGCCCTCATGCTTTCAGCCGACCTTCTCTTCTCGCAGGCTCTGAGTAATCAAAGAGCTGCAGGAAGCCGTACCCACGCTGGCTGCCTGACCCAACTGAACTTAATTCAATGCTGCTTGCCTCAGCTGCAGCTAGCTCCACCCACCCACCTTCTACACCCTTTACTAACAGCCTGGAAGCTCAGCACTGGCATGATGTGTCGTGATGCGGTGATGGAGTCAATGGGTGCTTCCCCCTTACCCTGAGAGTGAGTTCACACGCTGAGTGCGATGCAACATCTCTGTGGCGATGGACCCCCAGGCGCCACTTCCACACCCTGTTAAACCAGCTAACTCCCGGCTGTATGAGGTAAGATGTTACATTAGAAAATACAAAAAATTTTTTTATAATGCTTTAGTAAACAGTGAAACATTTCAAACGCATCATCCCTTTATGGGAGGCACTTCGGATTTAACGTTGCAAGAAACACTTTTAATATTTACTCAAAGTTCAGAAACATATACTTGTGGAGGACCCGCTCCAAACCTCCACGTGGTCCTGGGTGGGCTGCAAGACTTTTCTGGATCTCTGTAGCAGTCCTCACTTTCGGCCCACAAACGGGTTTAACTTCTGAGGTAATTAGTGAAACCAAGATGAGGCACGAAGTGCTAACTATATACAAGGACAGTTTTTGGGCTAGCAGTGTCATAGCCACCAGTTCAGAAAAGCAATATGAAAGGCAATCACCCTCCGGGTTATGGCAACTTTTGCTTACTATATACATTGATACACTATATACAGTTGTGGAACTGTCTGGTTTCTCATTTACTAAGTAGTAGCGACACCTGGTGGCTGTGCTAGCACAGGACCATTCCTATTCACGGGCCCAGTGCCTAGCACCAGGGTCATTGACTCCACCGCTGGTGTCCGTATGGCTGGTGCACACTGGGCTGGTGGGGGTGTCAGGGGTTCCAGCAGGGTGTCATCATCTGCAGCAGGGGTATCATCGCTGGTTACCTGAAGAGCTGGTTCACTCCGGTCTCTAGCCGCAGGGCCTGTTTCCTCCTTCATCCCTGCCGGAGGACAGCTTCCTCTGCTACAGGTACGGTGTCTGGTTCGCCAGGGCACCACAACAGTCTTGTGACCTTACACTTTACTGAGGGAAGGAAGTTGTTAACCAAAACCTCACAATACATGAACCCATTTATCCTCCCTTCAATACGGTGCAGTTGTTCTATCCCCTTTGCAGAAAAGCACCCCAAAGTTGTTTCCCCCAACACAGTTTGGACGGTGTTCTTGGGGTTGTGCTCATCCTTTTTTATTACTCCAAATATGGCGAGTGGATTTGATACCAAAAAGCTCTATTTTTGTCTCATCTGACCACATGACCTTCTCCCATGCCGCCTCTGGATCATCCAGATGGTCATTGGCAAACTTCAAACGGGCCTGAACATGTGCTGGCGTGAGCAGGAGGACCTTGTGTAACTGCAGGATTTTAATACATGACGGTGAAGTATCTTACTAACTGTAATGTTTGAGACTGTGGTCCCATGTCTCTTCAGGTCATTGACCAGGTCTTCCCATGTAATTCTGGACTGATTCCTCACCTTTCTCAAAATTACCTTACTCCACGAGGCGAAATCGTTCATGGAGCCCTAGGCCAAGGAAGATTGACAGTCATCTTGTGTTTCTTCCATTTACTAACAATTGTGATAACAGTTGTTGCCCTCTCGCCAAGCTACTTGCCTATTGTCCTGTAGCTCATCCCAGCCTTGTGCAGGTCTACAATTTCGGCCCTGGTGTCCTTAGACAGCTCTTTGGTCTTGGCCATGGTTGAGTGGTTGGAGTGTGATTGAGTGTGTGCACAGGTGTCTTTTATACAGGTAAAGAGTTCAAACAGATGCAATTAATACAGGTAATGAGTGCAGAGTAGGAGGCTTCTTAAAGAAAAACTAGCAGGTCTTTGAGACAGAATTCTTGCTGGTTGGTAGGTGATCAAATACTTATTTCATGCAATAAAATGCAAATTAATTATTTAAAAATCATACAATGTGATTTTCTGGGTTTTATTTTTAGATTCTGTCCCTCACAGGTGAAGTGTACCTACAATAAAAATTACAGACCTCTCCATTCTTTTTAGAAGGGAACACTTGCAAAATCAGCAGTGTATCAAAGACTTATTTTCCCCACTGTATAATTTTATCCACCATTATAATAAATGTCATAAAAAAATCAGTGCTAGAATTTTATTTTTTTGTGCTGCCACACCTCCATAAAAATAGGATAAAAGGCAATCAAATTGTCGTATGTACAAATTGCTATCAATAAATACATCAGCTCTCCACGCAAAAAAACAAACTCACACACAGCTCAATTGACAGAAAAATAAACACGTTATGGGTGAAAAATGGCAACACAAATCAGATTTCTGATTTTTTTCCTCCTTTTAAAGCGGACCTGACATAACGTCATAAGTAGACAGTTTAGACATTTTTCAGTAGCAAAAGCGAATGTCAAGCATCAGATTCCTCCGTTAAAAGTCATAACTTTATTATACAAAAAATATATATGAAAAGAAGAGGCGCAGTAGGAGAGGGGGCAGAAAAAATAAAAAGATATTCACAGAGGTTAAAGAAGATGACAAAGACACTCAATGCATCCAGTAATAGATTAACGGAAACATGGATAGATTGACATTTTCTCCTACCAACGCGTTTGACGTCTACAAGTCCAAATAATGAGGAAGTGACAGTCCATGCTAATAAAACTGGATAATTTCAAGAACAATGCTCATTTTTACAACTAAAATGACTTGCGAATGAGTCCATTCAACAGGATAAAGACTTAAATGGAAAATTTGTAACAAAGAATCCTTATTATTATTATTATCCTGTTAACTCTCGCTCTTCCATATTGGACACATTTCAAGAAAGCGTTTGAAGATTTACTCGCTTTGAAACAACAGATCCGTAGTCATCCGACAACGTGCAACCTCACGAGAAAAGAACAAGCATTGACAGATCTCAGATCTAGCACCAATCTCCATATTAGCGGAGCTGACAAGGGAGGGGCAGTGGTTGCCCTTAACGCGGGACTCTATGAAAAACTGAATATGACAATGTTGGACAATAGTGCCATTTACTGTAAATTAGGTCATAATAACCCCGCTACTGTTGTTAAGGATAAATAACACAACTTCTTTCAGAAGGTTTTAGCTTTAGACAATAAATTCTCTGACGATCTATTAGTACAATTTCCTATTCCCAATTTTCATTCACCACCCAAAATTCATAAAAGTAAATTTCCTGCCCCATGAAAACCAATAGTGGCAGGCATTGGCAGGTATCCGTGCAGTGGATCTTCTTACCTGTGATCTGACTTTTTGTACCTTTTTCTGATGTAGACAGTTTTTACCCTCATTTTATTTCCACTGCTCATCTCGGTATCCTGCTTTTTTCCTTTTTTTAAATTCACTTTTGTTTCCAGAGATATAGGTCTTTTTATATGGTGCAATTTTTTATTGCCTTTACAAAGGGGTAGTGATCACAGGCTCCTCTGGGGCGTGTCTTTGGGTTACTCTGCATTATTACCCTTTGAGCCATGCCACTTTAGTAAAAATAGCACTAAATAAAAAGGTCGCTATCTCTGGATGGTAAGTTTTAAAAAAAGGAAAAAAAAAACGGAATACTCAACAGAACAGTGGGAATCAAAAAAGAGCAAAAACTGGTCATTTTAGACCTGGTGACAGATAATCTTTAAAGAGTGACCATTGTTTTATTTTTTTACCTCAAATCAATAGTACACGTACAAATAGGCAGTTTTGTAAAATGTCTCAAGAAATCTGCTAGTTTCTCCTCTTAGACTGACCTTTCACTCTTTCTTTACAAAAAAAAAAACCCCGCGCAATAATGCGCTGATCTCCCACATGCTGGTGCAGAACTTTCTTGGCTGCCATGACACCTAGAAGTCCTGCGTAGTACATTAAGTCTGAAGTCACAAGCGGCAGGAGATTAGAAGATTCGGCAAGGACCGATGGGTGACAGTGAGTTTGGGGAGGAGCTGGAGATGTGATCGGTGAGGTGAGATAAGGATTTTTTAATTTTTTTGATGGAACATTATGGTTCAGATATATTGTGACCAGAAACCGCCATTTCAATGAATCCGTGCGAAAGAAAAGTACAAAAAATCTGCATTTTGGCAAAATGCTAATTTTTGTAAAATCCAACGTCAAGAGAAAAGGTTTCATCAAAACATCAGAAGCATAATTTCATCACAGTGTAAGGAGGCCAGAGGGTAACGGTTTCCCCCAAAAAACACTGAAGTGACAAAGAAGCTTCTTTAAAATAACTTGAAATTTATTCATTAAGTCTTCCAATATATACACACGTGGTCAAAAATGTTGGTATCCCTCGTTTAATGACAAAAAAACCCACAATGGTGACATAAATAACATAAATAACTTCAATCTGACAATAGTAATAATAAATCAAAAATCTATGAAAATGAACAAATGAAAGTCAGACATTGCTTTTCAACCATGCTATCTCAGAATTTAAAAAAAAATAAAACTCATGAAATAGGCCTGGACAGAAATGATGGTACCCTTAGCTTAATATTTTGTTGCATAACCTTTTGAGGCAATCACTGCAATGAAATGATTCCTGTAACTGTCAATGAGTCTCCTGCACCTCTCGACAGGTCTTGTGTTTGTAGGTAGCCTTTTTCAGAAGGCATGTTTCAGCTCTTTCCAAAGATGCTCAATAGGATTTAGGTCAGGGCTCTTAGAAGGACACTTCAGAATAGTCCAATGTTTTCCTCTTAACCATTCTTGGGTGTTTTTAGCTGTGTATTTTGGGTCATTATCCTGTTGCAAGACCCATTGACCTGTGACTGAGACCAAGCTTTCTGACACTGGGCAGCACATTTCTCTCTAGAATCCCTTTATAATCTTGAGATTTAATGTATCCTGCACAGATTCTAGACACCCTGTGCCAGATGCAGCAAAGCAGCCCAAGAACTTAACAGAGTCTCCTCCATGTTTCACAGTAGGGACAATGTTCTTTTCTTGATATGCTTTATTTTTCCATCGGTGAACATAGAGCTGATGTGCCTTGCTAAAAATTTCCATAGGACATTCTCCCAGAAGCTTTGTGGCTTATCAACATGTAGTTGGGTAAATTCCAGTCTGGCTTTTTTATGATTTTTTTTTCAACAATGCTGTCCTCCTTGGTCGTCTCCCATGAAGTCCACTTTGGCTCATACAATGACGCATGGTGCCATTTGACACTGATGTTCCTTGAGCTTGAAGTTCACCTTTAATCTGTTTAGAAGTTTTTCTGGGCTCTTTTGTTACCAATTCGTATTATCCGTCTCTTTGATTTGTCATCAATTTTCCTCCTGCGGCCATGTCCAGGGAGGTTGGCTACAGTCCCATGGAGCTTAAATTTCGAATAATATGTGCAATTGTAGTCACAGGAACATCAAGCTGCTTGGAGATGGTCTTATAACTTTTACCTTTAACATATTTGTCTATAATTTTCTTTCTAATCTCCTGAGACAACTCTTTCCTTCACTTCCTCTGGTCCATGTTGAGTGTGATACACACCATGTCTCCAAAAAGCACAGTGAGTATCTGTAGCCTCTATACAGGCCACACACTGATTCCAAGATTGTAGACACCTGTGATGCTAATTAGTGGACACACCGCAATTTAACATGTCCCTTTTGTCACATTATTTTCAGGGGAACCATCATTTCTGTCCAGGCCTATTTCATGAAGTTTATATTTATTTAAATTCTGTGGAAGCATGGTTGAAAAGCAATGTCTGACTTTCATTTGTTCATTTTCATAGATTTTTGATTTAATATTACTTTTGTCAGATTCAAGTTATTTCTGTCACCATTGTGGGTTTTTCTGTCATTAAACGAGGGGTACCAACAATTTTGACCACATGTGTAGGTGTAACAGAATAAATAACTTCTGGAACTTTGCAGGCCCAGCTTTTCCTTAGTGACACTCATAGAATCATAGAATCATAGAATGGTAGAGTTGGAAGGGACCTCCTGGGCCATCTGGTCCAACCCCCTGCTCAAAGCAGGATTCTCTAAATCATCCCAGACAGATGTCTGTCCAGCCTCTGTTTGAAGACTTCCATTGAAGTAGAACTTACCACCTCTCGTGGCAGCCTGTTCCACTCCTTGATCACCCTGTCAAAATTTTTTTTCTAATATCTAATCTCTCACTCATTATGCCGACTTGTAACCATTACTCTTCCTTGTCACAGTTTCCACACCCAATATCCAGTGAGGTCTGCTCCATTCATGTCACGATCTTACGGTGGCCGCACTCTACAAAACAAGGTCTACTTCTTCCCTGCCTCCTGTCAGTTCTTATAGGTCAACCACCCACTTTTATTCGTTACTTGCAGTCCCTTCATGATTTTTGCTCCTCAGGTGCCGGCCTTGTTTTTTTCACAGGAGTTATGGAAGTGACAGAGCCCTTATCTCACTATCATTAAGTCTCTCTGGGATTACATGAAGAGACATAAGCATTTGCGCAAGCGACACCAACAGAAGACTTGTGGTTGGTTCTCCAAGATGTTTGAAACAACCTCCCTGCTGAGTTCCTTCAAAAACTAAGAAACTATGTACAAGTACAAGTGTACCTAGAAGAAGACCAGTAGCGTAACTAGATTCTGATAGACCCCAGGGCAAAATTTGGACCAGGCCCCGCACCTACATATTTGTCAGATATTACGCTCCTGATGAAGACAAAGCGTGGTCACCCCAAATATTAATGTGATTTAGATTTCTCTTTTGTTCATTCACTTTGTATTTTGTTAACTAATATACATAAACTCTACATACACTTCTATTTTTATAAGCATTCTTGCTTAACAGCATTTTTCACAACTGCCTAAAAATTTTGCACAGCACTGTATGTAAACCCACAGGCGATATCTCAAAAAACGAAGCATTAAGTTAATAAGGGCACAGTCAGGCAGCCCTATAAATCAGAACGAGATCAGAACGCAGTACACGGACTGACCGGCCACTCTCCTGACCTGAGCGTGACAGCTACCTTTTATTTCTATGCAGCTGTCACGCTCAAGTCGGGAGAGTCGCCCGCCAGTTCGTGCATTGCATTCTGACCTCGTTCCAATTTATACGACCGCCTGACTGGACCTTTACACAAGTGAAGAAACACATTGCTGGAAAAAGAAAACGAGGGCAACATCTTTACCACTCCCTTACAATCATTCAAGCCAGGTGAGTCCTGAGAAAAGAATGAGCAACATATTTTCCTTTTAATTTGTTGATTTAAAACATCAACTCCTCTCCATTAGAGACGGGCGGACACCTGGATGTCCGGGTCCAGCGGCTTCAGACGAACAGTTACAAAAAGTTCAAGTTCGGGTACCAGAACAGTACCTGAACCTGAACCCGGACCCCATTCACTTGAATGGGGGGACCAAACATCCAGTGTTTGCAATGCTGTCATGGGCATGACATAGCGGCAATCACAGCTTCTGATCGGCGGTGAAATCGTCCCCGCCGGTCAGAGAGCCACGGTTTCCACGCTGTCAAAAGACAGCGTGAGCGCTCAGCTGTGATTGGAGGTATAAAGTTTACCTCCAGTCACTGGTGTCAGCTGATGGGACTACTGATCCCATCATCTGACACCTGATGCTGCTAATAAAGGAGCGGCTGATGGGTGTATTTATAAGTCGTTCCTGCTCTATAAATAAAAAAAATGGTGTGGGTTCCCCAGTATTTTTGCTAACCAGCCAGGCAAAACTCACAGCTGGGGGCTGCAACCTTCAGCTGTCAGCTTCAACAAGGCTGGTTATCAAGAACAGAGGTGTCCGCATGCTGTATCGTTTAATTTTTTAAAATGAAGAGTCTACATATGCAGCCAATAGAGCCCAATGGTAGATCACCCCTCTTACTACTCATGTATTGTCGGTGAGAGCAATGATGGAGATGTCTACGTTTCCGGATTTATCCTCTTTGTTTGCCAATGTTGCAAACCTCATGAATAGTCCCCACCACCGCTCAAGTTCTTCCACTCCAATGCAGTTCATTGGTGTCTTCAGTTGGCCAGTGCTCCCAAGAATAATAGTTGCTGGACCTGAGGAGCTCACTATTGTGTTAAAGCCTGGGCTTATGGAAGATCTAGTAATATTTTGGGAGACCAAACTGACCATGCCGCTACTTCACCTACAGAAGCAATTACTTACCTTCCTGCACAGAAGACAACAAAGGAAAGAAAACCCAACAGCTTGAATCACAGATTGTTGCAAAGAGACATCTTAAATTTATGAACCATGGAAAATATATTTCTGCACACATGTGAACGCAGCCTCGACCAACTATGTCCGAGACCATGACCAACCTGACCGCAATCACAGTGAACTTTTCTTTTACTAAAACTTTTTTCTACCATATCTTCTTCCAGAGGAATGTGCTTACCATTACAATCATCCTTGAAAATCACAGAGAGTTCGCTTTTCGAAGAACTCAAGGTGCAGATTACAAGTAACATATTTAGCGATCTGTGTCATAACTAAATTACGCTTAAAAAAAAAATGGCCAAGGACATGAATTTTAGCAAACGACACGGGATATGCACACTCTTCATTGAAGAAGTTATCTAGTTGATAAAACCCATTTCTATAGGGTTTACACAAAGCCGAGGCAACTAATTATTGATTCCTATGAGGATTCAAGAATAAATGTGCTGTCCATTACTGGACATGCTACATGTATCCCATAAAAATGAGATAATAAAAATGTGTCACCAGACCCGGAAAAAGGTAATCGGTGAAAGTGCCAGATATTGGAACTATCCTAAGGATAAGATGTCAATACTTTAAGACAAGAAAACCCATTTAAAATTTAAAAATTGCATAATAGAATTCTTACCTTCTATGGCTCTCTTAAAGAACACCTTACAACTTCCACAGGTGAGGACCCCATAATGACATCCAGATGCCTCATCTCCACAAATCAAACAGATCTTCTGTGGTATTGAGTCAAAGCCATATTGTGACGTTTCATCAGGATCTTCGGACCTTTGGATATATAAATAGGCATAATAGTGTGACTATGGAATTCAATATGGATCCCCGATACCATGCATAGAAACTTAGTTCTACTAAGTCCTGGGGGTACTGTACGTAGTGATGCACGTAGTGATGCATAATCTAACTTTTGAAGCCTTCGTCCTTTAGAGGCTGACAAGTTTATTAAAAGATATTTAGACATTTTACCTTGATGTCTAATCACAATGATTTATGAAAAGGGTTTCTATTAAAATGTTCTACACATTAGGCTTCTCCATAGACAATATGTTGGGTCTCATAGGAAATAGTAATTTTTGCTAAATACTTCAATATTGATCGCAGGTTTAAAACTCCCAGGAAAACTAAAAAATAAGTGAAAAGTAATTATAAAAAAAAAAAAACAGCGAGAAGGTCGCAGTCTAAAAGATAACCTTTAATCCATTAGGTTAAAACATAAGTGGCACAGGATTGTCGGGCATGGGAAAAAACACTTCAAAAACAGATGACGCGTTTCGACTTAGCAGTCTTCATCAAGATCTATGTTCTGATTACAGAGTGTGAGAATATATGCTAGGAAGTCAAACATAATTGGTCAGACAATCAGCATCATTTGAATAATGAATACACTATAGTTTCTAAAATCCAAGTGAAAGAAAAAAAAATAAATAATAAAATCACAGAAGATCATGTAAGGAAAACAATGTGTATACAGAAAGAGAAAGGAAAAAAATCCAAGCAATTCTGATCAGTTGTAATACTTTATCAAGTCCTGTCTATAATTCAACCCTGATGGTGTTCTCTGTTTAATGTGAAAATCCAGAAGGATTCTCTATTGAACAGCTTGAGTTTGTGATTACCTCCTCTCAAAGGTTTGTGAACTTTCTCTATAGCATTAAACCTGAAGAGATTTTTTTTTTTTTTTAAACTTATGTTTTAACCTAATGGATTAAAGGTTATCTTTTAGACTGCGACCTTCTCGCTGTTTTTTTTTTTTTTTTTCTCTTCCCAAGTACGTTTGCTCCATGGAACCGTGCTGAGCACCAGCTGTCTAATGAAGATTTCACAGAAGGGTGAGCTGACTATATATTTTTTGTTTCTAATTATAAAAAAGTTTAAAAACTGTTAAAAAATAAAACAAATAAAATAAGCTGCCTTTTCCCAGTCCCAAGATAAAAAAATGTTTAGCATTGTAAGTAAAAGTCCAATTTTAGAAAATATAAAATTAATTAACCCATATGATAAATGGCACAAAGAATAATCAAAACAATGTTTTGGCACTGCACCTCCCTCTAAAAATGCAATAAAAAGGGGTTAAAATGTCATGCATTACTGGTCAAAAGTTGGCACATGTATTCATGCAATGGTTTCCTTGTCTCTATTGGAAAGTGCACATTGTAGATTCAGAATGAAGGCAGTAAAACCGTGAAGGAACACATATGGAAACATGAAGTAAAGAAACACAAGTTAAACAAACTAGAATATGGGTAAAATCTTAAATTCCTCAAAGTCCCCCCCTTTTACTCTGATGATTACACACACTTGACATTTTTTTCAAGCAGCTTATCAGGTAGTCACCTGGAATGGCTTCTAATGAACAGTTATCAAGAGTAAATTTGTGGATTTCATTTGTGGCCTTCAGAAAGTGTTTGTGACCAGGTGTGTTTTGCAGAGGCAGTGTTGGTACACAGCTCCATACAGTGCTGAGCCCTATTCCACAACTGTTCTAAGGCTGGAGTCACACTAGCGACAAAATCGGACGACTGCAATGCGATGAAATATCGCATTGCAGACGGACCAATGTTGATCTATGGATCAGCTCCCACCATCAGATTTTTGGTGGTCCGTTTTAAACGTCCGAGTGCAATCGCAGCATGCTGTGATTGTCACCGATTGTGGGTCGACTATCGCCAATGCAAGTCTATGGGAGCGATGAAAAATCTGATTACAAACGAACTGCATGTGTGACTTGCGATTAAATTGCACCAGTGTCCTTTAGAAAAACCGGCAATTCATCCCCGCTATACTGTAAAATCACACTGACAGCTTTAATAAAGAATAGAATCAATACATATACAAACATAGAATACATATATATATATATATATATATATATATATATGTCATTGTGACATGTATATATATATATATATATATATATATATATAGTTCCTATACTTTACATACTGTAATAGCCGCTAATTCAATTGCCGGCTTTTGTGAAATCACAGACCCGACATGGAATGATACATTGTTTAGACACAGTTAACCATGTCATTTCCTGTATTTTGATATATGGTTTGAACTTACAATTACATAAGTGTATGTGTACAAAATTTCAGACATGTAGGGGTTAATTAAAGGTGTAAATTCGTTGTAAAAAAAATGTGTCAAATCTCTAATTAGATTTGCCCTTTCTGGGGTGTCTGGGGGCAGATGTTAGTAGCCAGGGGGGGCACAAAAAAAAGTACCCTCCCTAGGCTATTATTATCTGCCCCCACTCGCTGGCTTTGTCTGTCTGGTGGAGAAAATACAGCGGGAGCCCACGCATTTTTTTTTACAACGAATTTACACCTTTAATTAACCCCTACATGTCTGAAATTTTGTACACATACACTTATGTAATTGTAAGTTCAAACCATATATCAAAATACAGGAAATTACATGGTTAACTGTGTGGAAACAATGTATCATTTCATGTCGGCTTCTGTGATTTCACAAAAGCCGGCAATTGAATTAGCGGCTATTACAGTATGTAGAAGTCTAGGAACTATAAATATATGTATATATATATGTCACAATGACATGTATATATATATATGTGTTCTATGTGTATATATCTATTCTTTCTATTGTGATTTAAATACTATTCTTTTGGATCCATTATATGTCAGTTTTGCAAGCCTGCGAGAAATTCTCGCAAGTCGGATGAAAATCGGATGTTACAACTATGCTGAGATGCGACTAAATCGCATCTTTCCAGGAAAATCGGATGCCAGACGGATGACTGTTCATGACATTTTGCTGCGATAATCGACCGACTAAAACGGTCAGATTATTTACTCGGTGTGTGTGATTCCAGCCTAAGCCAGAATATGGCAAGGATCACTCAACTCACTAAAGATAAATGAAAGTCAAACACGACATTAAGACTTTAAGACTTGAAGGTCAGTCAATCTGGAAAATTGTTTGAACCTTGAAGGTAAATATCATAAAAAATCCAAAACAGCGAACATACCATGAAATCTGGCCTTTACCAACACTGTCTGATGACAAATGCACATCTAGCAGGATGCAGCAGGCCTCCACTAAATAAAGGCAAAGTGCAGCACAGGTGCAAACTACTGATAAAAACAGCCACCCCAACACTTATTATGGAGGGGTTAGCTGCCTAGTAGAAAAAATGCACATTGATAGGGCTTGCATAGGACGCCAGTCACACAGATAAATGTGAGGCACAGTGTCTGACTTGCAACCTATTACTAACGCCCTTGTATTAAGAGGCGGGCTGCTCAGCACGATAATATGCAACACACGGGGGGACAGACACCCTAATAAACTATGCCCACCAAAAGAGGCCTAGCCACATCCTGCAAAAAAATATGCAAAAAAATTCAATGCATATAAATGCATTAAATAATGGGGTATTGGTTACCATTTTGGCCAAGATAGATAAGCTTGCAACCCACGACAAGGGTCCCCAATTTCTTGCAAGTAACTACTCTAACATCAAAATAAATATCATAAAAAATCCAAAACAGCGAACATACCATGAAATCTGGCCTTCACCAACACTGTCTGATGACAAATGCACATCTAGCAGGATGCAGCAGGCCTCCACTCAAGTTCAGTCATGAAAACCATCAATCATCATAATAAAACTGGCTCTCATGATTATCGCAATAGAAAAGGAAGAAGAAAAATTTGCTATGCTGCAGAGGGTAAGTTCATCAGAACTACAAGCCTCAGAAAATCTAAATTGACAGCACCTCATAAATGATGCACAGACATTGGTTAGCAGACACATCTCAACATAACTGTCCAGAGGAGACTGCAAGAAGAAAGCCTTTATGGTAAATTGCTGAAAAAAATCCACTACTGAGAACTGCAAACAAAAAAAAGACTTGTTTGGGCCAAACAACAGAAGGACTAAACATTAGATTGACATGTTCAAACCTTTGAGCCTGTGCTTTGTGGTTGGCTTCTTTGTCCACCAAGCCACAGCAGATACACCTTTTCTACAAGTGTTTAGTTGCTATTATTCTTGCTTCATTCTTTTTAGGAAAACAGATGTCTTAATTTACTCATTTGTCTGCACTATCACCTTTTGGGCACGACTTTGTATACTTTCCCCCTACTGGTATTTCCTCCTGGTGATAGCCTCATTTGGTTGTCCAGCCATACTCCTGAAGTTTAAGCCAGCTACTGAAAGACCAGCTAGGGTTTATCTATTGGCTGTTCATGTTCTTTACCCTGCATCTAGCTTCTGTTTTTTTTTTTAGTAATAGGTTACATACTTTCTAACAATTTGTACTTAATCCTTTATTTTGCATTTCGTGGTTTGTTTTATTTACTGTGGTATCTTTCATTTTCAGCACACTTTCCCTTCTGTAGGTAATTTGCACTCTGCTCTGTCCTCTGGTTCTTTAGGAGGAATGTGAAGCGCTTGACGGCCTTTCAGATGGCATAGGTCAGAGTTGCCATGTTTGTAAGATACATAAAAGGTAAACGGATAGATTATATATGTGTTATGCCCACTGGGCAGCATGGAGGGGGAGGTGTGATGATGATGATGATGTTTGTGGGTTGGCATTGCTGTTGAAACAGTAGGTGATTTATTCTGAGGATTCTGCAAACATATCACATCCCATATGGCTGGTTCTTTAGGGACCATCATTTGTGTTGCAACAGGACAATGACCAAAAACATTTCCAGGTTATGTAATGGCTATGTGACCAAGAAGCCAAGGGATAGAGGCTGCACCAGAGGACATGGCCTCCACAACAGTGTGACCTTAACCCAACTGAGAGTGTTCACTTAGTGAAGGAAAAGCAGCCAACAAGTGCTCAGCACCGCTTTGAACTGTTTCAAGACTGTTGGAAGCTATTCCAGGTGATGACATGATGAAGCTGTTTGAGAGATTGTCATGGGTAAAATGAGGTTATTTTGAGTCTAAGGTTTAATTAACACGGAAATTTTTTTTTTTTTTACGAACTTCTGATTTTTCTCCTATAACTATAAAAGTTTGCAATATCATGTGGTCACATAATTTTTATCATACAATAAAAGCTGTAAATAACAAACCTATTTACATGGGATAATTTGGTGATTGCCGAGATGTGTTTTTTTCATGGTGTCAGCAGTATTCTAAGTTGTATGCCCTGCATATGAGGATTTATCTGATAAAATCATATTGTGTTAGTATGATGATAAGTAGTATGGGTAATTGATACTATAAAGATATGTAAGCACTAAAAAGTGAACGAGGAAGATCACTGTGTAAACGGAGAATTCCGCCCTGTGCCATTATCCTGGATCCTTGTGTTCTGCACAGTGAATGTTATCACAGTCGAGAAGTCAAGAACAATACTAGGAATCACATTAGATCAAGTGGCAGAGTGACCCCGTCTTAATTTCCTCCAGAATAATAGGTAAAGCACGCAAAGACCTCAGCAACAGATAAACCACACGGCAAACAATGGGTTCGGAATCTATTCACAGTATCTATTTTATCCATCTAAAATTTTAAAAAACGTAGGCCGCAGTCTCAGCAGGGTTCAAAGCAAAAGAAAACCACTCCAAAATGGGTTTTTAATGAATCACGTTGATAATGGTAATGTTTTACCTAAGAAGCATTAGTGGTGTAACTTTTCAAGAAATTGTTGGGTGGGCTTGACTACTCCGCCTCCATCCCATAATGTACCCACTGTGACTGGACTGGGGTGAAAACACCAAAGATCATAACATTTTTGCGCAACTTCAAGTCGACATTTTTCAAATTGTTTTTACACCAGAAAACACAACAGTTGGCAAAAAACATTTTTAAAAATGTGGGCTGAAGTGTAAAAATATACATGCAATATCTAATAAAGTGTATTGTTGTGAACGCTCTGGATTCTGAGTTGGGGCTCCCTCTGGTGGCTGCTGATAGTAATGAAGCTGCCTTGACTGACAGAGGCCCTTCAGCTGAGGATTCAGCTGCGGACGTTTGACAATCTGGGAGTGATGACTGGGGAGATTTAAGGGAGTAACCTTCCCATGATCCTCGTCGGTGATTAGTTGTTTCTTCCTGGTCCAGTTTGGAAGTCAGCTTGCTTTCTGCTGTCTCCTGCAACTTTCAGATAAGTTATTTTCTGCTAGTTTCTGTGGTTTTGTTTTCCTTTGTTTCTCTGCCCTTCTGAGTGAGGTCAGCCGGGTCCCCCTGCTGGGGCCTGCGCTGGTCTCTGTTTCTCATTCATCTCGGTTTATTTTTTCTGTCCCTGTTATTTCTGTGGCTGCTGGGTAGCTACCTGTTCACACCAGAGTTCTGATCTAGCGGGGGAGAGATCGTGTGGTCTCAGTATTTTTGGAATCAGAAGTGTTGGAATTTTTCCTAGGGTTTTGCTGGATTGCAGACAGTATTCTTTCCTGTCCTGTCCTATTTAGATAATTTTGGGCCCAAGCGTTTGCTTACTCTATTTTCTGCCTGTGTGTGTATTTCATCTTGTCTAACCGCCAATATATGTGTGGGGGCTACCTATTCCTTTGGGGCGCTACTCCGGGGCAGTTAGCTTTACCCTTTCTAACTTTAGGCCTAGCTAACTCTCCGGCTGTGTCGAGGAGTCTAGGTCATCGTAGGTTTGTCCCACGGCTGCTTCTAGTTGTGCGGTTAGTTTAGGTATCTGCAATCCATTAGTTACCAACCTCTCTGGGTGTCTGGCTGCCTTGGCTATTTTTGTTACTGTCCTCCTCGGCTACCAAATCATAACAGAATCACTGGCCTTACCGTAATCCTAGGGTACTCAAAAGAAGGAAAGAATAGTAAAAAAAAAGTGGTTTTAGAATTTTTTTTTATATTTTTTCCTCTTTTTCTCAGGGGGCCGTAGGAGGATTTTTTCAATAGAGATTGTGCAGTTGTCTGGTCGTGTTGAGCGGCTCGCTACTGAAGTTCAGAGAATTTCTGCCTATCTCACTCAGTTTTCTGATATGGAACCTAGGATTCCTCTGCCTGGTTTATTTTCTGGGGATCGGTCTAAATTTTTGAACTTTAGGAATAATTTTTTTTTGCCTTGAAACCTAAGTCCTCGGGGAACGCAGCGCAGCAGGTTCAAATTGTCATCTCCCAGTTGCGTGGCGACCCTCAGGACTGGGCCTTTTCCCTGACACCTGGGGATCCTGTGTTGGCTAATGTGATGTGTTTTTTCAAGCTCTGGGATTATTGTACGATGAACCTAATGTTATTGATCAAGCTGAGAAAACCTTGTTGGCATTGAACCAGGGTCAGGAAACAGCAGAGTTATATTGTCAGAAATTCTGAAAATGGGCAGTCCTTACTAAATGGAACGATGATGCCCTAGCGGCTCTTTTTCGGAATGGGCTGGCAGAGACCGTAAAGGATGTTATGGTGGGATTTCCTGCCCCCTCGGGGCTCAATGATTCTATGTCATTAGCTATTCAAATTGACCGATGCTTGCGTGAACGTAAAACTATGCGAGAGGTGGTGTTGCCTTTCGAACGGGCCCCTGAGCCCATGCAGTGTGATGGGGTTGTTTCTGGGGCTCAGCGTCAAGAATTTCGGAAGTGAAATAAGTTGTGTTTTTATTGTGGGGATGCTTCTCATACTATTTCCGTCTGCCCTAAGCAGGGAAGACGTTTTTCGCGCTCATTTGTTTTGGGCAATGTACAGTCTAAATTTCTCTTGACTGTTACCTTGATCTGCTCCTTGTCCACATTTTCCGCTCAGGCTTTTGTCGATTCAGGAGCAGCCCTGAACCTGATGGATTTTGACTTTGCCAAACATTGTGGGTTTCCCATGGTACCCCTGCGGACTCCTATTCCTTTGCTGGGCACTGATTCAACCCCTTTGGCGGAGAATAAACCCCAGTTTTGGACCCAGGTGATAATGCGGGTAGCCCCAGACCACCAAGAGAATTGCAAATTTTTAGTGTTGCATAATTTGCATGACATTATTGTGCTGGGTTTTCCTTGGTTGCAGACCCATAATCCTGTTTTGGATTGGAAGTCTGTGTCTGTGCCCAGTTGGGGTTGTCAATGTGTTCATGGTGACACTCTTGTGTTTTCTACCTCTCCCCAGCCACAGGAGATCCCGGCTATTTGGCTGATTATTCTGATGTGTTTAGTGAGAGTAAGTCTGCGTCCTTACCTCCTCATAGGAGTTATGATTGCGCGATTGAGTTAATGCCCGGTTGTAAATTTCCCAAGGGTCGGCTCTTCAATTTGTCTGTACCTGAGCATGATGCTATGCGATCTTATATCAAAGAGTCATTGGAGAAAGGTCATATTAGACTGTCCTCTTCACCCTTGGGTGCCGGCTTTTTCTTTGTGGCCAAAAAGGATGGTTCATTGAGACCATGTATTGACTATCGTCTCCTTAATAAGATCACTGTTAAATATCAGTATCCATTACCCCTGATTTCCGATTTATTCTCCCGAGTGAAAGGTGCTAGTTGGTTTACCAAGCTTGACCTTAGGGGGGTGTATAATCTGATTCGCATTAAGCACGGGGATGAATGGAAGACGGCGTTTAATACCCCTGAGGGGCGTTTTGAGTACCTAGTGATGCCTTTTGGGCTCACTAATGCCCATTCCGTCTTCCAATCTTTCATGAACTATATTTTCCAAGATTTTGTGGATAAGTTTCTGATCGTTTATTTGGACGATATTTTGATTTTTTTTCTAATGACTGGGATTCTCATGTGGAGCATGTTCGGATGGTGTTACGTATTTTGAGAGAAAATGCTTTTTATGTCAAGGGATCAAAATGTCTCTTTGGCGTACAGAAGGTTTCGTTTTTGGGATTCATTCTGTCTCCGTCCGCTATTGAAATGGACCCGGTCAAGGTTCAGCCCATTTCTGATTGGGTTCAGCACACTTCATTGAAGGCTCTTCAGAGATTTTTGGGTTTTGCTAATTTTTACCGTAAATTTATAAGTAATTTTTCTGGTATTGTGAAACCACTCTGTTATGTTTCGGTAGCTGAGGAGTGCAGGTAAAAAAGGCAATACACCAGAGCAGTTGGAATCTATGAGATTGCAGTACCCTGACTAACCACCACAACTAGAGGCAGCCGTGGAGCGTTCCTACGTTGGTCCTAGACGCCTCGTCACAGCCTGAGAAACTAACTACACCTAAAGATAGATATAGGAAAGCTATCTGCCCCGGAGCAGAACCCCAAAGATAATAGAAAGCCCCCAAACATGTAATGGCGGTTAGACAAGATGAAATACTGACACAGAAAGAAAATAGTATGAGCAAACGCTGGGGCCCAAACTAACTAAATAGAAAAGGATAGGAAGGGTACTTACTGCAATCCCAGAAAACCCTGAAAAGCACCAACTCTACTAATTTCAAAATCACCTGAGATCACACGACCTCTACCACCTAAATTAGTTCTCTGGTGTAACAAAATCAAAACAGCAGCCACTGAAAAAACTGGAAAAAGCAAAAGTACAAACATCAGTGGCTGAACAAAACTGAGAGGGCAGAAGCCCCCGGAGGGGACCCTGAAGGCCCCACAGAAGTGCAGGACAAAATGCAAAAATATAGCACAAACACAAAAGAAGAAAATGTCTTATCTGTTAGCAGGAGATGCAGACACGACACAGCAGGCTACAAGGGAAACTGGAATAAAGGATTCAGACCAGAACAATTGATCACCGGCAACCCTGATGGGAAGGTGACTCCCTTATATAAGACCAGTCAGTAACACCTGATTCCCAGTCCTCACAATCTTCACTAGCACCGCTTGTAACCACCAGAGGGAGCCTCTGCTCAGAACTCATCTCAAACCCATTCACAACAGTACCCCCCTTTGAGGAGGGGTCACCGAACCCTCATTTGAGCAACCAGGTCGGTCAGGATGAGTTCTATGATACGCACGGATAAGTCTCCTAGCATGGATGTCCGAAGCAAACACCCAAGAATTGTCTTCCTGACCATAACCTCTCCATTTAACCAAATACTGGAGTTTCCGTCTAGAAAATCGAGAATCCAATATTTTCTCAACCACATACTCCAGATTGCCCTCAACCAAAACAGGGTCAGGAGGCACAGCAGCAGGAACCACTGGCTCAACAAACCTCTTCAACAAGGACTTGTGGAACACGTTATGGATCTTAAATGTCCCTGGAAGAAGCAAACGAAAAGAAACAGGATTAATAATCTCCATGATCTTATAAGGTCCAATGAACCTAGGCTTAAATTTAGGAGATGCTACTCTCATAGGAATATTCTTTGAGGACAACCAGACCAAGTCCCCTACTTTAAACCGAGGACCATCAGTCCTATGTCGGTTAGCAAACCGCTGGGCCCTCTCCTGAGAGAGGGACAACCTCTCCACTACCTGGTCCCAAATCAGTTGCATACGCTCCACAACAGAGTCAACACCTGGACAGACAGAAGCCTCCGTCTGTCCTGAAGAAAATCGAGGGTGAAACCCAGAATTACAGAAAAACGGAGACATCAAAGTAGCAGAGCTAGCCCTATTATTAAGAGCAAACTCAGCCAAAGGCAAAAAAGAGACCCAGTCATCCTGATCAGCAGACACAAAGCATCTTAGATAAGTCTCCAATGTCTGGTTGTTCTCTCAGTTTGACCATTGGTCTGAGGATGAAATGCCGAGGAGAAAGACAATTGAACACCCAGTTTAGAACAAAAAGTCCTCCAAAATCTGGAAACAAACTGGACTCCTCTGTCAGACACAATGTTCTCAGGAATGCCGTGTAAACGAACCACGTGCTGAAGGAACAACGGCACCAATTCAGAGGAGGAAGGCAACTTAGGTAATGGCACAAGATGTATCATCTTGGAAAACCTATCACAAATTACCCAGATGGTGGTCATTCTCTGAGAAACAGGAAGGTCGGAAATGAAATCCATAGAGATATGGGTCCATGGTCTCTTGGGCACAGGCAATGGCATCAACAAACCACTAGAGCGAGAGCAAGGCTTGGAGCGAGAGCAAGTCCCGCAGGACTGCACAAATTCCCTGACATCGCGAGACAAGGTAGGCCACCAAAAGGACCGACTAACCAAGTCTCTGGTACCAAAAATTCCGGGATGCCCAGCCAACGTGGAACAATGAATCTCAGACATCACACTCTTTTTCCACTGGTCCGGGACAAACAATTTTCCAACAGGGCAGCACTCGGGCCTATCCTCCTGACACCCCTCCAGAGCAAGTCTCAAATTGGGCGAGATGGCGGAAAGAACTACACCTCTTTCAAAATAACAGAAGGATCAGATAACTCAGGAGAGTCCGCAAGGAAACTCCTCGAGAGGGCATCCGCCTTAACATTCTTAGTGCCAGGAAGAAAGGAAACCACAAAATTAAAACGTGTGAAAAACAAGGCCCACCTGGCCTGTCTAGGATTGAGTCGCTTGGCAGATTCCAGATAGACCAGATTCTTATGGTCCGTAAGGACCACCACCTGATGTTTGGCTCCCTCCAGCCAATGTCTCCACTCTTCAAAAGCCCACTTCATGGCCAATAACTCCCGATTACCCACATCATAATTACGTTCAGTAGGAGAAAATTTTCGAGAGAAAAAGGCACAAGGGTTACTTTTAGAGGTCTCTGGATCTTTTTGGGACAAAACGGCACCTGCCCCAATTTCAGAGGCATCAACCTCCACCTGAAATGGCAGAGAAACATCAGGCTGCCGTAGAACAGGAGCAGAAGTGAATCTCTGCTTAAGTTCCTGAAATGCAGAGACTGCCTCAGGAGGCCAATTCACCACATCAGAACCCTTTCTGGTCAAATCAGTTAATGGTTTAACAATAACCGAGAAATTACCAATAAATTTACGATAAAAATTGGCAAAACCCAAAAATCTCTGAAGAGCCTTTAATGAAGTAGGTTGGACCCAATCACAGATGGCCTGAACCTTGACCGGGTCCATTTCAATAACAGATGGGGACAAAATGAATCCCAGAAATGAGATCCTCTGTACGCCAAAAAGACACTTTGATCCCTTCACATACAGAGCATTCTCTCTCAAAATCTGGAATACAGTTCGAACATGTTTCACATGAGAGTCCCAGTCATTAGAAAAAATCAAGATATCATCCAAATAAACAATCAGAAATTTGTCCACAAAATCCCTGAAAATGTCATTCATGAAGGACTGGAAGACGGAAGGAGCATTAGTGAGCCCAAAGGGCATCACCAGGTACTCAAAATGCCCTTCAGGGGTATTGAATGCCGTCTTCCATTCATCCCCGTGCTTAATGCGAATAAGGTTATACGCCCCCCTGAGGTCAAGCTTGGTAAACCAAGTAGCGTTTTTCACCCTGGAAAACAGGTCAGAAATCAAGGGTAACGGGTATTGATATTTCACAGTAATATTGTTCAAGAGACGATAATCAATACACGGCCTTAATGAACCATCCTTTTTGGCCACAAAGAAAAAACCGGCACCTAAGGGTGAAGAGGATGGTCTGATATGACCCTTCTCCAATGATTCCTTGATATAAGACCGCATAGCGTCATGTTCAGGTACGACAAGTTAAAAAGGCGACCTTTAGGGAATTTACTACCCGGCACTAATTCAATAGCGCAGTCATAGCTCCTATGGGGAGGCAAGGATGCAGATTTACTTTCGCTAAACACATCAGAAAAATCAATCAAAAAGTCAGGAACATCCTGAGCCTGGGGGGAGGCAGAAAAAACAGGAGTGTTGGTATTAACACATTGGCAGCCCCAACTGGTTACAGACACAGATTTCCAATCCAAAACAGGATTATGAGACTGTAACCAAGGAAAACCCAGCACGATAATGTCATGCAGATTATACAGAACCAAAAATTTGCAGCACTCCTGGTGATCAGGTTCAACCCTCATTATCACCTGAGTAGAAAACTGGGGTTTATTCTCAGCCAAAGGGGTAGAATCGATCCCCAGTAGGGGAATAGACTTCTGTAGGGGTATCAAGGGAAATCCACAACGTTTAGCAAAATCATAATCCATCAGGTTAATAGCTGCTCCAGAATCAACGAAAGCCTGAGCAGAAAATGAGGACAGAGAGCATATCAGAGTGACAGTTAATAAAAACTTAGTCTGAACACTACCCAAGACAACTGAGCGTGCAAAACGTCTTCCCCGCTTAGGGCAGACTGAAATAGCATGAGAGGCATCACCACAGTAGAAACATAACCCATTGCGCTTTCGAAACTCATGACGCTGTGCCCCAGACACCACTCTATCACACTGCATGGGTTCAGAAGCTGGTTCACAAGGCAACACCATTCCACGCATACTTCTCCGCTCACGCAAACGTCTGTCAATTTGAATCGCTAATGACATAGAATCATTGAGACCAGAGGAATCCCACCATAACATCCTTTACATTATCTGACAGACCCTTCCGGAAAAGGGCTGCCAAAGCGTCGTCATTCCATTTGGTCAGGACTGCCCACCTACGGAATCTCTGACAGTATAACTCAGCGTCATCAAGCCCCTGATTTAATGCCAACAAGGCTTTCTCAGCTTGATCAGTGACATTAGGCTCATCGTACAATAACCCCAAGGCCTGAAAAAATGCATCAACATCACTCAAAACAGGATCCCCAGGTATCAGGGAAAAAGCCCAATCCTGAGGATCGCCGCGCAGGAGAGAGATGATAATTTGAACCTGCTACGCTGCATTCCCTGAGGACTTAGATTTTAAGGCAAAAAACAATTTACAATTATTTTTGAAATTCTGAAACTTAGCTCGATCCCCTAAAAACAAATCTGGCATGGGGATCCTAGGTTCCACAACAGGCAACCTAGCAAGATATGCAGCAATACTCTGAACCTCAGTGGCAAGCTGATCCACACGGCCAGACAACTGTGCAAACTCCATTGAGAGAAAAGATCCTCCCCAGCACCCAGAGATACAGAGGGGAAAAAAAAAAAAAAAAAAATGCAACAAACAGAAAAATATCTCTGACAACTCTGACAATATTTTTTCCCTTCTGTGAGTACCATACAATTTTCAATTTTTTGGGCCGGTGATACTGTTATGTTTCGGTAGCTGAGGAGTGCAGGTAAAAAAGGCAATACACCAGAGCAGTTGGAATCTATGAGATTGCAGTACCCTGACTAACCACCACAACTAGAGGCAGCCGTGGAGCGTTCCTACGTTGGTCCTAGACGCCTCGTCACAGCCTGAGAAACTAACTACACCTAAAGATAGATATAGGAAAGCTATCTGCCCCGGAGCAGAACCCCAAAGATAATAGAAAGCCCCCAAACATGTAATGGCGGTTAGACAAGATGAAATACTGACACAGAAAGAAAATAGTATGAGCAAACGCTGGGGCCCAAACTAACTAAATAGAAAAGGATAGGAAGGGTACTTACTGCAATCCCAGAAAACCCTGAAAAGCACCAACTCTACTAATTTCAAAATCACCTGAGATCACACGACCTCTACCACCTAAATTAGTTCTCTGGTGTAACAAAATCAAAACAGCAGCCACTGAAAAAACTGGAAAAAGCAAAAGTACAAACATCAGTGGCTGAACAAAACTGAGAGGGCAGAAGCCCCCGGAGGGGACCCTGAAGGCCCCCACAGAAGTGCAGGACAAAATGCAAAAATATAGCACAAACACAAAAGAAGAAATGTCTTATCTGTTAGCAGGAGATGCAGACACGACACAGCAGGCTACAAGGGAAACTGGAATGAAGGATTCAGACCAGAACAATTGATCACCGGCAACCATGATGGGAAGGTGACTCCCTTATATAAGACCAGTCAGTAACACCTGATTCCCAGTCCTCACAATCTTCACTAGTACCGCTTGTAACCACCAGAGGGAGCCTCTGCTCAGAACTCATCTCAAACCCATTCACAACACCACTCACTGATTTGACCAAAAAGGGCTCTGATGTGGTAAGTTGGTCTCCAGAGGCAGTTTCGGCTTTTCAGGAGCTTAAGTGGAGATTCACTTCTGGACCTTATAAGATCTTGGAAATTCTTAATCCCATTTCCTTCCGTTTGGCTCTTCCAGGGATGTTTAAGATTCACGTCTTCCACAAATCTTTATTGAAGAGCTTTGTTGAGCCAGTGATTCCTATGGCTGCGCCCCCTGAGCCTGTTTTGGTTGAGGGCAATCTGGAGTATGAAGTGGAGAAGATATTGGATTCTCGTCTGGCTAGATGGAGACTCCAGTACTTGGTTAAGTGGAAAGGTTATGGTCAGGAGGACAATTCTTGGGTGTTTGCTTCTGACATTCATGTGGAGAGATTGGTTCGTGCCTTTCACCGGGCTCATCCTGATCGGCCTGGTGGCGCAGGTGAGGGTTCGGTGACCCCTCCTCAAGGGAGGTGTACTGTTGTGAACGCTCTGGATTCTGAGTTTGGGCTCCCTCTGGTGGCTGCTGATAGTAATGAAACTGCTTTGACTGACAGAGGCCCTTCAGCTGAGGATTCAGCTGTGGACGATGGGCAATCTGGGAGTGATGACTGAAGAGATTTAAGGGAGTAACCTTCCCATGATCCTCGCCGGTGATTAGTTGTTTCTTCCTGGTCCCGTTTGGAAGTCAGCTTGCTTTCTGCTGTCTCCTGCGACTTTCAGATAAGTTATTTTCTGCTAGTTTCTGTGGTTTTGTTTTCTTTTGTTTTTCTGCCCTTCTGAGTGAGGTCAGCCGGGTCCCCTGCTGGGGCCTGCGCTGGTCTCTGTTTCTCATTTATTTTGGTTTATTTTTTCCATCCCTGTTATTTCTGTGGCTACTGGGTAGCTACCTGTTCACACCAGAGTTCTGATCTAGCGGTGGAGAGATTGTGTAGTCTCAGTATTTTTGGAATCAGAAGTGTTGGAATTTTTCCTAGGGTTTTGCTGGATTTCAGACAGTATTCTTTCCTGTCCTGTCCTATCTAGATAGTTTTGGGCCTCAGCATTTGCTTACTCTATTTTCTGCCTGCGTGTGTATTTCATCTTGTCTAACCACCAATATATGTGTGGGGGCTACCTATTCCTACTCTGGGGCAGTTAGCTTTCCCCGTTCTATCTTTAGGCCTAGCTAACTCTCAGGCTGTGTCGAGGCATCTAGGTCATCGTAGGTACGTCCCACGGCTGCTTCTAGTTGTGCGGTTAGTTTAGGGATCTGCAATCCTGCAATCTGCAACCTCTCTGGGTGTCTGGCTGCCTTGGCTATTTTTATTACGGTCCTCCTCGACTACCAAATCATAACAGTGCATAATACATAAGTCACCATTAGTGATGAGCGAACATGCTGGGATAAGGTGTTATTCGCCATGCTCAGGTGCTAACCGATTGTCTTCGGCGTGTTTGAATAATATGTTTGAGTCCCCGTGGCTGCATGTCTCGCGGCTGTTCGACAGGTGCAACACATGGACGGATTGCCTAACAAACAGGAAATCCCAGCATGTATTGCTTCTGTTGAATAGCAGCGAGACATGCAGCCACGGAGACTCAAACATATTATTCAAGCACGCCGAAGACACTCTGTTAGCACCCGAGCATGGCAGATAACACCTTATCCCAGCACGTTCGCTCATCACTAGTCACCATGTATTGATCAGAGGTGTAACATAATGGGTATTACGTGGCTCACCAATAAAAGAGCAGAGACCCAGCTCCATATCGGCGTCATACTCATTGTACACATCTGGGACATTTATAGGATAGCTATATAAATGTCCGTCAGATGCAGGTCCCACCAACGAGCCCCATATCCAGCTCAATAATGAGGCCCTGTCGCACGGTGACCGTGATGGCATTATTGGTGCGAATATGCCATAAATATCCCATATGGGCCGAAACACACTGACCCATGTTATTCAATAGGCCTGGTCAGGTGAACAATTTTTTATTTTTATTTGGTCCGACCGTCCATGAGAACAACATTTCTACTTTCGGAAGAGACTCAACCATTCAAGTCTATGGGTACAAGAAAAAAAATTGCATCCTACACAGATCCTACCTCCATCAGTGGTATCCTATTTTTACGGATAAATTACTATTATAAACCTAGGAGCTGTATGTGATCATGTACATGTTTTAATGTACTTGCATGAAGACGGATGGCACGCGGGCGACACAAGGGCACACGGATGTCACACGGACATAAGAAATGGACAAACAGATGGCACACGGATGAAAATCAGAAATAAATCGTCCGAGTTTTCTGGATGGATTTTTCATACAGCCGCTCTATATTCCACTAAAATATATATTATAGGGTATCCCGTCATAAAAATAGGAAAGACCAGTCCAAAAAACAGAAATTACACCGAAAATATTATAGCAAAGTATAAACTTATGGATGAACATTAAATATGTATTAAAAAAATGGAGAAAAGGTGAAATTTTTGATGTATGGGAAAAGGGGCAAAGCCCAAAAAAACGCAGCTAAGCAGGTTGTGCAATACTTGGAGCAGGTAAAATTATAGAAATAAACAATGTAGGAACATGGAAGACTACAAAGATGAAAAGTCATATCCTATGGAGAGTATATAGATGACCTCCTACGGCCCCAAGATGAAAAGAACATATACATATAGCAAATCAATATCATTTATAGGAAAAACTCTACTGCATGCAATAAAATAATAGTACTGATAAGTAATAAATGACAAAACAAGGTAATGGAATAAAGGGCCAGTACTATAAAAGTGGACACTGTGAAGTAACTATATCTATTGTTATACTGCACAAATGCACATGGAAATAGAAAATTACATCAAAGTACATAAAAATTTAACATATTCTTCACATATGCACTGCAAAGAAAAAAAAAATCTAAATTCTAGAATTTCCATGTTTTTTTTGGCCGCTGTAGCTCCCTAAAAAATGCAATCAATAAGTGGTATGTACCCCCAAAATGCTGATTATACATGCTAGTACATGCCCTCACACAGCTCTATCAACAAAAAAAAAAGAAAAAGGCTAAGTCTTAAAAATAGCAAAACAAACCAATATTTTTAAAAGTCAAGATTTAAAAAATTAAAAAATAATAATAATACAAACAGTAAAAGATAACAAGAAATAAAAATATCAGTTTGCTATCACGATAGTGGCACTGACCTGGAGAGTCACGTTGTCAGTTCATTTTTACAGTACATTTAATGCCGCAAAAATTTAACTGAAAAAGCAACAGTGGAATTGTGCGTTTCTATCCCAATTTCTCCCCTTTTATAATTTTTTTATTTCCAGAAAATTATACAGTTAAGGTGAAGGTGCCACTTAAAGCTACAACTAATCCTGCATACATGTGTATGGTGATGGAAAAATAACACAAACGTTTTGACTGTTAAGAAGGGGAAGGAAGAAAAACTAATGAACAGAAGACAGGAGTTAAACTGCTATGGCTTTTGGAATGTGACAATGAAACAAACAAGCAAAAAATTTGCTAGGTCCTTAAAGGGAATCTGTCAGTAGAATCCACCATGCTAAGTCATCTATATGGACATATAGGTCATAGGAAGCTGAATAAAATGATACCTTGATATCTGCGATCCGATGTTTTATTCCAGAGAAATTCATGTTTTTCTTAATATGTAAATGAGCTGTTCAAATCTGTGGGCCGGATCTGTGGGATCTCCCCGAGAATCCGCCTCCAGAGATTATTGTAAAGGAAAGGAGGTGTTACCAGTGTGAGACATGTAATGACTGACAGTCTGCACTCCTGATCTACATGTCTCACACTAATAACGCCCCCCCTTTTTTAAAAAAAAAATAGCCTCTGGAGGCAGATTCTCAGGAAGATCTATGTCCCGCCCATAGATCTTAACAATTTTAAGAAAAACGTGGATTTCTCTTGAATAAAACATTGCATCACAGATATCAAGGTCTCATTTTATTCAGCTTCCTCTTAACTACATGCCCATATAGATGGCTTAGGAGGGTTGATCCTACTGACAGATTCCCTTTAAGGTTCAGGTTATGCTCTGTCTTAAGTGATTAAAAAAGATGTCTAACATATGACCCCAAGGATTTTTTTTTCATTTTTGATCACCATAAAAACATATTTAGATTTTTCTTACAAATATTTAAAGGGAACCTGTCATGTTCCTGGCTTAGAAGTGATATGCAAATGAAATTGTAAGTGCCCAGGGGGCGTCGGTGTACTTAGACTTCCCTTTACAAGTACGGTATATTG